>CATOAT010000054.1:0-94825 GCA_951394125.1 Epistrophe eligans | reverse complement strand
CAAAATTTTGGGGTCAAAATTTTGGAGTCAAAATTTTGGGGTCAAAATTTTGGGGTCAAAATTTTGGGGTCAAAATTTTGGAGTCAAAATTTTGGGGTCAAAATTTTGGGGTCAAAATTTTGGGATCAAAATTTTGGGATCAAAATTTTGGGATCAAAATTTTTGGATCAAAATTTTTGTATCAAAATTTTGGGATCAAAATTTTGGGGTCAAAATTTTGGAGTCAAAATTTTGGGGTCAAAATTTTGGAGTCAAAATTTTGGGGTCAAAATTTTGGGGTCAAAATTTTGGGGTCAAAATTTTGGAGTCAAAATTTTGGGATCAAAATTTTGGGATCAAAATTTTGGGATCAAAATTTTTGGATCAAAATTTTTGTATCAAAATTTTGGGATCAAAATTTTGGGGTCAAAATTTTGGAGTCAAAATTTTGGGGTCAAAATTTTGGGGTCAAAATTTTGGGGTCAAAATTTTGGGGTCAAAATTTTGGAGTCAAAATTTTGGGGTCAAAATTTTGGGGTCAAAATTTTGGAGGCAAAATTTTGGAAAATTTTGGGATCAAAATTTTGGGATCAAAATTTTTGGGTGAAAATTTTGGCGTCAAAATTTTGGGGTGAAAATTTTGGGATCAAAATTTTAGGATCAAAATTTTGGGATCAAAATTTTGGGATCAAAATTTTGGGATCAAAATTTTTGGGTGAAAATTTTGGTGTCAAAATTTTTGGGGTGAAAATTTCGGGGTGAAAATTTTGGGATCAAAATTTTGGGGTCAAAATTTTGGGATCAAAATTTTGGGGTCAAAATTTTGGGATCAAAATTTTGGGATCAAAATTTTGGGATCAAAATTTTGGGATCAAAATTTTGGAGTCAAAATTTTGGGGTCAAAATTTTGGGATCAAAATTTTGGGGTCAAAATTTTGGGGTCAAAATTTTGGGGTCAAAATTTTGGAGTCAAAATTTTTGGGGTGAAAATTTCGGGGTGAAAATTTTGGGATCAAAATTTTGGGGTCAAAATTTTGGGATCAAAATTTTGGGGTCAAAATTTTGGGATCAAAATTTTGGGATCAAAATTTTGGGGTCAAAATTTTGGGATCAAAATTTTGGGGTCAAAATTTTGGAGTCAAAATTTTGGGGTCAAAATTTTGGGGTCAAAATTTTGGGGTCAAAATTTTGGGGTCAAAATTTTGGAGTCAAAATTTTGGGGTCAAAATTTTGGGGTCAAAATTTTGGGGTCAAAATTTTGGGGTGAAAATTTTGGGATCAAAATTTTGGGATCAAAATTTTGGGATCAAAATTTTGGGATCAAAATTTTGATCCCAAAATTTTCACCCCAAAATTTTGACCCCAAAATTTTGACCCCAAAATTTTGACCCCAAAATTTTGACTCCAAAATTTTGACCCCAAAATTTTGACCCCAAAATTTTGACCCCAAAATTTTGACCCCAAAATTTTGATCCCAAAATTTTGATACAAAAATTTTGATCCTAAAATTTTGATCCCAAAATTTTCACCCCAAAATTTTGACGCCAAAATTTTCACCCAAAAATTTTGATCCCAAAATTTTGATCCCAAAATTTTGATTCCAAAATTTTGATCCCAAAATTTTGATCCCAAAATTTTGACCCCAAAATTTTGACCCCAAAATTTTGACCCCAAAATTTTGACCCCAAAATTTTGACACCAAAATTTTCACCCAAAAATTTTGTTCCCAAAATTTTGATCCCAAAATTTTGATCCCAAAATTTTGACCCAAAAATTTTGACCCCAAAATTTTGACTCCAAAATTTTGACCCCAAAATTTTGACACCAAAATTTTCACCCAAAAATTTTGATCCCAAAATTTTGATCCCAAAATTTTGATCCCAAAATTTTGATCTCAAAATTTTCACCCCAAAATTTTGACCCCAAAATTTTCACCCAAAAATTTTGATCCCAAAATTTTGACCCCAAAATTTTGACCCCAAAATTTTCACCCCAAAATTTTGATTCCAAAATTTTGATCCCAAAATTTTCACCCCAAAATTTTCACCCCAAAATTTTGACATCAAAATGTTCACCCAAAAATTTTGATCCCAAAATTTTGATCCCAAAATTTTGATCCCAAAATTTTGATCCCAAAATTTTGATCCCAAAATTTTGACCCCAAAATTTTGATCCCAAAATTTTGATCCCAAAATTTTGATCCCAAAATTTTGATCCCAAAATTTTGACCCCAAAATTTTGACCCCAAAATTTTGACCCCCAAATTTTGACCCCAAAATTTTGCCCCCAAATTTTGTTCCCAAAATTTTGACCTCAAAATTTTGACTCCAAAATTTTGACCCCAAAATTTTGACCCCAAAATTTTGACCCCAAAATTTTGACTCCAAAATTTTGACCCCAAAATTTTGATCCCAAAATTTTGATACAAAAATTTTGATATAAAAATTTTGATCCCAAAATTTTGATCCCAAAATTTTGATCCCAAAATTTTGACCCCAAAATTTTGACCCCAAAATTTTGACCCCAAAATTTTGACCCCAAAATTTTGATCCCAAAATTTTTACCCCGAAATTTTCACCCCAAAATTTTGACACCAAAATTTTCACCCAAAAATTTTGATCCCAAAATTTTGATCCCAAAATTTTGATCCCAAAATTTTGACCCCAAAATTTTGACCCCAAAATTTTGACCCCAAAATTTTGACCCAAAAATTTTGACCCCAAAATTTTGACTCCAAAATTTTGACACCAAAATTTTCACCCAAAAATTTTGATCCCAAAATTTTGATCCCAAAATTTTGATCCCAAAATTTTGATCTCAAAATGTTCACCCCAAAATTTTGACCCCAAAATTTTCACCCAAAAATTTTGATCCAAAAATTTGGACCCCAAAATTTTGACCCCAAAATTTTCACCCCAAAATTTTGATTCCAAAATTTTGATCCCAAAATTTTCACCCCAAAATTTTCACCCCAAAATTTTGACATCAAAATGTTCACCCAAAAATTTTGATCCCAAAATTTTGATCCCAAAATTTTGATCCCAAAATTTTGATCCCAAAATTTTGATCCCAAAATTTTGACCCCAAAATTTTGATCCCAAAATTTTGATCCCAAAATTTTGATCCCAAAATTTTGATCCCAAAATTTTGACCCCAAAATTTTGATCCCAAAATTTTCACCCCGAAATTTTCACCCCAAAAATTTTGACACCAAAATTTTCACCCAAAAATTTTGATCCCAAAATTTTGATCCCAAAATTTTGATCCCAAAATTTTGATCCTAAAATTTTGATCCCAAAATTTTCACCCCAAAATTTTGACGCCAAAATTTTCACCCAAAAATTTTGATCCCAAAATTTTGATCCCAAAATTTTGATCCCAAAATTTTGATCCCAAAATTTTGATCTCAAAATTTTCACCCCAAAATTTTGACTCCAAAATTTTCACCCAAAAATTTTGATCCCAAAATTCTGACCCCAAAATTTTCACCCCAAAATTTTGATTCCAAAATTTTGATCCCAAAATTTTCACCCCAAAATTTTGACATCAAAATGTTCACCCAAAAATTTTGATCCCAAAATTTTGATCCCAAAATTTTGATCCCAAAATTTTGATCCCAAAATTTTGATCCCAAAATTTTGACCCCAAAATTTTTACGCCAAAATTTTGATCCCAAAATTTTGACCCCAAAATTTTGACTCCAAAATTTTGACCCCAAAATTTTGACCCCAAAATTTTGACCCCAAAATTTTGATCCCAAAATTTTCACCCCAAAATTTTGACACCAAAATTTTCGCCCAAAAATTTTGATCCCAAAATTTTAATCCCAAAATTTTGATCCCAAAATTTTGATCCTAAAATTTTGATCCCAAAATTTTCACCCCAAAATTTTGACGCCAAAATTTTCACCCAAAAATTTTGACCCCAAAATTTTGACACCAAAATTTTCACCCAAATATTTTGATCCCAAAATTTTGATCCCAAAATTTTGATCCCAAAATTCTGATCCAAAAATTTTGATCCCAAAATTTTGACCCCAAAATTTTGCCTCCAAAATTTTGACCCCAAAATTTTGACCCCAAAATTTTGACCCCAAAATTTTGACCCCAAAATTTTGACCCCAAAATTTTGACCCCAAAATTTTGACCCCAAAATTTTGACCCCAAAATTTTGACACCAAAATTTTGACTCCAAAATTTTGACCCAAAAATTTTGACACCAAAATTTTCACCCAAAAATTTTGATCCCAAAATTTTGATCCCAAAATTTTGATCCCAAAATTCTGATCCAAAAATTTTGATCCCAAAATTTTGACCCCAAAATTTTGACCCCAAAATTTTGATTCCAAAATTTTGACCCCAAAATTTTGATCCCAAAATTTTCACCCCAAAAATTTTGACACCAAAATTTTCACCCAAAAATTTTGATCCCAAAATTTTGATCCCAAAATTTTGATCCCAAAATTTTGATCCTAAAATTTTGATCCCAAAATTTTCACCCCAAAATTTTGACGCCAAAATTTTCACCCAAAAATTTTGATCCCAAAATTTTGATCCCAAAATTTTGATCCCAAAATTTTGATCCCAAAATTTTGACCCCAAAATTTTGACCCCAAAATTTTCACCCCAAAATTTTGACACCAAAATTTTCTTCCAAAAATTTTGATCCCAAAATTTTGATCTTAAAATTTTGACCCCAAAATTTTGACCCCAAAATTTTGACTCCAAAATTTTGACCCCAAAATTTTGACCCCAAAATTTTGACCCCAAAATTTTGCCTCCAAAATTTTGACCCCAAAATTTTGACCCCAAAATTTTGACTCCAAAATTTTGACCCCAAAATTTTGACTCCAAAATTTTGACCCCAAAATTTTGACCCCAAAATTTTGACCCCAAAATTTTGACTCCAAAATTTTGATCCCAAAATTTTGATCCCAAAATTTTGACCCCAAAATTTTGACCCCAAAATTTTGACCCCAAAATTTTCACCCCAAAATTTTGACACCAAAATTTTCTTCCAAAAATTTTGATCCCAAAATTTTGATCTTAAAATTTTGACCCCAAAATTTTGACCCCAAAATTTTGACTCCAAAATTTTGACCCCAAAATTTTGACCCCAAAATTTTGACCCCAAAATTTTGCCTCCAAAATTTTGACCCCAAAATTTTGACCCCAAAATTTTGACTCCAAAATTTTGACCCCAAAATTTTGACTCCAAAATTTTGACCCCAAAATTTTGACCCCAAAATTTTGACCCCAAAATTTTGACTCCAAAATTTTGACCCCAAAATTTTGACTCCAAAATTTTGACCCCAAAATTTTGACTCCAAAATTTTGACCCCAAAATTTTGACCCCAAAATTTTGACCCCAAAATTTTGACTCCAAAATTTTGATCCCAAAATTTTGATCCCAAAATTTTGATCCCGAAATTTTGACCCCAAAATTTTGATCCCAAAATTTTGACCCCAAAATTTTGATCCCAAAATTTTCACCCCGAAATTTTCACCCCAAAAATTTTGACACCAAAATTTTCACCCAAAAATTTTGATCCCAAAATTTTGATCCCAAAATTTTGATCCCAAAATTTTGATCCTAAAATTTTGATCCCAAAATTTTCACCCCAAAATTTTGACGCCAAAATTTTCACCCAAAAATTTTGATCCCAAAATTTTGATCCCAAAATTTTGATCCCAAAATTTTGACTCCAAAATTTTGACCCCAAAATTTTGACCCCAAAATTTTGACCCCAAAATTTTGACTCCAAAATTTTGACCCCAAAATTTTGACTCCAAAATTTTGACCCCAAAATTTTGACTCCAAAATTTTGACCCCAAAATTTTGACTCCAAAATTTTGACCCCAAAATTTTGATCCCAAAATTTTGATACAAAAATTTTGATCCAAAAATTTTGATCCCAAAATTTTGATGCCAAAATTTTGATGCCAAAATTTTGACCCCAAAATTTTGACCCCAAAATTTTGACTCCAAAATTTTGACCACAAAATTTTGACCCCAAAATTTTGACTCCAAAATTTTGACCCCAAAATTTTGATCCCAAAATTTTGATACAAAAATTTTGATATAAAAATTTTGATCCCAAAATTTTGATCCCAAAATTTTGATCCCAAAATTTTGACCCCAAAATTTTGACCCCAAAATTTTGACTCCAAAATTTTGACCCCAAAATTTTGATCCCAAAATTTTGATACAAAAATTTTTATATAAAAATTTTGATCCCAAAATTTTGATCCCAAAATTTTGATCCCAAAATTTTGACCCCAAAATTTTGACCCCAAAATTTTGACCCCAAAATTTTGATCCCAAAATTTTTACCCCGAAATTTTCACCCCAAAATTTTGACAACAAAATTTTCACCCAAAAATTTTGATCCCAAAATTTTGATCCCAAAATTTTGCCTCCAAAATTTTGACCCCAAAATTTTGACCCCAAAATTTTGACCCCAAAATTTTTACCCCAAAATTTTGACCCCAAAATTTTGACCTCAAAATTTTGTCCCCAAAATTTTGATCCCAAAATTTTGATCCCAAAATTTTCACCCCAAAATTTTGACCCCAAAATTTTGACCCCAAAATTGGGATCAAAATTTTGGGGTCAAAATTTTGGGGTCAAAATTTTGGGGTCAAAATTTTGGGGTCAAAATTTTGGGATCAAAATTTTGGGATCAAAATTTTGGGATCAAAATTTTTATATCAAAATTTTTGTATCAAAATTTTGGGATCAAAATTTTGGGGTCAAAATTTTGGAGTCAAAATTTTGGGGTCAAAATTTTGGGGTCAAAATTTTGGGGTCAAAATTTTGGAGTCAAAATTTTGGGGTCAAAATTTTGGGGTCAAAATTTTGGGGTGAAAATTTTGGGATCAAAATTTTGGGATCAAAATTTTGGGGTCAAAATTTTGAGGTCAAAATTTTGGGGTCAAAATTTTGGGGTAAAAATTTTGGGGTCAAAATTTTGGGGTCAAAATTTTGGGGTCAAAATTTTGGAGGCAAAATTTTGGGATCAAAATTTTGGGATCAAAATTTTGGGATCAAAATTTTGGGATCAAAATTTTTGGGTGAAAATTTTGTTGTCAAAATTTTGGGGTGAAAATTTCGGGGTAAAAATTTTGGGATCAAAATTTTGGGGTCAAAATTTTGGGGTCAAAATTTTGGGGTCAAAATTTTGGGATCAAAATTTTGGGATCAAAATTTTGGGATCAAAATTTTTATATCAAAATTTTTGTATCAAAATTTTGGGATCAAAATTTTGGGGTCAAAATTTTGGAGTCAAAATTTTGGGGTCAAAATTTTGGGGTCAAAATTTTGGGATCAAAATTTTGGGATCAAAATTTTGGGATCAAAATTTTTATATCAAAATTTTTGTATCAAAATTTTGGGATCAAAATTTTGGGGTCAAAATTTTGGAGTCAAAATTTTGGGGTCAAAATTTTGGGGTCAAAATTTTGGGGTCAAAATTTTGGAGTCAAAATTTTGGGGTCAAAATTTTGGGGTCAAAATTTTGGGATCAAAATTTTGGGATCAAAATTTTGGGATCAAAATTTTTGGATCAAAATTTTTGTATCAAAATTTTGGGATCAAAATTTTGGGGTCAAAATTTTGGAGTCAAAATTTTGGGGTCAAAATTTTGGAGTCAAAATTTTGGGGTCAAAATTTTGGGGTCAAAATTTTGGGGTCAAAATTTTGGAGTCAAAATTTTGGGATCAAAATTTTGGGATCAAAATTTTGGGATCAAAATTTTTGGATCAAAATTTTTGTATCAAAATTTTGGGATCAAAATTTTGGGGTCAAAATTTTGGAGTCAAAATTTTGGGGTCAAAATTTTGGGGTCAAAATTTTGGGGTCAAAATTTTGGGGTCAAAATTTTGGAGTCAAAATTTTGGGGTCAAAATTTTGGGGTCAAAATTTTGGAGGCAAAATTTTGGAAAATTTTGGGATCAAAATTTTGGGATCAAAATTTTTGGGTGAAAATTTTGGCGTCAAAATTTTGGGGTGAAAATTTTGGGATCAAAATTTTAGGATCAAAATTTTGGGATCAAAATTTTGGGATCAAAATTTTGGGATCAAAATTTTTGGGTGAAAATTTTGGTGTCAAAATTTTTGGGGTGAAAATTTCGGGGTGAAAATTTTGGGATCAAAATTTTGGGGTCAAATTTTGGGATCAAAATTTTGGGGTCAAAATTTTGGGATCAAAATTTTGGGATCAAAATTTTGGGATCAAAATTTTGGGATCAAAATTTTGGAGTCAAAATTTTGGGGTCAAAATTTTGGGATCAAAATTTTGGGGTCAAAATTTTGGGGTCAAAATTTTGGGGTCAAAATTTTGGAGTCAAAATTTTGGGGTCAAAATTTTGGAGTCAAAATTTTGGGGTCAAAATTTTGGGGTCAAAATTTTGGAGGCAAAATTTTGGGGTCAAAATTTTGGGGTCAAAATTTTGGGGTCAAAATTTTGGAGTCAAAATTTTGGGTCAAAATTTTGGGGTCAAAATTTTAAGATCAAAATTTTGGGATCAAAATTTTTGGAAGAAAATTTTGGTGTCAAAATTTTGGGGTGAAAATTTTGGGGTCAAAATTTTGGGATCAAAATTTTGGGATCAAAATTTTGGGATCAAAATTTTGGGATCAAAATTTTTGGGTGAAAATTTTGGCGTCAAAATTTTGGGGTGAAAATTTTGGGATCAAAATTTTAGGATCAAAATTTTGGGATCAAAATTTTGGGATCAAAATTTTGGGATCAAAATTTTTGGGTGAAAATTTTGGTGTCAAAATTTTTGGGGTGAAAATTTTGGGATCAAAATTTTGGGGTCAAAATTTTGGGATCAAAATTTTGGGGTCAAAATTTTGGGATCAAAATTTTGGGATCAAAATTTTTGGGTGAAAATTTTGGCGTCAAAATTTTGGGATCAAAATTTTTGGGTGAAAATTTTGGCGTCAAAATTTTGGGGTGAAAATTTTGGGATCAAAATTTTAGGATCAAAATTTTGGGATCAAAATTTTGGAATCAAAATTTTGGGATCAAAATTTTTGGGTGAAAATTTTGGCGTCAAAATTTTGGGGTGAAAATTTTGGGATCAAAATTTTGGCGTAAAAATTTTGGGGTCAAAATTTTGGGATCAAAATTTTGGGATCAAAATTTTGGGATCAAAATTTTGGGATCAAAATTTTGGGATCAAAATTTTTGGGTGAACATTTTGATGTCAAAATTTTGGGGTGAAAATTTTGGGATCAAAATTTTGGAATCAAAATTTTGGGGTGAAAATTTTGGGGTCAGAATTTTGGGATCAAAATTTTTGGGTGAAAATTTTGGAGTCAAAATTTTGGGGTGAAAATTTTGAGATCAAAATTTTGGGATCAAAATTTTGGGATCAAAATTTTGGGATCAAAATTTTGGGATCAAAATTTTTGGGTGAAAATTTTGGCGTCAAAATTTTGGGGTGAAAATTTTGGGATCAAAATTTTAGGATCAAAATTTTGGGATCAAAATTTTGGGATCAAAATTTTGGGATCAAAATTTTTGGGTGAAAATTTTGGTGTCAAAATTTTTGGGGTGAAAATTTCGGGGTGAAAATTTTGGGATCAAAATTTTGGGGTCAAAATTTTGGGATCAAAATTTTGGGGTCAAAATTTTGGGATCAAAATTTTGGGGTCAAAATTTTGGGGTCAAAATTTTGGGATCAAAATTTTGGGATCAAAATTTTGGGATCAAAATTTTTGTATCAAAATTTTTGTATCAAAATTTTGGGGTCAAAATTTTGGGGTCAAAATTTTGGGGTCAAAATTTTGGGATCAAAATTTTGGGATCAAAATTTTTGGGTGAAAATTTTGGTGTCAAAATTTTGGGGTCAAAATTTTGGAGTCAAAATTTTGGGGTCAAAATTTTGGGGTCAAAATTTTGGGGTCAAAATTTTGGGGTCAAAATTTTGGGGTCAAAATTTTGGGATCAAAATTTTGGGATCAAAATTTTGGGATCAAAATTTTTGGGTGAAAATTTTGGTGTCAAAATTTTGGGGTGAAAATTTCGGGGTAAAAATTTTGGGATCAAAATTTTGGGGTCAAAATTTTGGGGTCAAAATTTTGGGGTCAAAATTTTGGGGTCAAAATTTTGGGATCAAAATTTTGGGATCAAAATTTTGGGATCAAAATTTTTATATCAAAATTTTTGTATCAAAATTTTGGGATCAAAATTTTGGGGTCAAAATTTTGGAGTCAAAATTTTGGGGTCAAAAATTTGGGGTCAAAATTTTGGGGTCAAAATTTTGGAGTCAAAATTTTGGGGTCAAAATTTTGGGAACAAAATTTGGGGGCAAAATTTTGGGGTCAAAATTTGGGGGTCAAAATTTTGGGGTCAAAATTTTGGGGTCAAAATTTTGGGATCAAAATTTTGGGATCAAAATTTTGGGATCAAAATTTTGGGATCAAAATTTTGGGGTCAAAATTTTGGGATCAAAATTTTGGGATCAAAATTTTGGGATCAAAATTTTGGGATCAAAATTTTGGGATCAAAATTTTTGGGTGAACATTTTGATGTCAAAATTTTGGGGTGAAAATTTTGGGGTGAAAATTTTGGGATCAAAATTTTGGAATCAAAATTTTGGGGTGAAAATTTTGGGGTCAAAATTTTGGGGTCAAAATTTTGGGATCAAAATTTTTGGGTGAAAATTTTGGGGTCAAAATTTTGGGGTGAAAATTTTGAGATCAAAATTTTGGGATCAAAATTTTGGGATCAAAATTTTGGGATCAAAATTTTTGGGTGAAAATTTTGGTGTCAAAATTTTGGAGTCAAAATTTTGGGGTCAAAATTTTTGGGTCAAAATTTTGGGATCAAAATTTTGGGATCAAAATTTTGGGAACAAAATTTTTGGGTGAAAATTTTGGTGTCAAAATTTTGGGGTGAAAATTTTGGGGTCAAAATTTTGGGGTCAAAATTTTGGGGTCAAAATTTTGGGATCAAAATTTTGGGATCAAAATTTTGGAATCAAAATTTTGGGATCAAAATTTTGGGATCAAAATTTTGGGATCAAAATTTTGGGATCAAAATTTTGGGATCAAAATTTTGGGATCAAAATTTTTGGGTGAAAATTTTGGCGTCAAAATTTTGGGGTGAAAATTTTGGGATCAAAATTTTTGTATCAAAATTTTGGGATCAAAATTTTTGGGTGAAAATTTTGGTGTCAAAATTTTTGGGGTGAAAATTTCGGGGTGAAAATTTTGGGATCAAAATTTTGGGGTCAAAATTTTGGGATCAAAATTTTGGGGTCAAAATTTTGGGGTCAAAATTTTGGGATCAAAATTTTGGGGTGAAAATTTCGAAATGAAAATTTTGGGATCAAAATTTTGGGGTCAAAATTTTGGGGTCAAAATTTTGGGGTCAAAATTTTGGGGTCAAAATTTTGGGGTCAAAATTTTGGGGTCAAAATTTTGGGATCAAAATTTTGGGATCAAAATTTTTGGGTGAAAATTTTGGTGTCAAAATTTTGGGGTGAAAATTTCGAAATGAAAATTTTGGGATCAAAATTTTGGGGTCAAAATTTTGACCGCAAAATTTTGATCCCAAAATTTTGGGATCAAAATTTTGGGATCAAAATTTTGGGGTCAAAATTTTGAGGTCAAAATTTTGGGGTCAAAATTTTGGGGTAAAAATTTTGGGGTCAAAATTTTGGGGTCAAAATTTTGGGGTCAAAATTTTGGAGGCAAAATTTTGGGATCAAAATTTTGGGATCAAAATTTTGGGATCAAAATTTTGGGATCAAAATTTTTGGGTGAAAATTTTGGTGTCAAAATTTTGGGGTGAAAATTTCGGGGTAAAAATTTTGGGATCAAAATTTTGGGGTCAAAATTTTGGGGTCAAAATTTTGGGGTCAAAATTTTGGGATCAAAATTTTGGGATCAAAATTTTGGGATCAAAATTTTTATATCAAAATTTTTGTATCAAAATTTTGGGATCAAAATTTTGGGGTCAAAATTTTGGAGTCAAAATTTTGGGGTCAAAATTTTGGGGTCAAAATTTTGAGGTCAAAATTTTGGGATCAAAATTTTGGGATCAAAATTTTGGGATCAAAATTTTTGGGTGAAAATTTTGGTGTCAAAATTTTGGGGTGAAAATTTCGGGGTAAAAATTTTGGGATCAAAATTTTGGGGTCAAAATTTTGGGGTCAAAATTTTGGGGTCAAAATTTTGGGGTCAAAATTTTGGGATCAAAATTTTGGCGTAAAAAAATTTTTGGGTGAAAAAGTTGGCGTCAAAATTTTGGGGTGAAAATTTTGGGATCAAAATTTTAGGATCAAAATTTTGGGATCAAAATTTTGGGATCAAAATTTTGGGATCAAAATTTTTGGGTGAAAATTTTGGTGTCAAAATTTTTGGGGTGAAAATTTCGGGGTGAAAATTTTGGGATCAAAATTTTGGGGTCAAAATTTTGGGATCAAAATTTTGGGGTCAAAATTTTGGGATCAAAATTTTGGGGTCAAAATTTTGGGGTCAAAATTTTGGGATCAAAATTTTGGGATCAAAATTTTGGGATCAAAATTTTTGTATCAAAATTTTTGTATCAAAATTTTGGGATCAAAATTTTGGGGTCAAAATTTTGGAGTCAAAATTTTGGGGTCAAAATTTTGGGGTCAAAATTATGGGGTCAAAATTTTGGAGTCAAAATTTTGGGGTCAAAATTTTGGGGTCAAAATTTTTTTGTGAAAATTTTGGCGTCAAAATTTTGGGGTGAAAATTTTGGGATCAAAATTTTAGGATCAAAATTTTGGGATCAAAATTTTGGGATTAAAATTTTGGGATCAAAATTTTTGGGCGAAAATTTTGGTGTCAAAATTTTGGGGTGAAAATTTTGGGATCAAAATTTTGGGATCAAAATTTTGGGGTCAAAATTTTGGGGTCAAAATTTTGGGGTCAAAATTTTGGAGTCAAAATTTTGGGGATAAAATTTTGGGATCAAAATTTTGGCGTCAAAATTTTGGGGTCAAAATTTTGGGATCAAAATTTTGGGATCAAAATTTTGGGATCAAAATTTTGGGATCAAAATTTTGGGATCAAAATTTTTGGGTGAACATTTTGATGTCAAAATTTTGGGGTGAAAATTTTGGGATCAAAATTTTGGAATCAAAATTTTGGGGTGAAAATTTTGGGGTCAGAATTTTGGGATCAAAATTTTTGGGTGAAAATTTTGGAGTCAAAATTTTGGGGTGAAAATTTTGAGATCAAAATTTTGGGATCAAAATTTTGGGATCAAAATTTTTGGATCAAAATTTTGGGATCAAAATTTTGGGATCAAAATTTTGGGATCAAAATTTTGGGATCAAAATTTTTGGGTGAAAATTTTGGCGTCAAAATTTTGGGGTGAAAATTTTGGGATCAAAATTTTAGGATCAAAATTTTTGGGTGAAAATTTTGGTGTCAAAATTTTTGGGGTGAAAATTTCGGGGTGAAAATATTGGGATCAAAATTTTGGGGTCAAAATTTTGGGATCAAAATTTTGGGGTCAAAATTTTGGAGGCAAAATTTTGGGGTCAAAATTTTGGGATCAAAATTTTTGGATCAGAATTTTGGGATCAAAATTTTGGGATCAAAATTTTGGGATCAAAATTTTTGAGTGAAAATTTTGGTGTCAAAATTTTGGGGTCAAAATTTATGGGTGAAAATTTTGGCGTCAAAATTTTGGGGTGAAAATTTTGGGATCAAAATTTTAGGATCAAAATTTTGGGATCAAAATTTTAGGATCAAAATTTTGGGATCAAAATTTTGGGATTAAAATTTTGGGATCAAAATTTTTGGGCGAAAATTTTGGTGTCAAAATTTTGGGGTGAAAATTTTGGGATCAAAATTTTGGGATCAAAATTTTGGGGACAAAATTTTGGGGTCAAAATTTTGGGGTCAAAATTTTGGAGTCAAAATTTTGGGGTCAAAATTTTGGGATCAAAATTTTGGCGTCAAAATTTTGGGGTCAAAATTTTGGGATCAAAATTTTGGGATCAAAATTTTGGGATCAAAATTTTGGGATCAAAATTTTTGGGTGAACATTATGATGTCAAAATTTTGGGGTGAAAATTTTGGGATCAAAATTTTGGAATCAAAATTTTGGGGTGAAAATTTTGGGGTCAGAATTTTGGGATCAAAATTTTTGGGTGAAAATTTTGGAGTCAAAATTTTGGGGTGAAAATTTTGAGATCAAAATTTTGGGATCAAAATTTTGGGATCAAAATTTTTGGATCAAAAATTTGGGATCAAAATTTTTGGATCAAAAATTTGGGATCAAAATTTTTGGGTGAAAATTTTGATGTCAAAATTTTGGGGTCAAAATTTTGGAGTCAAAATTTTGGGGTCAAAATTTTGGGGTCAAAATTTTGGGGTGAAAATTTTGGGGTCAGAATTTTGGGATCAAAATTTTTGGGTGAAAATTTTGGGGTCAAAATTTTGGGGTGAAAATTTTGAGATCAAAATTTTGGGATCAAAATTTTGGGATCAAAATTTTTGGATCAAAATTTTGGGATCAAAATTTTTGGGTGAAAATTTTGGTGTCAAAATTTTGGGGTCAACATTTTGGGATCAAAATTTTGGAATCAAAATTTTGGGGTGAAAATTTTGGGGTCAGAATTTTGGGATCAAAATTTTTGGGTGAAAATTTTGGGGTCAAAATTTTGGGGTGAAAATTTTGAGATCAAAATTTTGGGATCAAAATTTTTGGATCAAAATTTTGGAATCAAAATTTTGGGGTGAAAATTTTGGGGTCAGAATTTTGGGATCAAAATTTTTGGGTGAAAATTTTGGGGTCAAAATTTTGGGGTGAAAATTTTGAGATCAAAATTTTGGGATCAAAATTTTGGGATCAAAATTTTTGGATCAAAATTTTGGGATCAAAATTTTTGGGTGAAAATTTTGGTGTCAAAATTTTGGGGTCAAAATTTTGGAGTCAAAATTTTGGGGTCAAAATTTTGGGGTCAAAATTTTGGAGGCAGAATTTTGGGGTCAATATTTTGGGGTCAAAATTTTGGGATCAAAATTTTGGGATCAAAATTTTGGGATCAAAATTTTTGGGTGAAAATTTTGGTGTCAAAATTTTGGGGTGAAAATTTTGGGGTCAAAATTTTGGGATCAAAATTTTGGGGTCAAAATTTTGGGGTCAAAATTTTGGGATCAAAATTTTGGGATCAAAATTTTGGGATCAAAATTTTTGTATCAAAATTTTTGTATCAAAATTTTGGGATCAAAATTTTGGGATCAAAATTTTTGTATCAAAATTTTTGTATCAAAATTTTGGGATCAAAATTTTGGGGTCAAAATTTTGGGGTCAAAATTTTGGGGTCAAAATTTTGGAGTCAAAATTTTGGGGTCAAAATTTTGGGATCAAAATTTTGGCGTCAAAATTTTGGGTTCAAAATTTTGGGATCAAAATTTTGGGATCAAAATTTTGGGATCAAAATTTTTGGGCGAAAATTTTGGTGTCAAAATTTTGGGGTGAAAATTTTGGGATCAAAATTTTGGGATCAAAATTTTGGGGTCAAAATTTTGGGGTCAAAATTTTGGGATCAAAATTTTGGGATCAAAATTTTGGGATCAAAATTTTGGGATCAAAATTTTGGGATCAAAATTTTTGGGCGAAAATTTTGGTGTCAAAATTTTGGGGTGAAAATTTTGGGATCAAAATTTTGGAGTTAAAATTTTGGGGTCAAAATTTTGGGATCAAAATTTTGGGGTCAGAATTTTGGGATCAAAATTTTTGGGTGAAAATTTTGGGGTCAAAATTTTGGGGTCAAAATTTTGGCGTCAAAATTTTGGAGTCAAAATTTTGGGGTGAAAATTTTGGGATCAAAATTTTGGAGTTAAAATTTTGGGGTCAAAATTTTGGGGTCAAAATTTTGGGATCAAAATTTTGGGATCAAAATTTTGGGATCAAAATTTTGGGATCAAAATTTTGGGATCAAAATTTTTGGGCGAAAATTTTGGTGTCAAAATTTTGGGGTGAAAATTTTGGGATCAAAATTTTGGGATCAAAATTTTGGGGTCAAAATTTTGGGGTCAAAATTTTGGGGTCAAAATTTTGGAGTCAAAATTTTGGGGTCAAAATTTTGGGATCAAAATTTTGGCGTCAAAATTTTGGGGTCAAAATTTTGGGATCAAAATTTTGGGATCAAAATTTTGGGATCAAAATTTTTGGATCAAAATTTTGGGATCAAAATTTTTGGGTGAACATTTTGATATCAAAATTTTGGGGTGAAAATTTTGGGATCAAAATTTTGGAATCAAAATTTTGGAATCAAAATTTTGGGGTCAGAATTTTGGGATCAAAATTTTTGGGTGAAAATTTTGGGGTCAAAATTTTGGGGTCAAAATTTTGGCGTCAAAATTTTGGAGTCAAAATTTTGGGGTCAAAATTTTGGGGTCAAAATTTTGGAGGCAAAATTTTGGGGTCAAAATTTTGGGGTCAAAATTTTGGGATCAAAATTTTGGGATCAAAATTTTGGGATCAAAATTTTTGGGTGAAAATTTTGGTGTCAAAATTTTGGGGTGAAAATTTTGGGGTCAAAATTTTGAAGGCAAAATTTTGGGGTCAAAATTTTGGGGTCAAAATTTTGGGGTCAAAATTTTGGGGTCAAAATTTTGGGATCAAAATTTTGGGATCAAAATTTTGGATTCGAAATTTTGGGATCAAAATTTTGGGATCAAAATTTTGGGATCAAAATTTTTGGGTGAAAATTTTGGTGTCAAAATTTTTGGGGTGAAAATTTCGGGGTGAAAATTTTGGGATCAAAATTTTGGGGTCAAAATTTTGGGATCAAAATTTTGGGGTCAAAATTTTGGGGTCAAAATTTTGGGATCAAAATTTTTGGATCAGAATTTTGGGATCAAAATTTTGGGATCAAAATTTTGGGATCAAAATTTTTGGGTGAAAATTTTGGTGTCAAAATTTTGGGGTCAAAATTTTGGGATCAAAATTTTAGGATCAAAATTTTGGGATCAAAATTTTGGGATTAAAATTTTGGGATCAAAATTTTTGGGCGAAAATTTTGGTGTCAAAATTTTGGGGTGAAAATTTTGGGATCAAAATTTTGGGGTCAAAATTTTGGGGTCAAAATTTTGGGGTCAAAATTTTGGAGTCAAAATTTTGGGGTCAAAATTTTGGGATCAAAATTTTGGCGTCAAAATTTTGGGGTCAAAATTTTGGGATCAAAATTTTTGGGTGAACATTTTGATGTCAATATTTTGGGGTGAAAATTTTGGGATCAAAATTTTGGAATCAAAATTTTGGGGTGAAAATTTTGGGGTCAGAATTTTGGGATCAAAATTTTTGGGTGAAAATTTTGGAGTCAAAATTTTGGGGTGAAAATTTTGAGATCAAAATTTTGGGATCAAAATTTTGGGATCAAAATTTTTGGATCAAAAATTTGGGATCAAAATTTTTGGGTGAAAATTTTGATGTCAAAATTTTGGGGTCAAAATTTTGGAGTCAAAATTTTGGGGTCAAAATTTTGGGGTCAAAATTTTGGGGTGAAAATTTTGGGGTCAGAATTTTGGGATCAAAATTTTTGGGTGAAAATTTTGGGGTCAAAATTTTGGGGTGAAAATTTTGAGATCAAAATTTTGGGATCAAAATTTTGGGATCAAAATTTTTGGATCAAAATTTTGGGATCAAAATTTTTGGGTGAAAATTTTGGTGCCAAAATTTTGGGGTCAACATTTTGGGATCAAAATTTTGGAATCAAAATTTTGGGGTGAAAATTTTGGGGTCAGAATTTTGGGATCAAAATTTTTGGGTGAAAATTTTGGGGTCAAAATTTTGGGGTGAAAATTTTGAGATCAAAATTTTGGGATCAAAATTTTTGGATCAAAATTTTGGCGTCAAAATTTTGGGGTCAACATTTTGGGATCAAAATTTTGGAATCAAAATTTTGGGGTGAAAATTTTGGGGTCAGAATTTTGGGATCAAAATTTTTGGGTGAAAATTTTGGGGTCAAAATTTTGGGGTGAAAATTTTGAGATCAAAATTTTGGGATCAAAATTTTGGGATCAAAATTTTTGGATCAAAATTTTGGGATCAAAATTTTTGGGTGAAAATTTTGGTGTCAAAATTTTGGGGTCAAAATTTTGGAGTCAAAATTTTGGATCAAAATTTTGGGATCAAAATTTTTGTATCAAAATTTTTGTATCAAAATTTTGGGATCAAAATTTTGGGATCAAAATTTTTGTATCAAAATTTTTGTATCAAAATTTTGGGATCAAAATTTTTGGGTCAAAATTTTGGAGTCAAAATTTTGGGGTCAAAATTTTGGGATCAAAATTTTGGGGTCAAAATTTTGGGATCAAAATTTTGGGGTCAAAATTTTGGGATCAAAATTTTGGGGTCAAAATTTTGGGGTCAAAATTTTGGGATCAAAATTTTGGGATCAAAATTTTGGGATCAAAATTTTTGTATCAAAATTTTTGTATCAAAATTTTGGGATCAAAATTTTGGGGTCAAAATTTTGGGGTCAAAATTTTGGGGTCAAAATTTTGGGGTCAAAATTTTGGAGTCAAAATTTTGGGGTCAAAATTTTGGGATCAAAATTTTGGCGTCAAAATTTTGGGGTCAAAATTTTGGGATCAAAATTTTGGGATCAAAATTTTGGGATAAAAAATTTTTGGATCAAAATTTTGGGATCAAAATTTTTGGGTGAACATTTTGATGTCAAAATTTTGGGGTGAAAATTTTGGGATCAAAATTTTGGAATCAAAATTTTGGGGTGAAAATTTTGGGGTCAGAATTTTGGGATCAAAATTTTTGGGTGAAAATTTTGGGGTCAAAATTTTGGGGTCAAAATTTTGGGGTCAAAATTTTGGAGTCAAAATTTTGGGGTCAAAATTTTGGGGTCAAAATTTTGGAGGCAAAATTTTGGGGTCAAAATTTTGGGGTCAAAATTTTGAAGGCAAAATTTTGGGGTCAAAATTTTGGGGTCAAAATTTTGGGGTCAAAATTTTGGGGTCAAAATTTTGGGATCAAAATTTTGGGATCAAAATTTTGGATTCAAAATATTGGGATCAAAATTTTGGGATCAAAATTTTGGGATCAAAATTTTTGGGTGAAAATTTTGGTGTCAAAATTTTTGGGGTGAAAATTTCGGGGTGAAAATTTTGGGATCAAAATTTTGGGGTCAAAATTTTGGGATCAAAATTTTGGGGTCAAAATTTTGGGGTCAAAATTTTGGGATCAAAATTTTTGGATCAGAATTTTGGGATCAAAATTTTGGGATCAAAATTTTGGGATCAAAATTTTTGGGTGAAAATTTTGGTGTCAAAATTTTGGGGTCAAAATTTTGGAGTCAAAATTTTGGTGTCAAAATTTTGGGGTCAAAATTTTGGGGTCAAAATTTTGGGGTCAAAATTTTGGAGTCAAAATTTTGGGGTCAAAATTTTGGGGTCAAAATTTTGGGGTCAAAATTTTGGGGTCAAAATTTTGGGATCAAAATTTTTGGATCAGAATTTTGGGATCAAAATTTTGGGATCAAAATTTTGGGATCAAAATTTTTGGGTGAAAATTTTGGTGTCAAAATTTTGGGGTCAAAATTTTTGGGTGAAAATTTTGGCGTCAAAATTTTGGGGTGAAAATTTTGGGATCAAAATTTTAGGATCAAAATTTTGGGATCAAAATTTTGGGATTAAAATTTTGGGATCAAAATTTTTGGGCGAAAATTTTGGTGTCAAAATTTTGGGGTGAAAATTTTGGGATCAAAATTTTGGGGTCAAAATTTTGGGGTCAAAATTTTGGGGTCAAAATTTTGGGATCAAAATTTTGGCGTCAAAATTTTGGGGTCAAAATTTTGGGATCAAAATTTTGGGATCAAAATTTTGGGATCAAAATTTTTGGGTGAACATTTTGATGTCAAAATTTTGGGGTGAAAATTTTGGGATCAAAATTTTGGAATCAAAATTTTGGGGTGAAAATTTTGGGGTCAGAATTTTGGGATCAAAATTTTTGGGTGAAAATTTTGGAGTCAAAATTTTGGGGTGAAAATTTTGAGATCAAAATTTTGGGATCAAAATTTTGGGATCAAAATTTTTGGATCAAAAATTTGGGATCAAAATTTTTGGGTGAAAATTTTGATGTCAAAATTTTGGGGTCAAAATTTTGGAGTCAAAATTTTGGGGCCAAAATTTTGGGGTCAAAATTTTGGGGTGAAAATTTTGGGGTCAGAATTTTGGGATCAAAATTTTTGGGTGAAAATTTTGGGGTCAAAATTTTGGGGTGAAAATTTTGAGATCAAAATTTTGGGATCAAAATTTTGGGATCAAAATTTTTGGATCAAAATTTTGGGATCAAAATTTTTGGGTGAAAATTTTGGTGTCAAAATTTTGGGGTCAACATTTTGGGATCAAAATTTTGGAATCAAAATTTTGGGGTGAAAATTTTGGGGTCAGAATTTTGGGATCAAAATTTTTGGGTGAAAATTTTGGGGTCAAAATTTTGGGGTGAAAATTTTGAGATCAAAATTTTGGGATCAAAATTTTTGGATCAAAATTTTGGCGTCAAAATTTTGGGGTCAACATTTTGGGATCAAAATTTTGGAATCAAAATTTTGGGGTGAAAATTTTGGGGTCAGAATTTTGGGATCAAAATTTTTGGGTGAAAATTTTGGGGTCAAAATTTTGGGGTGAAAATTTTGAGATCAAAATTTTGGGATCAAAATTTTGGGATCAAAATTTTTGGATCAAAATTTTGGGATCAAAATTTTTGGGTGAAAATTTTGGTGTCAAAATTTTGGGGTCAAAATTTTGGAGTCAAAATTTTGGGGTCAAAATTTTGGGGTCAAAATTTTGGCGTCAAAATTTTGGAGTCAAAATTTTGGGGTCAAAATTTTGGGGTCAAAATTTTGGAGGCAAAATTTTGGGGTCAAAATTTTGGGGTCAAAATTTTGGGATCAAAATTTTGGGATCAAAATTTTGGGATCAAAATTTTTGGGTGAAAATTTTGGTGTCAAAATTTTGGGGTCAAAATTTTGGGATCAAAATTTTGGGGTCAAAATTTTGGGGTCAAAATTTTGGGATCAAAATTTTGGGGTCAAAATTTTGGGATCAAAATTTTGGGATCAAAATTTTTGTATCAAAATTTTGGGATCAAAATTTTGGGATCAAAATTTTTGTATCAAAATTTTTGTATCAAAATTTTGGGATCAAAATTTTGGGATTAAAATTTTGGGATCAAAATTTTTGGGCGAAAATTTTGGTGTCAAAATTTTGGGGTGAAAATTTTGGGATCAAAATTTTGGGGTCAAAATTTTGGGGTCAAAATTTTGGGATCAAAATTTTGGGATCAAAATTTTTGGGTGAACATTTTGATGTCAAAATTTTGGGGTGAAAATTTTGGGATCAAAATTTTGGAATCAAAATTTTGGGGTGAAAATTTTGGGGTCAGAATTTTGGGATCAAAATTTTTGGGTGAAAATTTTGGAGTCAAAATTTTGGGGTGAAAATTTTGAGATCAAAATTTTGGGATCAAAATTTTGGGATCAAAATTTTTGGATCAAAAATTTGGGATCAAAATTTTTGGGTGAAAATTTTGATGTCAAAATTTTGGGGTCAAAATTTTGGAGTCAAAATTTTGGGGCCAAAATTTTGGGGTCAAAATTTTGGGGTGAAAATTTTGGGGTCAGAATTTTGGGATCAAAATTTTTGGGTGAAAATTTTGGGGTCAAAATTTTGGGGTGAAAATTTTGAGATCAAAATTTTGGGATCAAAATTTTGGGATCAAAATTTTTGGATCAAAATTTTGGGATCAAAATTTTGGGGTCAAAATTTTGGGATCAAAATTTTGGGGTCAAAATTTTGGGGTCAAAATTTTGGGATCAAAATTTTGGGATCAAAATTTTGGGATCAAAATTTTGGGATCAAAATTTTTGGATCAAAATTTTTGTATCAAAATTTTGGGATCAAAATTTTGGGGTCAAAATTTTGGAGTCAAAATTTTGGGGTCAAAATTTTGGGGTCAAAATTTTGGGGTCAAAATTTTGGAGTCAAAATTTTGGGGTGAAAATTTTGGGATCAAAATTTTAGGATCAAAATTTTGGGATCAAAATTTTGGGATCAAAATTTTTGGATCAAAATTTTTGTATCAAAATTTTGGGATCAAAATTTTGGAATCAAAATTTTGGGGTGAAAATTTTGGGGTCAGAATTTTGGGATCAAAATTTTTGGGTGAAAATTTTGGCGTCAAAATTTTGGGGTGAAAATTTTGGGATCAATATTTTAGGATCAAAATTTTGGGATCAAAATTTTGGGATCAAAATTTTTGGGTGAAAATTTTGGTGTCAAAATTTTTGGGGTGAAAATTTCGGGGTGAAAATTTTGGGATCAAAATTTTGGGGTCAAAATTTTGGGATCAAAATTTTGGGGTCAAAATTTTGGGGTCAAAATTTTGGGGTCAAAATTTTGGGGTCAAATTTTTGGAGTCAAAATTTTGGGGTCAAAATTTTGGGGTCAAAATTTTGGAGGCAAAATTTTGGGGTCAAAATTTTGGGATCAAAATTTTGGGATCAAAATTTTGGGATCAAAATTTTTGGGTGAAAATTTTGGCGTCAAAATTTTGGGGTGAAAATTTTGGGATCAAAATTTTAGGATCAAAATTTTGGGATCAAAATTTTGGGATCAAAATTTTGGGATCAAAATTTTTGGGTGAAAATTTTGGTGTCAAAATTTTTGGGGTGAAAATTTCGGGGTGAAAATTTTGGGATCAAAATTTTGGGGTCAAAATTTTGGGATCAAAATTTTGGGGTCAAAATTTTGGGATCAAAATTTTGGGGTCAAAATTTTGGGGTCAAAATTTTGGGATCAAAATTTTGGGGTGAAAATTTTTGGATCAAAATTTTTGTATCAAAATTTTGGGATCAAAATTTTGGGGTCAAAATTTTGGAGTCAAAATTTTGGGGTCAAAATTTTGGGGTCAAAATTTTGGGGTCAAAATTTTGGAGTCAAAATTTTGGGGTCAAAATTTTGGGGTCAAAATTTTGGAGGCAAAATTTTGGGGTCAAAATTTTGGGGTCAAAATTTTGGAGGCAAAATTTTGGGGTCAAAATTTTGGGATCAAAATTTTGGGATCAAAATTTTGGGATCAAAATTTTTGGGTGAAAATTTTGGCGTCAAAATTTTGGGGTGAAAATTTTGGGGTCAAAATTTTGGGGTCAAAATTTTGGGATCAAAATTTTTGGATCAAAATTTTTGTATCAAAATTTTGGGATCAAAATTTTGGGGTCAAAATTTTGGAGTCAAAATTTTGGGGTCAAAATTTTGGGGTCAAAATTTTGGGGTCAAAATTTTGGGGTCAAAATTTTGGAGTCAAAATTTTGGGGTCAAAATTTTGGGGTCAAAATTTTGGAGGCAAAATTTTGGGGTCAAAATTTTGGGATCAAAATTTTGGGATCAAAATTTTGGGATCAAAATTTTTGGGTGAAAATTTTGGCGTCAAAATTTTGGGGTGAAAATTTTGGGATCAAAATTTTAGGATCAAAATTTTGGGATCAAAATTTTGGGATCAAAATTTTGGGATCAAAATTTTTGGGTGAAAATTTTGGTGTCAAAATTTTTGAAGTGAAAATTTCGGGGTGAAAATTTTGGGATCAAAATTTTGGGGTCAAAATTTTGGGATCAAAATTTTGGGGTCAAAATTTTGGGATCAAAATTTTGGGGTCAAAATTTTGGGGTCAAAATTTTGGGATCAAAATTTTGGGGTGAAAATTTCGAAATGAAAATTTTGGGATCAAAATTTTGGGGTCAAAATTTTGGGGTCAAAATTTTGGGGTCAAAATTTTGGGGTCAAAATTTTGGGATCAAAATTTTTGGGTCAAAATTTTGGTGTCAAAATTTTGGGGTGAAAATTTTGAAATGAAAATTTTGGGATCAAAATTTTGGGGTCAAAATTTTGGGGTCAAAATTTTGGGGTCAAAATTTTGGGGTCAAAATTTTGGGATCAAAATTTTGGGATCAAAATTTTGGGGTCAAAATTTTGGGGTCAAAATTTTGGGATCAAAATTTTGGGATCAAAATTTTGGGATCAAAATTTTTGGATCAAAATTTTTGTATCAAAATTTTGGGATCAAAATTTTGGGGTCAAAATTTTGGAGTCAAAATTTTGGGGTCAAAATTTTGGGGTAAAAATTTTGGGGTCAAAATTTTGGAGTCAAAATATTGGGGTCAAAATTTTGGGGTCAAAATTTTGGGGTGAAAATTTTGGGATCAAAATTTTGGGATCAAAATTTTGGGGTCAAAATTTTGAGGTCAAAATTTTGGGGTCAAAATTTTGGGGTAAAAATTTTGGGGTCAAAATTTTGGGGTCAAAATTTTGGGATCAAAATTTTGGGATCAAAATTTTGGGATCAAAATTTTAGGATCAAAATTTTGGGATCAAAATTTTGGGATTAAAATTTTGGGATCAAAATTTTTGGGCGAAAATTTTGGTGTCAAAATTTTGGGGTGAAAATTTTGGGATCAAAATTTTGGGGTCAAAATTTTGGGGTCAAAATTTTGGGGTCAAAATTTTGGGATCAAAATTTTGGCGTCAAAATTTTGGGGTCAAAATTTTGGGATCAAAATTTTGGGATCAAAATTTTGGGATCAAAATTTTGGGATCAAAATTTTTGGGTGAACATTTTGATGTCAAAATTTTGGGGTGAAAATTTTGGGATCAAAATTTTGGAATCAAAATTTTGGGGTGAAAATTTTGGGGTCAGAATTTTGGGATCAAAATTTTTGGGTGAAAATTTTGGAGTCAAAATTTTGGGGTGAAAATTTTGAGATCAAAATTTTGGGATCAAAATTTTGGGATCAAAATTTTTGGATCAAAAATTTGGGATCAAAATTTTTGGGTGAAAATTTTGATGTCAAAATTTTGGGGTCAAAATTTTGGAGTCAAAATTTTGGGGCCAAAATTTTGGGGTCAAAATTTTGGGGTGAAAATTTTGGGGTCAGAATTTTGGGATCAAAATTTTTGGGTGAAAATTTTGGGGTCAAAATTTTGGGGTGAAAATTTTGAGATCAAAATTTTGGGATCAAAATTTTGGGATCAAAATTTTTGGATCAAAATTTTTGGATCAAAATTTTGGGATCAAAATTTTTGGGTGAAAATTTTGGTGTCAAAATTTTGGGGTCAACATTTTGGGATCAAAATTTTGGGGTGAAAATTTTGGGGTCAGAATTTTGGGATCAAAATTTTTGGGTGAAAATTTTGGGGTCAAAATTTTGGGGTGAAAATTTTGAGATCAAAATTTTGGGATCAAAATTTTTGGATCAAAATTTTGGCGTCAAAATTTTGGGGTCAACATTTTGGGATCAAAATTTTGGAATCAAAATTTTGGGGTGAAAATTTTGGGGTCAGAATTTTGGGATCAAAATTTTTGGGTGAAAATTTTGGGGTCAAAATTTTGGGGTGAAAATTTTGAGATCAAAATTTTGGGATCAAAATTTTGGGATCAAAATTTTTGGATCAAAATTTTGGGATCAAAATTTTTGGGTGAAAATTTTGGTGTCAAAATTTTTGGGGTGAAAATTTCGGGGTGAAAATTTTGGGATCAAAATTTTGGGGTCAAAATTTTGGGATCAAAATTTTGGGATCAAAATTTTGGGATCAAAATTTTTGGATCAAAATTTTGGAATCAAAATTTTTGGATCAAAATTTTGGCGTCAAAATTTTGGGGTCAACATTTTGGGATCAAAATTTTGGAATCAAAATTTTGGGGTGAAAATTTTGGGATCAAAATTTTAGGATCAAAATTTTGGGATCAAAATTTTGGGATCAAAATTTTGGGATCAAAATTTTTGGGTGAAAATTTTGGTGTCAAAATTTTTGGGGTGAAAATTTCGGGGTGAAAATTTTGGGATCAAAATTTTGGGGTCAAAATTTTGGGATCAAAATTTTGGGGTCAAAATTTTGGGATCAAAATTTTGGGGTCAAAATTTTGGGGTCAAAATTTTGGGATCAAAATTTTGGGGTGAAAATTTCGAAATGAAAATTTTGGGATCAAAATTTTGGGGTCAAAATTTTGGGGTCAAAATTTTGGGGTCAAAATTTTGGGGTCAAAATTTTGGGATCAAAATTTTTGGGTCAAAATTTTGGTGTCAAAATTTTGGGGTGAAAATTTCGAAATGAAAATTTTGGGATCAAAATTTTGGGGTCAAAATTTTGGGGTCAAAATTTTGGGGTCAAAATTTTGGGGTCAAAATTTTGGGATCAAAATTTTGGGATCAAAATTTTGGGGTCAAAATTTTGGGGTCAAAATTTTGGGGTCAAAATTTTGGGATCAAAATTTTGGGATCAAAATTTTGGGATCAAAATTTTTGGATCAAAATTTTTGTATCAAAATTTTGGGATCAAAATTTTGCGGTCAAAATTTTGGAGTCAAAATTTTGGGGTCAAAATTTTGGGGTCAAAATTTTGGGGTCAAAATTTTGGAGTCAAAATTTTGGGGTCAAAATTTTGGGGTCAAAATTTTGGGGTCAAAATTTTGGGATCAAAATTTTGGGATCAAAATTTTGGGGTCAAAATTTTGGGGTCAAAATTTTGGGGTCAAAATTTTGGGGTAAAAATTTTGGGGTCAAAATTTTGGGGTCAAAATTTTGGGATCAAAATTTTGGGATCAAAATTTTGGGATCAAAATTTTAGGATCAAAATTTTGGGATCAAAATTTTGGGATTAAAATTTTGGGATCAAAATTTTTGGGCGAAAATTTTTGGGCGAAAATTTTGGTGTCAAAATTTTGGGGTGAAAATTTTGGGATCAAAATTTTGGGGTCAAAATTTTGGGGTCAAAATTTTGGGATCAAAATTTTGGCGTCAAAATTTTGGGGTCAAAATTTTGGGATCAAAATTTTGGGATCAAAATTTTGGGATCAAAATTTTGGGATCAAAATTTTTGGGTGAACATTTTGATGTCAAAATTTTGGGGTGAAAATTTTGGGATCAAAATTTTGGAATCAAAATTTTGGGGTGAAAATTTTGGGGTCAGAATTTTGGGATCAAAATTTTTGGGTGAAAATTTTGGAGTCAAAATTTTGGGGTGAAAATTTTGAGATCAAAATTTTGGGATCAAAATTTTGGGATCAAAATTTTTGGATCAAAAATTTGGGATCAAAATTTTTGGGTGAAAATTTTGATGTCAAAATTTTGGGGTCAAAATTTTGGAGTCAAAATTTTGGGGCCAAAATTTTGGGGTCAAAATTTTGGGGTGAAAATTTTGGGGTCAGAATTTTGGGATCAAAATTTTTGGGTGAAAATTTTGGGGTCAAAATTTTGGGGTGAAAATTTTGAGATCAAAATTTTGGGATCAAAATTTTGGGATCAAAATTTTTGGATCAAAATTTTGGGATCAAAATTTTTGGGTGAAAATTTTGGTGTCAAAATTTTGGGGTCAACATTTTGGGATCAAAATTTTGGAATCAAAATTTTGGGATCAAAATTTTTGGATCAAAATTTTGGGATCAAAATTTTTGGGTGAAAATTTTGGTGTCAAAATTTTGGGGTCAAAATTTTGGAGTCAAAATTTTGGGGTCAAAATTTTGGGGTCAAAATTTTGGCGTCAAAATTTTGGAGTCAAAATTTTGGGGTCAAAATTTTGGGGTCAAAATTTTGGAGGCAAAATTTTGGGGTCAAAATTTTGGGGTCAAAATTTTGGGATCAAAATTTTGGGATCAAAATTTTGGGATCAAAATTTTTGGGTGAAAATTTTGGTGTCAAAATTTTGGGGTGAAAATTTTGGGGTCAAAATTTTGGGGTCAAACTTTTGGGATCAAAATTTTGGGGTCAAAATTTTGGGGTCAAAATTTTGGGATCAAAATTTTGGGATCAAAATTTTGGGATCAAAATTTTTGTATCAAAATTTTTGTATCAAAATTTTGGGATCAAAATTTTGGGATCAAAATTTTTGTATCAAAATTTTTGTATCAAAATTTTGGGATCAAAATTTTGGGATTAAAATTTTGGGATCAAAATTTTTGGGCGAAAATTTTGGTGTCAAAATTTTGGGGTGAAAATTTTGGGATCAAAATTTTGGGGTCAAAATTTTGGGGTCAAAATTTTGGGGTCAAAATTTTGGAGTCAAAATTTTGGCGTCAAAATTTTGGGATCAAAATTTTGGCGTCAAAATTTTGAGGTCAAAATTTTGGGATCAAAATTTTGGGATCAAAATTTTGGGATCAAAATTTTGGGATCAAAATTTTGGGATCAAAATTTTTGGGTGAACATTTTGATGTCAAAATTTTGGGGTGAAAATTTTGGGATCAAAATTTTGGAATCAAAATTTTGGGGTGAAAATTTTGGGGTCAGAATTTTGGGATCAAAATTTTTGGGTGAAAATTTTGGAGTCAAAATTTTGGGGTGAAAATTTTGAGATCAAAATTTTGGGATCAAAATTTTGGGATCAAAATTTTTGGATCAAAAATTTGGGATCAAAATTTTTGGGTGAAAATTTTGATGTCAAAATTTTGGGGTCAAAATTTTGGAGTCAAAATTTTGGGGCCAAAATTTTGGAGTCAAAATTTTGGGGCCAAAATTTTGGGGTCAAAATTTTGGGGTCAAAATTTTGGGGTCAGAATTTTGGGATCAAAATTTTTGGGTGAAAATTTTGGGGTCAAAATTTTGGGGTGAAAATTTTGAGATCAAAATTTTGGGATCAAAATTTTGGGATCAAAATTTTTGGATCAAAATTTTGGGATCAAAATTTTGGGGTCAAAATTTTGGGATCAAAATTTTGGGGTCAAAATTTTGGGGTCAAAATTTTGGGATCAAAATTTTGGGATCAAAATTTTGGGATCAAAATTTTGGGATCAAAATTTTTGGATCAAAATTTTTGTATCAAAATTTTGGGATCAAAATTTTGGGGTCAAAATTTTGGAGTCAAAATTTTGGGGTCAAAATTTTGGGATCAAAATTTTGGGGTCAAAATTTTGGAGTCAAAATTTTGGGGTGAAAATTTTGGGATCAAAATTTTAGGATCAAAATTTTGGGATCAAAATTTTGGGATCAAAATTTTTGGATCAAAATTTTTGTATCAAAATTTTGGGATCAAAATTTTGGAATCAAAATTTTGGGGTGAAAATTTTGGGGTCAGAATTTTGGGATCAAAATTTTTGGGTGAAAATTTTGGCGTCAAAATTTTGGGGTGAAAATTTTGGGATCAAAATTTTAGGATCAAAATTTTGGGATCAAAATTTTGGGATCAAAATTTTGGGATCAAAATTTTTGGGTGAAAATTTTGGTGTCAAAATTTATGGGGTCAAAATTTCGGGGTGAAAATTTTGGGATCAAAATTTTGGGGTCAAAATTTTGGGATCAAAATTTTGGGGTCAAAATTTTGGGGTCAAAATTTTGGGGTCAAAATTTTGGGGTCAAAATTTTGGAGTCAAAATTTTGGGGTGAAAATTTTGGGGTCAGAATTTTGGGATCAAAATTTTTGGGTGAAAATTTTGGGGTCAAAATTTTGGGGTGAAAATTTTGAGATCAAAATTTTGGGATCAAAATTTTTGGATCAAAATTTTGGCGTCAAAATTTTGGGGTCAACATTTTGGGATCAAAATTTTGGAATCAAAATTTTGGGGTGAAAATTTTGGGGTCAGAATTTTGGGATCAAAATTTTTGGGTGAAAATTTTGGGGTCAAAATTTTGGGGTGAAAATTTTGAGATCAAAATTTTGGGATCAAAATTTTGGGATCAAAATTTTTGGATCAAAATTTTGGGATCAAAATTTTTGGGTGAAAATTTTGGTGTCAAAATTTTGGGGTCAAAATTTTGGAGTCAAAATTTTGGGGTCAAAATTTTGGGGTCAAAATTTTGGCGTCAAAATTTTGGAGTCAAAATTTTGGGGTCAAAATTTTGGGGTCAAAATTTTGGAGGCAAAATTTTGGGGTCAAAATTTTGGGGTCAAAATTTTGGGATCAAAATTTTGGGATCAAAATTTTGGGATCAAAATTTTTGGGTGAAAATTTTGGTGTCAAAATTTTGGGGTGAAAATTTTGGGGTCAAAATTTTGGGGTCAAACTTTTGGGATCAAAATTTTGGGGTCAAAATTTTGGGGTCAAAATTTTGGGATCAAAATTTTGGGATCAAAATTTTGGGATCAAAATTTTTGTATCAAAATTTTTGTATCAAAATTTTGGGATCAAAATTTTGGGATCAAAATTTTTGTATCAAAATTTTTGTATCAAAATTTTGGGATCAAAATTTTGGGATTAAAATTTTGGGATCAAAATTTTTGGGCGAAAATTTTGGTGTCAAAATTTTGGGGTGAAAATTTTGGGATCAAAATTTTGGGGTCAAAATTTTGGGGTCAAAATTTTGGGGTCAAAATTTTGGAGTCAAAATTTTGGCGTCAAAATTTTGGGATCAAAATTTTGGCGTCAAAATTTTGAGGTCAAAATTTTGGGATCAAAATTTTGGGATCAAAATTTTGGGATCAAAATTTTGGGATCAAAATTTTGGGATCAAAATTTTTGGGTGAACATTTTGATGTCAAAATTTTGGGGTGAAAATTTTGGGATCAAAATTTTGGAATCAAAATTTTGGGGTGAAAATTTTGGGGTCAGAATTTTGGGATCAAAATTTTTGGGTGAAAATTTTGGAGTCAAAATTTTGGGGTGAAAATTTTGAGATCAAAATTTTGGGATCAAAATTTTGGGATCAAAATTTTTGGATCAAAAATTTGGGATCAAAATTTTTGGGTGAAAATTTTGATGTCAAAATTTTGGGGTCAAAATTTTGGAGTCAAAATTTTGGGGCCAAAATTTTGGAGTCAAAATTTTGGGGCCAAAATTTTGGGGTCAAAATTTTGGGGTCAAAATTTTGGGGTCAGAATTTTGGGATCAAAATTTTTGGGTGAAAATTTTGGGGTCAAAATTTTGGGGTGAAAATTTTGAGATCAAAATTTTGGGATCAAAATTTTGGGATCAAAATTTTTGGATCAAAATTTTGGGATCAAAATTTTGGGGTCAAAATTTTGGGATCAAAATTTTGGGGTCAAAATTTTGGGGTCAAAATTTTGGGATCAAAATTTTGGGATCAAAATTTTGGAGTCAAAATTTTGGGGTCAAAATTTTGGGATCAAAATTTTGGGGTCAAAATTTTGGAGTCAAAATTTTGGGGTGAAAATTTTGGGATCAAAATTTTAGGATCAAAATTTTGGGATCAAAATTTTGGGATCAAAATTTTTGGATCAAAATTTTTGTATCAAAATTTTGGGATCAAAATTTTGGAATCAAAATTTTGGGGTGAAAATTTTGGGGTCAGAATTTTGGGATCAAAATTTTTGGGTGAAAATTTTGGCGTCAAAATTTTGGGGTGAAAATTTTGGGATCAAAATTTTAGGATCAAAATTTTGGGATCAAAATTTTGGGATCAAAATTTTGGGATCAAAATTTTTGGGTGAAAATTTTGGTGTCAAAATTTATGGGGTCAAAATTTCGGGGTGAAAATTTTGGGATCAAAATTTTGGGGTCAAAATTTTGGGATCAAAATTTTGGGGTCAAAATTTTGGGGTCAAAATTTTGGGGTCAAAATTTTGGGGTCAAAATTTTGGAGTCAAAATTTTGGGGTCAAAATTTTGGGGTCAAAATTTTGGAGGCAAAATTTTGGGGTCAAAATTTTGGGATCAAAATTTTGGGATCAAAATTTTGGGATCAAAATTTTTGGGTGAAAATTTTGGCGTCAAAATTTTGGGGTGAAAATTTTGGGATCAAAATTTTAGGATCAAAATTTTGGGATTGATACAATTGATACAAAAATTTTGATCCCAAAATTTTGATCCCAAAATTTTGATCCCAAAATTTTGACCCCAAAATTTTGACCCCAAAATTTTGATCCCAAAATTTTGATCCCAAAATTTTGATCCCAAAATTTTGACCCCAAAATTTTGACCCCAAAATTTTGACTCCAAAATTTTGACTCCAAAATTTTGACCCCAAAATTTTGACTCCAAAATTTTGACGCCAAAATTTTGACCCCAAAATTTTGACCCCAAAATTTTGACTCCAAAATTTTGACCCCAAAATTTTGACACCAAAATTTTCACCCAAAAATTTTGATCCCAAAATTTTGATCCCAAAATTTTGATCCCAAAATTTTGATCCCAAAATTTTGACCCCAAAATTTTGACACCAAAATTTTCACCCAAAAATTTTGATCCCAAAATTTTGATACAAAAATTTTGATACAAAAATTTTGATCCCAAAATTTTGATCCCAAAATTTTGATCCCAAAATTTTGACCCAAAAATTTTGATCCCAAAATTTTGATCCCAAAATTTTGATCCCAAAATTTTGACCCCAAAATTTTGACCCCAAAATTTTGCCTCCAAAATTTTGACCCCAAAATTTTGACCCCAAAATTTTGACCCCAAAATTTTGACCCCAAAATTTTGACCCCAAAATTTTGACCCCAAAATTTTGACTCCAAAATTTTGACGCCAAAATTTTGACCCCAAAATTTTGACCCCAAAATTTTGACTCCAAAATTTTGACGCCAAAATTTTGACCCCAAAATTTTGACCCCAAAATTTTGACTCCAAAATTTTGACCCCAAAATTTTGACACCAAAATTTTCACCCAAAAATTTTGATCCCAAAATTTTGATCCCAAAATTTTGATCCCAAAATTTTGATCCCAAAAAAATTTTGATCCCAAAATTTTGACCCCAAAATTTTGACCCCAAAATTTTGCCTCCAAAATTTTGACCCCAAAATTTTGACCCCAAAATTTTGACTCCAAAATTTTGCCTCCAAAATTTTGATCCCAAAATTTTGACCCCAAAATTTTGATTCCAAAATTTTGACGCCAAAATTTTGACCCCAAAATTTTGACCCCAAAATTTTGACCCCAAAATTTTGACTCCAAAATTTTGACCCCAAAATTTTGATCCCAAAATTTTGATACAAAAATACAAAAATTTTGATACAAAAATTTTGATCCCAAAATTTTGATCCCAAAATTTTGATCCCAAAATTTTGACCCCAAAATTTTGACCCCAAAATTTTGATCCCAAAATTTTAACCCCAAAATTTTGACCCCAAAATTTTCACCCCAAAATTTTGACACCAAAATTTTCACCCAAAAATTTTGATCCCAAAATTTTGATCCCAAAATTTTGATCCCAAAATTTTGACCCCAAAATTTTGACCCCAAAATTTTGACCCCAAAATTTTGACTCCAAAATTTTGACCCCAAAATTTTGACCCCAAAATTTTGACTCCAAAATTTTGACCCCAAAATTTTGACACCAAAATTTTCACCCAAAAATTTTGATCCCAAAATTTTGATCCAAAAATTTTGATCCCAAAATTTTGATCCCAAAATTTTGATCCCAAAATTTTCACCCCAAAATTTTGACCCCAAAATTTTCACCCAAAAATTTTGATCCCAAAATTCTGACCCCAAAATTTTCACCCCAAAATTTTGATTCCAAAATTTTGATCCCAAAATGTTGACCCCAAAATTTTGACGCCAAAATTTTGATCCAAAAATTTTGATCCCAAAATTTTGATCTCAAAATTTTCACCCCAAATTTTCACCCAAAAATTTTGATCCCAAAATTCTGACCCCAAAATTTTCACCCCAAAATTTTGATTCCAAAATTTTGATCCCAAAATGTTGACCCCAAAATTTTGACGCCAAAATTTTGATCCAAAAATTTTGATCCCAAAATTTTGATCTCAAAATTTTCACCACAAAATTTTGACCCCAAAATTTTCACCCAAAAATTTTGATCCCAAAATTCTGACCCCAAAATTTTCACCCCAAAATTTTGATTCCAAAATTTTGATCCCAAAATGTTGACCCCAAAATTTTGACACCAAAATTTTCACCCAAAAATTTTGATCCCAAAATTTTGATCCAAAAATTTTGATCCCAAAATTTTGATCCCAAAATTTTGATCTCAAAATTTTCACCCCAAAATTTTGACCCCAAAATTTTCACCCAAAAATTTTGATCCCAAAATTCTGACCCCAAAATTTTCACCCCAAAATTTTGACCCCAAAATTTTGACCCCAAAATTTTGACTCCAAAATTTTGACCCCAAAATTTTGACATCAAAATTTTCACCCAAAAATTTTGATCCCAAATTTTTGATCCAAAAATTTTGATCCCAAAATTTTGATCCCAAAATTTTGATCTCAAAATTTTCACCCCAAAATTTTTACTCCAAAATTTTCACCCAAAAATTTTGATCCCAAAATTCTGACCCCAAAATTTTCACCCCAAAATTTTGATTCCAAAATTTTGATCCCAAAATTTTCACCCCAAAATTTTGACATCAAAATGTTCACCCAAAAATTTTGATCCCAAAATGTTCACCCAAAAATTTTGATCCCAAAATTTTGATCCCAAAATTTTGACCCCAAAATTTTGACGCCAAAATTTTGATCCCAAAATTTTGACCCCAAAATTTTGACTCCAAAATTTTGACGCCAAAATTTTGACCCCAAAATTTTGACCCCAAAATTTTGACTCCAAAATTTTGACCCCAAAATTTTGACACCAAAATTTTCACCCAAAAATTTTGATCCCAAAATTTTGATCCCAAAATTTTGATCCCAAAATTTTGATCCCAAAATTTTGACCCCAAAATTTTGACACCAAAATTTTCACCCAAAAATTTTGATCCCAAAATTTTGATACAAAAATTTTGATACAAAAATTTTGATCCCAAAATTTTGATCCCAAAATTTTGATCCCAAAATTTTGACCCAAAAATTTTGATCCCAAAATTTTGATCCCAAAATTTTGATCCCAAAATTTTGACCCCAAAATTTTGACCCCAAAATTTTGCCTCCAAAATTTTGACCCCAAAATTTTGACCCCAAAATTTTGACCCCAAAATTTTGACCCCAAAATTTTTACCCCAAAATTTTGACCCCAAAATTTTGACTCCAAAATTTTGACGCCAAAATTTTGACCCCAAAATTTTGACCCCAAAATTTTGACTCCAAAATTTTGACGCCAAAATTTTGACCCCAAAATTTTGACCCCAAAATTTTGACTCCAAAATTTTGACCCCAAAATTTTGACACCAAAATTTTCACCCAAAAATTTTGATCCCAAAATTTTGATCCCAAAATTTTGATCCCAAAAAAATTTTGATCCCAAAATTTTGACCCCAAAATTTTGACCCCAAAATTTTGCCTCCAAAATTTTGACCCCAAAATTTTGACCCCAAAATTTTGACTCCAAAATTTTGCCTCCAAAATTTTGATCCCAAAATTTTGACCCCAAAATTTTGATTCCAAAATTTTGACGCCAAAATTTTGACCCCAAAATTTTGACCCCAAAATTTTGACCCCAAAATTTTGACTCCAAAATTTTGACCCCAAAATTTTGATCCCAAAATTTTGATACAAAAATTTTGATACAAAAATTTTGATCCCAAAATTTTGATCTCAAAATTTTGATACAAAAATTTTGATCCCAAAATTTTGATCCCAAAATTTTGATCCCAAAATTTTGACCCCAAAATTTTGACCCCAAAATTTTGATCCCAAAATTTTGATCCCAAAATTTTGATCCCAAAATTTTGACCCCAAAATTTTGACCCCAAAATTTTGACTCCAAAATTTTGACTCCAAAATTTTGACCCCAAAATTTTGACTCCAAAATTTTGACGCCAAAATTTTGACCCCAAAATTTTGACCCCAAAATTTTGACTCCAAAATTTTGACCCCAAAATTTTGACACCAAAATTTTCACCCAAAAATTTTGATCCCAAAATTTTGATCCCAAAATTTTGATCCCAAAATTTTGATCCCAAAATTTTGACCCCAAAATTTTGACACTAAAATTTTCACCCAAAAATTTTGATCCCAAAATTTTGATACAAAAATTTTGATACAAAAATTTTGATCCCAAAATTTTGATCCCAAAATTTTGATCCCAAAATTTTGACCCAAAAATTTTGATCCCAAAATTTTGATCCCAAAATTTTGATCCCAAAATTTTGACCCCAAAATTTTGACCCCAAAATTTTGCCTCCAAAATTTTGACCCCAAAATTTTGACCCCAAAATTTTGACCCCAAAATTTTGACCCCAAAATTTTGACCCCAAAATTTTGACCCCAAAATTTTGACTCCAAAATTTTGACGCCAAAATTTTGACCCCAAAATTTTGACCCCAAAATTTTGACTCCAAAATTTTGACGCCAAAATTTTGACCCCAAAATTTTGACCCCAAAATTTTGACTCCAAAATTTTGACCCCAAAATTTTGACACCAAAATTTTCACCCAAAAATTTTGATCCCAAAATTTTGATCCCAAAATTTTGATCCCAAAATTTTGATCCCAAAAAAATTTTGATCCCAAAATTTTGACCCCAAAATTTTGACCCCAAAATTTTGCCTCCAAAATTTTGACCCCAAAATTTTGACCCCAAAATTTTGACTCCAAAATTTTGCCTCCAAAATTTTGATCCCAAAATTTTGACCCCAAAATTTTGATTCCAAAATTTTGACGCCAAAATTTTGACCCCAAAATTTTGACCCCAAAATTTTGATACAAAAATTTTGATACAAAAATTTTGATCCCAAAATTTTGATCTCAAAATTTTGATACAAAAATTTTGATACAAAAATTTTGATCCCAAAATTTTGATCCCAAAATTTTGATCCCAAAATTTTGACCCCAAAATTTTGACCCCAAAATTTTGATCCCAAAATTTTAACCCCAAAATTTTGACCCCAAAATTTTCACCCCAAAATTTTGACACCAAAATTTTCACCCAAAAATTTTGATCCCAAAATTTTGATCCCAAAATTTTGATCCCAAAATTTTGACCCCAAAATTTTGACCCCAAAATTTTGACCCCAAAATTTTGACTCCAAAATTTTGACCCCAAAATTTTGACATCAAAATTTTCACCCAAAAATTTTGATCCCAAATTTTTGATCCAAAAATTTTGATCCCAAAATTTTGATCCCAAAATTTTGATCTCAAAATTTTCACCCCAAAATTTTGACTCCAAAATTTTCACCCAAAAATTTTGATCCCAAAATTCTGACCCCAAAATTTTCACCCCAAAATTTTGATTCCAAAATTTTGATCCCAAAATTTTCACCCCAAAATTTTGACATCAAAATGTTCACCCAAAAATTTTGATCCCAAAATTTTGATCCCAAAATTTTGATCCCAAAATTTTGACCCCAAAATTTTGACGCCAAAATTTTGATCCCAAAATTTTGACCCCAAAATTTTGACTCCAAAATTTTGACCCCAAAATTTTGACCCCAAAATTTTGACCCCAAAATTGTGATCCCAAAATTTTCACCCCAAAATTTTGACACCAAAATTTTCGCCCAAAAATTTTGATCCCAAAATTTAATCCCAAAATTTTGATCCCAAAATTTTGATCCTAAAATTTTGATCCCAAAATTTTCACCCCAAAATTTTGACGCCAAAATTTTCACCCAAAAATTTTGACCCCAAAATTTTGACACCAAAATTTTCACCCAAAAATTTTGATCCCAAAATTTTGATCCCAAAATTTTGATCCCAAAATTCTGATCCAAAAATTTTGATCCCAAAATTTTGACCCCAAAATTTTGACCCCAAAATTTTGATCCCAAAATTTTGACCCCAAAATTTTGATCCCAAAATTTTCACCCCGAAATTTTCACCCCAAAAATTTTGACACCAAAATTTTCACCCAAAAATTTTGATCCCAAAATTTTGATCCCAAAATTTTGATCCCAAAATTTTGAATCCAAAATTTTGATCCCAAAATTTTGATCCCAAAATTTTGACCCCAAAATTTTGACCCCAAAATTTTGACCCCAAAATTTTGACCCCAAAATTTTGCCTTCAAAATTTTGACCCCAAAATTTTCACCCCAAAATTTTGACACCAAAATTTTCACCCAAAAATTTTGATCCCAAAATTTTCATCCCAAAATTTTGACCCCAAAATTTTGACCCCAAAATTTTGATCCCAAAATTTTCACCCCGAAATTTTCACCCCAAAAATTTTGACACCAAAATTTTCACCCAAAAATTTTGATCCCAAAATTTTGATCCCAAAATTTTGATCCCAAAATTCTGATCCAAAAATTTTGATCCCAAAATTTTGACCCCAAAATTTTGACCCCAAAATTTTGATCCCAAAATTTTGACCCCAAAATTTTGATCCCAAAATTTTCACCCCGAAATTTTCACCCCAAAAATTTTGACACCAAAATTTTCACCCAAAAATTTTGATCCCAAAATTTTGATCCCAAAATTTTGATCCCAAAATTTTGAATCCAAAATTTTGATCCCAAAATTTTGATCCCAAAATTTTGACCCCAAAATTTTGACCCCAAAATTTTGACCCCAAAATTTTGACCCCAAAATTTTGCCTTCAAAATTTTGACCCCAAAATTTTCACCCCAAAATTTTGACACCAAAATTTTAACCCAAAAATTTTGATCCCAAAATTTTGGTCCCAAAATTTTGATCCCAAAATTTTGACCCCAAAATTTTGACCCCAAAATTTTGCCTCCAAAATTTTGACACCAAAATTTTGACCCCAAAATTTTGACTCCAAAATTTTGACGCCAAAATTTTGACCCCAAAATTTTCACCCAAAAATTTTGATCCCAAAATTCTGACCCCAAAATTTTCACCCCAAAATTTTGATTCCAAAATTTTGATCCCAAAATTTTCACCCCAAAATTTTGACATCAAAATGTTCACCCAAAAATTTTGATCCCAAAATTTTGATCCAAAAATTTTGATCCCAAAATTTTGATCCCAAAATTTTGATCCCAAAATTTTGACCCCAAAATTTTGACGCCAAAATTTTGATCACAAAATTTTGACCCCAAAATTTTGACTCCAAAATTTTGACCCCAAAATTTTGACCCCAAAATTTTGACCCCAAAATTTTGATCCCAAAATTTTGATCCCAAAATTTTCACCCCAAAATTTTGACACCAAAATTTTCGCCCAAAAATTTTGATTTCAAAATTTTAATCCCAAAATTTTGATCCCAAAATTTTGATCCTAAAATTTTGATCCCAAAATTTTCACCCCAAAATTTTGACGCCAAAATTTTGACCCCAAAATTTTGCCTCCAAAATTTTGACCCCAAAATTTTGACCCCAAAATTTTGACCCCAAAATTTTGACACCAAAATTTTGACTCCAAAATTTTGTCCCCAAAATTTTGACACCAAAATTTTCACCCAAAAATTTTGACACCAAAATTTTGACCCCAAAATTTTGATCCCAAAATTTTGATCCCAAAATTTTCACCCCGAAATTTTCACCCCGAAATTTTCACCCCAAAAATTTTGACACCAAAATTTTCACCCAAAAATTTTGATCCCAAAATTTTGATCCCAAAATTTTGATCCCAAAATTTTGAATCCAAAATTTTGATCCCAAAATTTTGATCCCAAAATTTTGACCCCAAAATTTTGACCCCAAAATTTTGACCCCAAAATTTTGACCCCAAAATTTTGACCCCAAAATTTTGCCTTCAAAATTTTGCCCCAAAATTTTCACCCCAAAATTTTGACACCAAAATTTTCACCCAAAAATTTTGATCCCAAAATTTTGATCCCAAAATTTTGATCCCAAAATTTTGACCCCAAAATTTTGACCCCAAAATTTTGCCTCCAAAATTTTGACCCCAAAATTTTGACCCCAAAATTTTGACTCCAAAATTTTGACGCCAAAATTTTGACCCCAAAATTTTGACCCCAAAAATTTCACCCAAAAATTTTGATCCCAAAATTCTGACCCCAAAATTTTCACCCCAAAATTTTGATTCCAAAATTTTGATCCCAAAATTTTCACCCCAAAATTTTGACATCAAAATGTTCACCCAAAAATTTTGATCCCAAAATTTTGATCCAAAAATTTTGATCCCAAAATTTTGATCCCAAAATTTTGATCCCAAAATTTTGACCCCAAAATTTTGACGCCAAAATTTTGATCCCAAAATTTTGACCCCAAAATTTTGACTCCAAAATTTTGACCCCAAAATTTTGACCCCAAAATTTTGACCCCAAAATTTTGATCCCAAAATTTTGATACAAAAATTTTGATACAAAAATTTTGATCCCAAAATTTTGATCCCAAAATTTTGATACAAAAATTTTGATACAAAAATTTTGATCCCAAAATTTTGATCCCAAAATTTTGATCCCAAAATTTTGAACCCAAAATTTTGACCCCAAAATTTTGATCCCAAAATTTTGACCCCAAAATTTTGACCCCAAAATTTTGACCCCAAAATTTTGACTCCAAAATTTTGACCCCAAAATTTTGATCCCAAAATTTTGATACAAAAATTTTGATACAAAAATTTTGATCCCAAAATTTTGATCCCAAAATTTTGATACAAAAATTTTGATACAAAAATTTTGATCCCAAAATTTTGATCCCAAAATTTTGATCCCAAAATTTTGACCCCAAAATTTTGACCCCAAAATTTTGACCCCAAAATTTTGATCCCAAAATTTTGACCCCAAAATTTTCACCCCAAAATTTTGACACCAAAATTTTCACCCAAAAATTTTGATCCCAAAATTTTGATCCCAATATTTTGATCCCAAAATTTTGACCCCAAAATTTTGACCCCAAAATTTTGCCTCCAAAATTTTGACCCCAAAATTTTGACCCCAAAATTTTGACTCCAAAATTTTGACGCCAAAATTTTGACCCCAAAATTTTGACCCCAAAATTTTGACTCCAAAATTTTGACCCCAAAATTTTGACACCAAAATTTTCACCCAAAAATTTTGATCCCAAAATTTTGATCCAAAAATTTTGATCCCAAAATTTTGATCCCAAAATTTTGATCTCAAAATTTTCACCCCAAAATTTTGACCCCAAAATTTTCACCCAAAAATTTTGATCCCAAAATTCTGACCCCAAAATTTTCACCCCAAAATTTTGATTCCAAAATTTTGATCCCAAAATGTTGACCCCAAAATTTTGACGCCAAAATTTTGATCCAAAAATTTTGATCCCAAAATTTTGATCTCAAAATTTTCACCCCAAAATTTTCACCCCAAAATTTTCACCCAAAAATTTTGATCCCAAAATTCTGACCCCAAAATTTTCACCCCAAAATTTTGATTCCAAAATTTTGATCCCAAAATGTTGACCCCAAAATTTTGACACCAAAATTTTCACCCAAAAATTTTGATCCCAAAATTTTGATCCAAAAATTTTGATCCCAAAATTTTGATCCCAAAATTTTGATCTCAAAATTTTCACCCCAAAATTTTGACCCCAAAATTTTCACCCAAAAATTTTGATCCCAAAATTCTGACCCCAAAATTTTCACCCCAAAATTTTGACCCCAAAATTTTGGCCCCAAAATTTTGACTCCAAAATTTTGACCCCAAAATTTTGACATCAAAATTTTCACCCAAAAATTTTGATCCCAAATTTTTGATCCAAAAATTTTGATCCCAAAATTTTGATCCCAAAATTTTGATCTCAAAATTTTCACCCCAAAATTTTGACTCCAAAATTTTCACCCAAAAATTTTGATCCCAAAATTCTGACCCCAAAATTTTCACCCCAAAATTTTGATTCCAAAATTTTGATCCCAAAATTTTCACCCCAAAATTTTGACATCAAAATGTTCACCCAAAAATTTTGATCCCAAAATTTTGATCCCAAAATTTTGATCCCAAAATTTTGATCCCAAAATTTTGATCCCAAAATTTTGATCCCAAAATTTTGACCCCAAAATTTTGACGCCAAAATTTTGATCCCAAAATTTTGACGCCAAAATTTTGACTCCAAAATTTTGACCCCAAAATTTTGACCCCAAAATTTTGACCCCAAAATTTTGATCCCAAAATTTTCACCCCAAAATTTTGACACCAAAATTTTCGCCCAAAAATTTTGATCCCAAAATTTTAATCCCAAAATTTTGATCCCAAAATTTTGATACGAAAATTTTGATACAAAAATTTTGATCCCAAAATTTTGATCCCAAAATTTTGATACAAAAATTTTGATACAAAAATTTTGATCCCAAAATTTTGATCCCAAAATTTTGATCCCAAAATTTTGACCCCAAAATTTTGACCCCAAAATTTTGATCCCAAAATTTTGACCCCAAAATTTTGAACCCAAAATTTTCACCCCAAAATTTTGACACCAAAATTTTCACCCAAAAATTTTGATCCCAAAATTTTGATCCCAAAATTTTGATCCCAAAATTTTGACCCCAAAATTTTGACCCCAAAATTTTGCCTCCAAAATTTTGACCCCAAAATTTTGACCCCAAAATTTTGACTCCAAAATTTTGACGCCAAAATTTTGACCCCAAAATTTTGACCCCAAAATTTTGACTCCAAAATTTTGACCCCAAAATTTTGACACCAAAATTTTCACCCAAAAATTTTGATCCCAAAATTTTGATGCAAAAATTTTGATCCCAAAATTTTGATCCCAAAATTTTGATCTCAAAATTTTCACCCCAAAATTTTGACCCCAAAATTTTCACCCAAAATTTTGATCCCAAAATTCTGACCCCAAAATTTTCACCCCAAAATTTTGATTCCAAAATTTTGATCCCAAAATGTTGACCCCAAAATTTTGACCCCAAAATTTTCACCCAAAAATTTTGATCCCAAAATTTTGACCCCAAAATTTTGACGCCAAAATTTTGATCCAAAAATTTTGATCCCAAAATTTTGATCTCAAAATTTTCGCCCCAAAATTTTGACCCCAAAATTTTCACCCAAAAATTTTGATCCCAAAATTCTGACCCCAAAATTTTCACCCCAAAATTTTGATTCCAAAATTTTGATCCCAAAATGTTGACCCCAAAATTTTGACACCAAAATTTTCACCCAAAAATTTTGATCCCAAAATTTTGATCCAAAAATTTTGATCCCAAAATTTTGATCCCAAAATTTTGATCTCAAAATTTTCACCCCAAAATTTTGACCCCAAAATTTTCACCCAAAAATTTTGATCCCAAAATTCTGTCCCCAAAATTTTCACCCCAAAATTTTGACCCCAAAATTTTGGCCCCAAAATTTTGACTGCAAAATTTTGACCCCAAAATTTTGACATCAAAATTTTCACCCAAAAATTTTGATCCCAAATTTTTGATCCAAAAATTTTGATCCCAAAATTTTGATCCCAAAATTTTGATCTCAAAATTTTCACCCCAAAATTTTGACTCCAAAATTTTCACCCAAAAATTTTGATCCCAAAATTCTGACCCCAAAATTTTCACCCCAAAATTTTGATTCCAAAATTTTGATCCCAAAATTTTCACCCCAAAATTTTGACATCAAAATGTTCACCCAAAAATTTTGATCCCAAAATTTTGATCCAAAAATTTTGATCCCAAAATTTTGATCCCAAAATTTTGATCCCAAAATTTTGACCCCAAAATTTTGACGCCAAAATTTTGATCACAAAATTTTGACCCCAAAATTTTGACTCCAAAATTTTGACCCCAAAATTTTGACCCCAAAATTTTGACCCCAAAATTTTGATCCCAAAATTTTGATCCCAAAATTTTCACCCCAAAATTTTGACACCAAAATTTTCGCCCAAAAATTTTGATTTCAAAATTTTAATCCCAAAATTTTGATCCCAAAATTTTGATCCTAAAATTTTGATCCCAAAATTTTCACCCCAAAATTTTGACGCCAAAATTTTGACCCCAAAATTTTGCCTCCAAAATTTTGACCCCAAAATTTTGACCCCAAAATTTTGACCCCAAAATTTTGACACCAAAATTTTGACTCCAAAATTTTGTCCCCAAAATTTTGACACCAAAATTTTCACCCAAAAATTTTGACACCAAAATTTTGACCCCAAAATTTTGATCCCAAAATTTTGATCCCAAAATTTTCACCCCGAAATTTTCACCCCGAAATTTTCACCCCAAAAATTTTGACACCAAAATTTTCACCCAAAAATTTTGATCCCAAAATTTTGATCCCAAAATTTTGATCCCAAAATTTTGAATCCAAAATTTTGATCCCAAAATTTTGATCCCAAAATTTTGACCCCAAAATTTTGACCCCAAAATTTTGACCCCAAAATTTTGACCCCAAAATTTTGACCCCAAAATTTTGCCTTCAAAATTTTGCCCCAAAATTTTCACCCCAAAATTTTGACACCAAAATTTTCACCCAAAAATTTTGATCCCAAAATTTTGATCCCAAAATTTTGATCCCAAAATTTTGACCCCAAAATTTTGACCCCAAAATTTTGCCTCCAAAATTTTGACCCCAAAATTTTGACCCCAAAATTTTGACTCCAAAATTTTGACGCCAAAATTTTGACCCCAAAATTTTGACCCCAAAAATTTCACCCAAAAATTTTGATCCCAAAATTCTGACCCCAAAATTTTCACCCCAAAATTTTGATTCCAAAATTTTGATCCCAAAATTTTCACCCCAAAATTTTGACATCAAAATGTTCACCCAAAAATTTTGATCCCAAAATTTTGATCCAAAAATTTTGATCCCAAAATTTTGATCCCAAAATTTTGATCCCAAAATTTTGACCCCAAAATTTTGACGCCAAAATTTTGATCCCAAAATTTTGACCCCAAAATTTTGACTCCAAAATTTTGACCCCAAAATTTTGACCCCAAAATTTTGACCCCAAAATTTTGATCCCAAAATTTTGATACAAAAATTTTGATACAAAAATTTTGATCCCAAAATTTTGATCCCAAAATTTTGATACAAAAATTTTGATACAAAAATTTTGATCCCAAAATTTTGATCCCAAAATTTTGATCCCAAAATTTTGACCCCAAAATTTTGACGCCAAAATTTTGATCCCAAAATTTTGACCCCAAAATTTTGACCCCAAAATTTTGACCCCAAAATTTTGACTCCAAAATTTTGACCCCAAAATTTTGATCCCAAAATTTTGATACAAAAATTTTGATACAAAAATTTTGATCCCAAAATTTTGATCCCAAAATTTTGATACAAAAATTTTGATACAAAAATTTTGATCCCAAAATTTTGATCCCAAAATTTTGATCCCAAAATTTTGAACCCAAAATTTTGACCCCAAAATTTTGATCCCAAAATTTTGACCCCAAAATTTTGACCCCAAAATTTTGACCCCAAAATTTTGACTCCAAAATTTTGACCCCAAAATTTTGATCCCAAAATTTTGATACAAAAATTTTGATACAAAAATTTTGATCCCAAAATTTTGATCCCAAAATTTTGATACAAAAATTTTGATACAAAAATTTTGATCCCAAAATTTTGATCCCAAAATTTTGATCCCAAAATTTTGACCCCAAAATTTTGACCCCAAAATTTTGACCCCAAAATTTTGATCCCAAAATTTTGACCCCAAAATTTTCACCCCAAAATTTTGACACCAAAATTTTCACCCAAAAATTTTGATCCCAAAATTTTGATCCCAATATTTTGATCCCAAAATTTTGACCCCAAAATTTTGACCCCAAAATTTTGCCTCCAAAATTTTGACCCCAAAATTTTGACCCCAAAATTTTGACTCCAAAATTTTGACGCCAAAATTTTGACCCCAAAATTTTGACCCCAAAATTTTGACTCCAAAATTTTGACCCCAAAATTTTGACACCAAAATTTTCACCCAAAAATTTTGATCCCAAAATTTTGATCCAAAAATTTTGATCCCAAAATTTTGATCCCAAAATTTTGATCTCAAAATTTTCACCCCAAAATTTTGACCCCAAAATTTTCACCCAAAAATTTTGATCCCAAAATTCTGACCCCAAAATTTTCACCCCAAAATTTTGATTCCAAAATTTTGATCCCAAAATGTTGACCCCAAAATTTTGACGCCAAAATTTTGATCCAAAAATTTTGATCCCAAAATTTTGATCTCAAAATTTTCACCCCAAAATTTTCACCCCAAAATTTTCACCCAAAAATTTTGATCCCAAAATTCTGACCCCAAAATTTTCACCCCAAAATTTTGATTCCAAAATTTTGATCCCAAAATGTTGACCCCAAAATTTTGACACCAAAATTTTCACCCAAAAATTTTGATCCCAAAATTTTGATCCAAAAATTTTGATCCCAAAATTTTGATCCCAAAATTTTGATCTCAAAATTTTCACCCCAAAATTTTGACCCCAAAATTTTCACCCAAAAATTTTGATCCCAAAATTCTGACCCCAAAATTTTCACCCCAAAATTTTGACCCCAAAATTTTGGCCCCAAAATTTTGACTCCAAAATTTTGACCCCAAAATTTTGACATCAAAATTTTCACCCAAAAATTTTGATCCCAAATTTTTGATCCAAAAATTTTGATCCCAAAATTTTGATCCCAAAATTTTGATCTCAAAATTTTCACCCCAAAATTTTGACTCCAAAATTTTCACCCAAAAATTTTGATCCCAAAATTCTGACCCCAAAATTTTCACCCCAAAATTTTGATTCCAAAATTTTGATCCCAAAATTTTCACCCCAAAATTTTGACATCAAAATGTTCACCCAAAAATTTTGATCCCAAAATTTTGATCCCAAAATTTTGATCCCAAAATTTTGATCCCAAAATTTTGATCCCAAAATTTTGATCCCAAAATTTTGACCCCAAAATTTTGACGCCAAAATTTTGATCCCAAAATTTTGACGCCAAAATTTTGACTCCAAAATTTTGACCCCAAAATTTTGACCCCAAAATTTTGACCCCAAAATTTTGATCCCAAAATTTTCACCCCAAAATTTTGACACCAAAATTTTCGCCCAAAAATTTTGATCCCAAAATTTTAATCCCAAAATTTTGATCCCAAAATTTTGATACGAAAATTTTGATACAAAAATTTTGATCCCAAAATTTTGATCCCAAAATTTTGATACAAAAATTTTGATACAAAAATTTTGATCCCAAAATTTTGATCCCAAAATTTTGATCCCAAAATTTTGACCCCAAAATTTTGACCCCAAAATTTTGATCCCAAAATTTTGACCCCAAAATTTTGAACCCAAAATTTTCACCCCAAAATTTTGACACCAAAATTTTCACCCAAAAATTTTGATCCCAAAATTTTGATCCCAAAATTTTGATCCCAAAATTTTGACCCCAAAATTTTGACCCCAAAATTTTGCCTCCAAAATTTTGACCCCAAAATTTTGACCCCAAAATTTTGACTCCAAAATTTTGACGCCAAAATTTTGACCCCAAAATTTTGACCCCAAAATTTTGACTCCAAAATTTTGACCCCAAAATTTTGACACCAAAATTTTCACCCAAAAATTTTGATCCCAAAATTTTGATGCAAAAATTTTGATCCCAAAATTTTGATCCCAAAATTTTGATCTCAAAATTTTCACCCCAAAATTTTGACCCCAAAATTTTCACCCAAAAATTTTGATCCCAAAATTCTGACCCCAAAATTTTCACCCCAAAATTTTGATTCCAAAATTTTGATCCCAAAATGTTGACCCCAAAATTTTGACCCCAAAATTTTCACCCAAAAATTTTGATCCCAAAATTTTGACCCCAAAATTTTGACGCCAAAATTTTGATCCAAAAATTTTGATCCCAAAATTTTGATCTCAAAATTTTCGCCCCAAAATTTTGACCCCAAAATTTTCACCCAAAAATTTTGATCCCAAAATTCTGACCCCAAAATTTTCACCCCAAAATTTTGATTCCAAAATTTTGATCCCAAAATGTTGACCCCAAAATTTTGACACCAAAATTTTCACCCAAAAATTTTGATCCCAAAATTTTGATCCAAAAATTTTGATCCCAAAATTTTGATCCCAAAATTTTGATCTCAAAATTTTCACCCCAAAATTTTGACCCCAAAATTTTCACCCAAAAATTTTGATCCCAAAATTCTGTCCCCAAAATTTTCACCCCAAAATTTTGACCCCAAAATTTTGGCCCCAAAATTTTGACTGCAAAATTTTGACCCCAAAATTTTGACATCAAAATTTTCACCCAAAAATTTTGATCCCAAATTTTTGATCCAAAAATTTTGATCCCAAAATTTTGATCCCAAAATTTTGATCTCAAAATTTTCACCCCAAAATTTTGACTCCAAAATTTTCACCCAAAAATTTTGATCCCAAAATTCTGACCCCAAAATTTTCACCCCAAAATTTTGATTCCAAAATTTTGATCCCAAAATTTTCACCCCAAAATTTTGACATCAAAATGTTCACCCAAAAATTTTGATCCCAAAATTTTGATCCCAAAATTTTGATCCCAAAATTTTGATCCCAAAATTTTGATCCCAAAATTTTGACCCCAAAATTTTGACGCCAAAATTTTGATCCCAAAATTTTGACCCCAAAATTTTGACCCCAAAATTTTGACCCCAAAATTTTGATCCCAAAATTTTCACCCCAAAATTTTGACTCCAAAATTTTGACCCCAAAATTTTGACCCCAAAATTTTGACCCCAAAATTTTGATCCCAAAATTTTGATACAAAAATTTTGATACAAAAATTTTGATCCCAAAATTTTGATCCCAAAATTTTGATACAAAAATTTTGATACAAAAATTTTGATCCCAAAATTTTGATCCCAAAATTTTGATCCCAAAATTTTGACCCCAAAATTTTGACCCCAAAATTTTGATCCCAAAATTTTGACCCCAAAATTTTGACCCCAAAATTTTGACCCCAAAATTTTGACTCCAAAATTTTGACCCCAAAATTTTGATCCCAAAATTTTGATACAAAAATTTTGATACAAAAATTTTGATCCCAAAATTTTGATCCCAAAATTTTGATACAAAAATTTTGATACAAAAATTTTGATCCCAAAATTTTGATCCCAATATTTTGATCCCAAAATTTTGACCCCAAAATTTTGACCCCAAAATTTTGATCCCAAAATTTTGACCCCAAAATTTTGACCCCAAAATTTTCACCCCAAAATTTTGATCCCAAAATTTTGATCCCAATATTTTGATCCCAAAATTTTGACCCCAAAATTTTGACCCCAAAATTTTGACACCAAAATTTTCACCCAAAAATTTTGATCCCAAAATTTTGATCCAAAAATTTTGATCCCAAAATTTTGATCCCAAAATTTTGATCTCAAAATTTTCACCCCAAAATTTTGACCCCAAAATTTTCACCCAAAAATTTTGATCCCAAAATTCTGACCCCAAAATTTTCACCCCAAAATTTTGATTCCAAAATTTTGATCCCAAAATGTTGACCCCAAAATTTTGACGCCAAAATTTTGATCCAAAAATTTTGATCCCAAAATTTTGATCTCAAAATTTTCACCCCAAAATTTTGACCCCAAAATTTTCACCCAAAAATTTTGATCCCAAAATTCTGACCCCAAAATTTTCACCCCAAAATTTTGATTCCAAAATTTTGATCCCAAAATGTTGACCCCAAAATTTTGACACCAAAATTTTCACCCAAAAATTTTGATCCCAAAATTTTGATCCAAAAATTTTGATCCCAAAATTTTGATCCCAAAATTTTGATCTCAAAATTTTCACCCCAAAATTTTGACCCCAAAATTTTCACCCAAAAATTTTGATCCCAAAATTCTGACCCCAAAATTTTCACCCCAAAATTTTGACCCCAAAATTTTGACCCCAAAATTTTGACTCCAAAATTTTGACCCCAAAATTTTGACATCAAAATTTTCACCCAAAAATTTTGATCCCAAATTTTTGATCCAAAAATTTTGATCCCAAAATTTTGATCCCAAAATTTTGATCTCAAAATTTTCACCCCAAAATTTTGACTCCAAAATTTTCACCCAAAAATTTTGATCCCAAAATTCTGACCCCAAAATTTTCACCCCAAAATTTTGATTCCAAAATTTTGATCCCAAAATTTTCACCCCAAAATTTTGACATCAAAATGTTCACCCAAAAATTTTGATCCCAAAATTTTGATCCCAAAATTTTGATCCCAAAATTTTGATCCCAAAATTTTGATCCCAAAATTTTGACCCCAAAATTTTGACGCCAAAATTTTGATCCCAAAATTTTGACCCCAAAATTTTGACCCCAAAATTTTGACCCCAAAATTTTGATCCCAAAATTTTCACCCCAAAATTTTGACTCCAAAATTTTGACCCCAAAATTTTGACCCCAAAATTTTGACCCCAAAATTTTGATCCCAAAATTTTGATACAAAAATTTTGATACAAAAATTTTGATCCCAAAATTTTGATCCCAAAATTTTGATACAAAAATTTTGATACAAAAATTTTGATCCCAAAATTTTGATCCCAAAATTTTGATCCCAAAATTTTGACCCCAAAATTTTGACCCCAAAATTTTGATCCCAAAATTTTGACCCCAAAATTTTGACCCCAAAATTTTGACCCCAAAATTTTGACTCCAAAATTTTGACCCCAAAATTTTGATCCCAAAATTTTGATACAAAAATTTTGATACAAAAATTTTGATCCCAAAATTTTGATCACAAAATTTTGATACAAAAATTTTGATACAAAAATTTTGATCCCAAAATTTTGATCCCAATATTTTGATCCCAAAATTTTGACCCCAAAATTTTGACCCCAAAATTTTGATCCCAAAATTTTGACCCCAAAATTTTGACCCCAAAATTTTCACCCCAAAATTTTGATCCCAAAATTTTGATCCCAATATTTTGATCCCAAAATTTTGACCCCAAAATTTTGACCCCAAAATTTTGACACCAAAATTTTCACCCAAAAATTTTGATCCCAAAATTTTGATCCAAAAATTTTGATCCCAAAATTTTGATCCCAAAATTTTGATCTCAAAATTTTCACCCCAAAATTTTGACCCCAAAATTTTCACCCAAAAATTTTGATCCCAAAATTCTGACCCCAAAATTTTCACCCCAAAATTTTGATTCCAAAATTTTGATCCCAAAATGTTGACCCCAAAATTTTGACGCCAAAATTTTGATCCAAAAATTTTGATCCCAAAATTTTGATCTCAAAATTTTCACCCCAAAATTTTGACCCCAAAATTTTCACCCAAAAATTTTGATCCCAAAATTCTGACCCCAAAATTTTCACCCCAAAATTTTGATTCCAAAATTTTGATCCCAAAATGTTGACCCCAAAATTTTGACACCAAAATTTTCACCCAAAAATTTTGATCCCAAAATTTTGATCCAAAAATTTTGATCCCAAAATTTTGATCCCAAAATTTTGATCTCAAAATTTTCACCCCAAAATTTTGACCCCAAAATTTTCACCCAAAAATTTTGATCCCAAAATTCTGACCCCAAAATTTTCACCCCAAAATTTTGACCCCAAAATTTTGACCCCAAAATTTTGACTCCAAAATTTTGACCCCAAAATTTTGACATCAAAATTTTCACCCAAAAATTTTGATCCCAAATTTTTGATCCAAAAATTTTGATCCCAAAATTTTGATCCCAAAATTTTGATCTCAAAATTTTCACCCCAAAATTTTGACTCCAAAATTTTCACCCAAAAATTTTGATCCCAAAATTCTGACCCCAAAATTTTCACCCCAAAATTTTGATTCCAAAATTTTGATCCCAAAATTTTCACCCCAAAATATTGACATCAAAATGTTCACCCAAAAATTTTGATCCCAAAATTTTGATCCCAAAATTTTGATCCCAAAATTTTGATCCCAAAATTTTGATCCCAAAATTTTGATCCCAAAATTTTGACCCCAAAATTTTGACGCCAAAATTTTGATCCCAAAATTTTGACCCCAAAATTTTGACGCCAAAATTTTGATCCCAAAATTTTGACGCCAAAATTTTGACTCCAAAATTTTGACCCCAAAATTTTGACCCCAAAATTTTGACCCCAAAATTTTGATCCCAAAATTTTCACCCCAAAATTTTGACACCAAAATTTTCGCCCAAAAATTTTGATCCCAAAATTTTAATCCCAAAATTTTGATCCCAAAATTTTGATACAAAAATTTTGATACAAAAATTTTGATCCCAAAATTTTGATCCCAAAATTTTGATACAAAAATTTTGATACAAAAATTTTGATCCCAAAATTTTGATCCCAAAATTTTGATCCCAAAATTTTGACCCCAAAATTTTGACCCCAAAATTTTGATCCCAAAATTTTGACCCCAAAATTTTCACCCCAAAATTTTGACACCAAAATTTTCACCCAAAAATTTTGATCCCAAAATTTTGATCCCAAAATTTTGATCCCAAAATTTTGACCCCAAAATTTTGACCCCAAAATTTTGCCTCCAAAATTTTGACCCCAAAATTTTGACCCCAAAATTTTGACTCCAAAATTTTGACGCCAAAATTTTGACCCCAAAATTTTGACCCCAAAATTTTGACTCCAAAATTTTGACCCCAAAATTTTGACACCAAAATTTTCACCCAAAAATTTTGATCCCAAAATTTTGATCCAAAAATTTTGATCCCAAAATTTTGATCCCAAAATTTTGATCTCAAAATTTTCACCCAAAAATTTTGACCCCAAAATTTTCACCCAAAAATTTTGATCCCAAAATTCTGACCCCAAAATTTTCACCCCAAAATTTTGATTCCAAAATTTTGATCCCAAAATGTTGACCCCAAAATTTTGACGCCAAAATTTTGATCCAAAAATTTTGATCCCAAAATTTTGATCTCAAAATTTTCGCCCCAAAATTTTGACCCCAAAATTTTCACCCAAAAATTTTGATCCCAAAATTCTGACCCCAAAATTTTCACCCCAAAATTTTGATTCCAAAATTTTGATCCCAAAATGTTGACCCCAAAATTTTGACACCAAAATTTTCACCCAAAAATTTTGATCCCAAAATTTTGATCCAAAAATTTTGATCCCAAAATTTTGATCCCAAAATTTTGATCTCAAAATTTTCACCCCAAAATTTTGACCCCAAAATTTTCACCCAAAAATTTTGATCCCAAAATTCTGTCCCCAAAATTTTCACCCCAAAATTTTGACCCCAAAATTTTGGCCCCAAAATTTTGACTGCAAAATTTTGACCCCAAAATTTTGACATCAAAATTTTCACCCAAAAATTTTGATCCCAAATTTTTGATCCAAAAATTTTGATCCCAAAATTTTGATCCCAAAATTTTGATCTCAAAATTTTCACCCCAAAATTTTGACTCCAAAATTTTCACCCAAAAATTTTGATCCCAAAATTCTGACCCCAAAATTTTCACCCCAAAATTTTGATTCCAAAATTTTGATCCCAAAATTTTCACCCCAAAATTTTGACATCAAAATGTTCACCCAAAAATTTTGATCCCAAAATTTTGATCCCAAAATTTTGATCCCAAAATTTTGATCCCAAAATTTTGATCCCAAAATTTTGACCCCAAAATTTTGACGCCAAAATTTTGATCCCAAAATTTTGACCCCAAAATTTTGACCCCAAAATTTTGACCCCAAAATTTTGATCCCAAAATTTTCACCCCAAAATTTTGACACCAAAATTTTCGCCCAAAAATTTTGATCCCAAAATTTTAATCCCAAAATTTTGATCCCAAAATTTTGATCCTAAAATTTTGATCCCAAAATTTTCACCCCAAAATTTTGACGCCAAAATTTTCACCCAAAAATTTTGACCCCAAAATTTTGACACCAAAATTTTCACCCAAAAATTTTGATCCCAAAATTTTGATCCCAAAATTTTGATCCCAAAATTCTGATCCAAAAATTTTGATCCCAAAATTTTGACCCCAAAATTTTGCCTCCAAAATTTTGACCCCAAAATTTTGACCCCAAAATTTTGACTCCAAAATTTTGACCCCAAAATTTTGACCCCAAAATTTTGACCCCAAAATTTTGACACCAAAATTTTGACTCCAAAATTTTGACCCCAAAATTTTGACACCAAAATTTTCACCCAAAAATTTTGATCCCAAAATTTTGATCCCAAAATTTTGATCCCAAAATTCTGATCCAAAAATTTTGATCCCAAAATTTTGACCCCAAAATTTTGACCCCAAAATTTTGATCCCAAAATTTTGACCCCAAAATTTTGATCCCAAAATTTTCACCCCGAAATTTTCACCCCAAAAATTTTGACACCAAAATTTTCACCCAAAAATTTTGATCCCAAAATTTTGATCCCAAAATTTTGATCCCAAAATTTTGAATCCAAAATTTTGATCCCAAAATTTTGATCCCAAAATTTTGACCCCAAAATTTTGACCCCAAAATTTTGACCCCAAAATTTTGACCCCAAAATTTTGCCTTCAAAATTTTGACCCCAAAATTTTCACCCCAAAATTTTGACACCAAAATTTTCACCCAAAAATTTTGATCCCAAAATTTTGATCCCAAAATTTTGATCCCAAAATTTTGACCCCAAAATTTTGACCCCAAAATTTTGCCTCCAAAATTTTGACCCCAAAATTTTGACCCCAAAATTTTGACTCCAAAATTTTGACCCCAAAATTTTGACCCCAAAATTTTGACCCCAAAATTTTCACCCAAAAATTTTGATCCCAAAATTCTGACCCCAAAATTTTCACCCCAAAATTTTGATTCCAAAATTTTGATCCCAAAATTTTCACCCCAAAATTTTGACATCAAAATGTTCACCCAAAAATTTTGATCCCAAAATTTTGATCCCAAAATTTTGATACAAAAATTTTGATCCCAAAATTTTGATCCCAAAATTTTGATACAAAAATTTTGATACAAAAATTTTGATCCCAAAATTTTGATCCCAAAATTTTGATCCCAAAATTTTGACCCCAAAATTTTGACCCCAAAATTTTGATCCCAAAATTTTGACCCCAAAATTTTGATCCCAAAATTTTGACCCCAAAATTTTGACTCCAAAATTTTGACCCCAAAATTTTGATCCCAAAATTTTGATACAAAAATTTTGATACAAAAATTTTGATCCCAAAATTTTGATCCCAAAATTTTGATACAAAAATTTTGATACAAAAATTTTGATACAAAAATTTTGATACAAAAATTTTGATCCCAAAATTTTGATCCCAAAATTTTGATCCCAAAATTTTGACCCCAAAATTTTGACCCCAAAATTTTGATCCCAAAATTTTGACCCCAAAATTTTGACCCCAAAATTTTCACCCCAAAATTTTGACACCAAAATTTTCACCCAAAAATTTTGATCCCAAAATTTTGATCCCAAAATTTTGATCCCAAAATTTTGACCCCAAAATTTTGACCCCAAAATTTTGCCTCCAAAATTTTGACCCCGAAATTTTGACCCCAAAATTTTGACTCCAAAATTTTGACGCCAAAATTTTGACCCCAAAATTTTGACCCCAAAATTTTGACTCCAAAATTTTGACCCCAAAATTTTGACACCAAAATTTTCACCCAAAAATTTTGATCCCAAAATTTTGATCCAAAAATTTTGATCCCAAAATTTTGATCCCAAAATTTTGATCTCAAAATTTTAACCCCAAAATTTTGACCCCAAAATTTTCACCCAAAAATTTTGATCCCAAAATTCTGACCCCAAAATTTTCACCCCAAAATTTTGATTCCAAAATTTTGATCCCAAAATGTTGACCCCAAAATTTTGACGCCAAAATTTTGATCCAAAAATTTTGATCCCAAAATTTTGATCTCAAAATTTTCACCCCAAAATTTTGACCCCAAAATTTTCACCCAAAAATTTTGATCCCAAAATTCCCCAAAATTTTGACCCCAAAATTTTGACCCCAAAATTTTGATCCCAAAATTTTGATCCCAAAATTTTCACCCCAAAATTTTGACACCAAAATTTTCGCCCAAAAATTTTGATCCCAAAATTTTGATCCCAAAATTTTGATCCCAAAATTTTGATCCCAAAATTTTGATCCCAAAATTTTGACCCCAAAATTTTGACCCCAAAATTTTAACTCCAAAATTTTGATCCCAAAATTTTCACCCCAAAATTTTGACTCCAAAATTTTGACGCCAAAATTTTGACCCCAAAATTTTGACCCCAAAATTTTCACCCAAAAATTTTGATCCCAAAATTCTGACCCCAAAATTTTCACCCCAAAATTTTGATTTCAAAATTTTGATCCCAAAATTTTCACCCCAAAATTTTGACATCAAAATGTTCACCCAAAAATTTTGATCCCAAAATTTTGATCCAAAAATTTTGATCCCAAAATTTTGATCCCAAAATTTTGATCCCAAAATTTTGACCCCAAAATTTTGACGCCAAAATTTTGATCCCAAAATTTTGACCCCAAAATTTTGACTCCAAAATTTTGACCCCAAAATTTTGACCCCAAAATTTTGACCCCAAAATTTTGATCCCAAAATTTTGATACAAAAATTTTGATACAAAAATTTTGATCCCAAAATTTTGATCCCAAAATTTTGATACAAAAATTTTGATACAAAAATTTTGATCCCAAAATTTTGATCCCAAAATTTTGATCCCAAAATTTTGACCCCAAAATTTTGACCCCAAAATTTTGATCCCAAAATTTTGACCCCAAAATTTTGACCCCAAAATTTTCACCCCAAAATTTTGACACCAAAATTTTCACCCAAAAATTTTGATCCCAAAATTTTGATCCCAAAATTTTGATCCCAAAATTTTGACCCCAAAATATTGACCCCAAAATTCTGCCTCCAAAATTTTGACCCCAAAATTTTGACCCCAAAATTTTGACTCCAAAATTTTGACGCCAAAATTTTGACCCCAAAATTTTGACCCCAAAATTTTGACTCCAAAATTTTGACCCCAAAATTTTGACACCAAAATTTTCACCCAAAAATTTTGATCCCAAAATTTTGATCCAAAAATTTTGATCCCAAAATTTTGATCCCAAAATTTTGATCTCAAAATTTTCACCCCAAAATTTTGACCCCAAAATTTTCACCCAAAAATTTTGATCCCAAAATTCTGACCCCAAAATTTTCACCCCAAAATTTTGATTCCAAAATTTTGATCCCAAAATGTTGACCCCAAAATTTTGACGCCAAAATTTTGATCCAAAAATTTTGATCCCAAAATTTTGATCTCAAAATTTTCACCCCAAAATTTTGATTCCAAAATTTTGATCCCAAAATGTTGACCCCAAAATTTTGACGCCAAAATTTTGATCCAAAAATTTTGATCCCAAAATTTTGATCTCAAAATTTTCACCCCAAAATTTTGACCCCAAAATTTTCACCCAAAAATTTTGATCCCAAAATTCCCCAAAATTTTGACCCCAAAATTTTGACCCCAAAATTTTGATCCCAAAATTTTGATCCCAAAATTTTCACCCCAAAATTTTGACACCAAAATTTTCGCCCAAAAATTTTGATCCCAAAATTTTGATCCCAAAATTTTGATCCCAAAATTTTGATCCCAAAATTTTGATCCCAAAATTTTGACCCCAAAATTTTGACCCCAAAATTTTAACTCCAAAATTTTGATCCCAAAATTTTCACCCCAAAATTTTGACTCCAAAATTTTGACGCCAAAATTTTGACCCCAAAATTTTGACCCCAAAATTTTCACCCAAAAATTTTGATCCCAAAATTCTGACCCCAAAATTTTCACCCCAAAATTTTGATTCCAAAATTTTGATCCCAAAATTTTCACCCCAAAATTTTGACATCAAAATGTTCACCCAAACACCCCAAAATTTTGACGCCAAAATTTTGATCCCAAATTTTGACCCCAAAATTTTGACTCCAAAATTTTGACCCCAAAATTTTGACCCCAAAATTTTGACCCCAAAATTTTGATCCCAAAATTTTGATACAAAAATTTTGATACAAAAATTTTGATCCCAAAATTTTGATCCCAAAATTTTGATACAAAAATTTTGATACAAAAATTTTGATCCCAAAATTTTGATCCCAAAATTTTGATCCCAAAATTTTGACCCCAAAATTTTGACCCCAAAATTTTGATCCCAAAATTTTGACCCCAAAATTTTGACCCCAAAATTTTCACCCCAAAATTTTGACACCAATATTTTCACCCAAAAATTTTGATCCCAAAATTTTGATCCCAAAATTTTGATCCCAAAATTTTGACCCCAAAATATTGACCCCAAAATTCTGCCTCCAAAATTTTGACCCCAAAATTTTGACCCCAAAATTTTGACTCCAAAATTTTGACGCCAAAACTTTGACCCCAAAATTTTGACCCCAAAATTTTGACTCCAAAATTTTGACCCCAAAATTTTGACACCAAAATTTTCACCCAAAAATTTTGATCCCAAAATTTTGATCCAAAAATTTTGATCCCAAAATTTTGATCCCAAAATTTTGATCTCAAAATTTTCACCCCAAAATTTTGACCCCAAAATTTTCACCCAAAAATTTTGATCCCAAAATTCTGACCCCAAAATTTTCACCCCAAAATTTTGATTCCAAAATTTTGATCCCAAAATGTTGACCCCAAAATTTTGACGCCAAAATTTTGATCCAAAAATTTTGATCCCAAAATTTTGATCTCAAAATTTTCACCCCAAAATTTTGACCCCAAAATTTTCACCCAAAAATTTTGATCCCAAAATTCTGACCCCAAAATTTTCACCCCAAAATTTTGATTCCAAAATTTTGATCCCAAAATGTTGACCCCAAAATTTTGACACCAAAATTTTCACCCAAAAATTTTGATCCCAAAATTTTGATCCAAAAATTTTGATCCCAAAATTTTGATCCCAAAATTTTGATCTCAAAATTTTCACCCCAAAATTTTGACCCCAAAATTTTCACCCAAAAATTTTGATCCCAAAATTCTGACCCCAAAATTTTCACCCCAAAATTTTGACCCCAAAATTTTGACCCCAAAATTTTGACTCCAAAATTTTGACCCCAAAATTTTGACATCAAAATTTTCACCCAAAAATTTGGTCCCAAATTTTTGATCCAAAAATTTTGATCCCAAAATTTTGATCCCAAAATTTTGATCTCAAAATTTTCACCCCAAAATTTTGACTCCAAAATTTTCACCCAAAAATTTTGATCCCAAAATTCTGACCCCAAAATTTTCACCCCAAAATTTTGATTCCAAAATTTTGATCCCAAAATTTTCACCCCAAAATTTTGACATCATAATGTTCACCCAAAAATTTTGATCCCAAAATTTTGATCCCAAAATTTTGATCCCAAAATTTTGATCCCAAAATTTTGATCCCAAAATTTTGACCCCAAAATTTTGACGCCAAAATTTTGATCCCAAAATTTTGACCCCAAAATTTTGACTCCAAAATTTTGACCCCAAAATTTTGACCCCAAAATTTTGGGATCAAAATTTTGATCCCAAAATTTTGATCCCAAAATTTTCACCCCAAAATTTTGACACCAAAATTTTCGCCCAAAAATTTTGATCCCAAAATTTTACAAAATTTTGACCCCAAAATTTTGACTCCAAAATTTTGACCCCAAAATTTTGACCCCAAAATTTTGACTCCAAAATTTTGACCCCAAAATTTTGACACCAAAATTTTCACCCAAAAATTTTGATCCCAAAATTTTGACCCCAAAATTTTGACCCCAAAATTTTGACTCCAAAATTTTGACCCCATAATTTTGACCCCAAAATTTTGACCCCAAAATTTTGACTCCAAAATTTTGACCCCAAAATTTTTACTCCAAAATTTTGACCCCAAAATTTTGACACCAAAATTTTCACCCAAAAATTTTGATCCCAAAATTTTGACCCCAAAATTTTCACCCCAAAATTTTGACTCCAAAATTTTGACCCCATAATTTTGACCCCAAAATTTTGACCCCAAAATTTTGACTCCAAAATTTTGACCCCAAAATTTTGACCCCAAAATTTTGCCTCCAAAATTTTGCCTCCAAAATTTTGACCCCAAAATTTTGACCCCAAAATTTTGACCCCAAAATTTTGCCTCCAAAATTTTGCCTCCAAAATTTTGACCCCAAAATTTTGATCCCAAAATTTTCACCCCAAAATTTTGACCCCAAAATTTTGACCCTAAAATTTTGACTCCAAAATTTTGACCCCAAAATTTTGCCTCCAAAATTTTGACCCCAAAATTTTGCCTCCAAAATTTTGCCTCCAAAATTTTGATCCAAAAATTTTCACCCCGAAATTTTCACCCCAAAAATTTTGACACCAAAATTTTCACCCAAAAATTTTGATCCCAAAATTTTGATCCCAAAATTTTGATCCTAAAATTTTGATCCCAAAATTTTCACCCCAAAATTTTGACGCCAAAATTTTCACCCAAAAATTTTGATCCCAAAATTTTGATCCCAAAATTTTGATCCCAAAATTTTGATCCCAAAATTTTGATCCCAAAATTTTGACTTCAAAATTTTGACCCCAAAATTTTGACCCCAAAATTTTGACACCAAAATTTTCACCCAAAAATTTTGATCCCAAAATTTTGACCCCAAAATTTTGACCCCAAAATTTTGACTCCAAAATTTTGACCCCAAAATTTTGACCCCAAAATTTTGACCCCAAAATTTTGACTTCAAAATTTTGACCCCAAAATTTTGAACCCAAAATTTTGCCTCCAAAATTTTGACCCCAAAATTTTGACCCCAAAATTTTGACTCCAAAATTTTGACGCCAAAATTTTGACCCCAAAATTTTGACCCCAAAATTTTGACTCCAAAATTTTGACCCCAAAATTTTGACACCAAAATTTACACCCAAAAATTTTGATCCCAAAATTTTGATCCCAAAATTTTGATCCCAAAATTTTGATCCCAAAATTTTGATCTCAAAATTTTCAACCCAAAATTTTGACCCCAAAATTTTCACCCAAAAATTTTGATCCCAAAATTCTGACCCCAAAATTTTCACCCCAAAATTTTGATTCCAAAATTTTGATCCCAAAATTTTCACCCCAAAATTTTGATCCCAAAATTTTGATCCCAAAATTTTGATCCCAAAATTTTGATCCCAAAATTTTGAGCCCAAAATTTTGACGCAAAAATTTTGATCCCAAAATTTTGACGCCAAAATTTTGATCCCAAAATTTTGACCCCAAAATTTTGACTCTAAAATTTTGACCCCAAAATTTTGACCCCACAATTTTGATCCCAAAATTTTGATCCCAAAATTTTGATCCCAAAATTTTGACCCCAAAATTTTGACCCCAAAATTTTGACCTCAAAATTTTGACCCAAAATTTTGCCTCCAAAATTTTGACCCCAAAATTTTGCCTCCAAAATTTTGACCCCAAAATTTTGACCTCAAAATTTTGACCCCAAAATTTTGCCTCCAAAATTTTGACCCCAAAATTTTGCCTCCAAAATTTTGACCCCAAAATTTTGCCTCCAAAATTTTCACCCCAAAATTTTGACCCCAAAATTTTGACTCCAAAATTTTGACCCCAAAATTTGTACCCCAAAATTTTGACCCCAAAATTTTGACTCCAAAATTTTGACCCCAAAATTTTGACTCCAAAATTTTGACCCCAAAATTTTGACTCCAAAATTTTGACCCCAAAATTTTGCCTCCAAAATTTTGACCCTAAAATTTTGATCCCAAAATTTTGACGCCAAAATTTTGATCCCAAAATTTTGACCCCAAAATTTTGACTCCAAAATTTTGACCCCAAAATTTTGACTCCAAAATTTTGACCCCAAAATTTGTACCCCAAAATTTTGACCCCAAAATTTTGACTCCAAAATTTTGACCCCAAAATTTTGACTCCAAAATTTTGACCCCAAAATTTTGACCCCATAATTTTGACCCCAAAATTTTGACCCCAAAATTTTGACTCCAAAATTTTGACCCCAAAATTTTTACTCCAAAATTTTGACCCCAAAATTTTGACACCAAAATTTTCACCCAAAAATTTTGATCCCAAAATTTTGACCCCAAAATTTTCACCCCAAAATTTTGACTCCAAAATTTTGACCCCATAATTTTGACCCCAAAATTTTGACCCCAAAATTTTGACTCCAAAATTTTGACCCCAAAATTTTGACCCCAAAATTTTGCCTCCAAAATTTTGCCTCCAAAATTTTGACCCCAAAATTTTGACCCCAAAATTTTGACCCCAAAATTTTGCCTCCAAAATTTTGCCTCCAAAATTTTGACCCCAAAATTTTGATCCCAAAATTTTCACCCCAAAATTTTGACCCCAAAATTTTGACCCTAAAATTTTGACTCCAAAATTTTGACCCCAAAATTTTGCCTCCAAAATTTTGACCCCAAAATTTTGCCTCCAAAATTTTGCCTCCAAAATTTTGATCCAAAAATTTTCACCCCGAAATTTTCACCCCAAAAATTTTGACACCAAAATTTTCACCCAAAAATTTTGATCCCAAAATTTTGATCCCAAAATTTTGATCCCAAAATTTTGATCCTAAAATTTTGATCCCAAAATTTTCACCCCAAAATTTTGACGCCAAAATTTTCACCCAAAAATTTTGATCCCAAAATTTTGATCCCAAAATTTTGATCCCAAAATTTTGATCCCAAAATTTTGATCCCAAAATTTTGACTTCAAAATTTTGACCCCAAAATTTTGACCCCAAAATTTTGACACCAAAATTTTCACCCAAAAATTTTGATCCCAAAATTTTGACCCCAAAATTTTGACCCCAAAATTTTGACTCCAAAATTTTGACCCCAAAATTTTGACCCCAAAATTTTGACCCCAAAATTTTGACTTCAAAATTTTGACCCCAAAATTTTGAACCCAAAATTTTGCCTCCAAAATTTTGACCCCAAAATTTTGACCCCAAAATTTTGACTCCAAAATTTTGACGCCAAAATTTTGACCCCAAAATTTTGACCCCAAAATTTTGACTCCAAAATTTTGACCCCAAAATTTTGACACCAAAATTTACACCCAAAAATTTTGATCCCAAAATTTTGATCCCAAAATTTTGATCCCAAAATTTTGATCCCAAAATTTTGATCTCAAAATTTTCAACCCAAAATTTTGACCCCAAAATTTTCACCCAAAAATTTTGATCCCAAAATTCTGACCCCAAAATTTTCACCCCAAAATTTTGATTCCAAAATTTTGATCCCAAAATTTTCACCCCAAAATTTTGATCCCAAAATTTTGATCCCAAAATTTTGATCCCAAAATTTTGATCCCAAAATTTTGAGCCCAAAATTTTGACGCCAAAATTTTGATCCCAAAATTTTGACGCCAAAATTTTGATCCCAAAATTTTGACCCCAAAATTTTGACTCTAAAATTTTGACCCCAAAATTTTGACCCCACAATTTTGATCCCAAAATTTTGATCCCAAAATTTTGATCCCAAAATTTTGACCCCAAAATTTTGACCCCAAAATTTTGACCTCAAAATTTTGACCCCAAAATTTTGCCTCCAAAATTTTGACCCCAAAATTTTGCCTCCAAAATTTTGACCCCAAAATTTTGACCTCAAAATTTTGACCCCAAAATTTTGCCTCCAAAATTTTGACCCCAAAATTTTGCCTCCAAAATTTTGACCCCAAAATTTTGCCTCCAAAATTTTCACCCCAAAATTTTGACCCCAAAATTTTGACTCCAAAATTTTGACCCCAAAATTTGTACCCCAAAATTTTGACCCCAAAATTTTGACTCCAAAATTTTGACCCCAAAATTTTGACTCCAAAATTTTGACCCCAAAATTTTGACTCCAAAATTTTGACCCCAAAATTTTGCCTCCAAAATTTTGACCCCAAAATTTTGATCCCAAAATTTTGACGCCAAAATTTTGATCCCAAAATTTTGACCCCAAAATTTTGACTCCAAAATTTTGACCCCAAAATTTTGACCCCAAAATTTTGATCCCAAAATTTTGATCCCAAAATTTTGATCCCAAAATTTTGACCCCAAAATTTTGACCCCAAAATTTTGACCTCAAAATTTTGACCCCAAAATTTTGCCTCCAAAATTTTGACCCCAAAATTTTGCCTCCAAAATTTTGACCACAAAATTTTGACCCCAAAATTTTGACCCCAAAATTTTGACCCCAAAATTTTGACCCCAAAATTTTGACCCCAAAATTTTGACCCCAAAATTTTGCCTCCAAAATTTTGCCTCCAAAATTTTGACCCCAAAATTTTGACCCCAAAATTTTTACCCCAAAATTTTGACCCCAAAATTTTGACTTCAAAATTTTGACCCCAAAATTTCGACCTCAAAATTTTGACCCCAAAATTTTGATCCCAAAATTTTGATCCCAAAATTTTCACCCCAAAATTTTGACCCCAAAATTTTGACCCCAAAATTTTGACTCCAAAATTTTGACCCCATAATTTTGACCCCAAAATTTTGACCCCAAAATTTTGACTCCAAAATTTTGACCCCAAAATTTTGATCCCAAAATTTTGATCCCAAAATTTTGATACAAAAATTTTGATACAAAAATTTTGATCCCAAAATTTTGATCCCAAAATTTTGATCCCAAAATTTTGACCCCATAATTTTGACCCCAAAATTTTGATCCCAAAATTTTGACCCCAAAATTTTGATCCCAAAATTTTCACCCCTAAATTTTCACCCCAAAAATTTTGACACCAAAATTTTCACCCAAAAATTTTGATCCTAAAATTTTGATCCCAAAATTTTCACCCCAAAATTTTCACCCAAAAATTTTGATCCCAAAATTTTGATCCCAAAATTTTGATCCCAAAATTTTGATCCCAAAATTTTGATCCCAAAATTTTGACCCCAAAATTTTGACCCCAAAATTTTGACCCCAAAATTTTCACCCCAAAATTTTGACACCAAAATTTTCACCCAAAAATTTTGATCCCAAAATTTTGATCCCAAAATTTTGACCCCAAAATTTTGACCCCAAAATTTTGACTCCAAAATTTTGACCCCAAAATTTTGACCCCAAAATTTTGACCCAAAATTTTGACTCCAAAATTTTCACCCCAAAATTTTGACGCCAAAATTTTCACCCAAAAATTTTGATCCCAAAATTTTGATCCCAAAATTTTGATCCCAAAATTTTGATCCAAAAATTTTGATCCCAAAATTTTGATCCCAAAATTTTGATCTCAAAATTTTCACCCCAAAATTTTGACTCCAAAATTTTCACCCAAAAATTTTGATCCCAAAATTCTGACCCCAAAATTTTCACCCCAAAATTTTGATTCCAAAATTTTGATCCCAAAATTTTCACCCCAAAATTTTGACATCAAAATGTTCACCCAAAAATTTTGATCCCAAAATTTTGATCCCAAAATTTTGATCCCAAAATTTTGATCCCAAAATTTTGATCCCAAAATTTTGATCCCAAAATTTTGACCCCAAAATTTTGACGCCAAAATTTTGATCCCAAAATTTTATCCCCAAAATTTTGACTCCAATATTTTGACCCCAAAATTTTGACCCCAAAATTTTGACCCCAAAATTTTGATCCCAAAATTTTGATCCCAAAATTTTCACCCAAAATTTTGACACCAAAATTTTCGCCCAAAAATTTTGATCCCAAAATTTTAATCCCAAAATTTTGATCCCAAAATTTTGATCCTAAAATTTTGATCCCAAAATTTTCACCCCAAAATTTTGACGCCAAAATTTTCACAAAAAAATTTTGACCCCAAAATTTTGACACCAAAATTTTCACCCAAAAATTTTGATCCCAAAATTTTGATCCCAAAATTTTGATCCCAAAATTTTGATACAAAAATTTTGATCCCAAAATTTTGATCCCAAAATTTTGGGATCAAAATTTTGCGGTCAAAATTTTGGGGTCAAAATTTTGGGGTCAAAATTTTGACCCCAAAATTTTGACCCCAAAATTTTTACCCCAAAATTTTGACCCCAAAATTTTGATCCCAAAATTTTCATTTTGAAATTTTCACCCCAAAATTTTGACACCAAAATTTTCACCCAAAAATTTTGATCCCAAAATTTTGATCCCAAAATTTTGACCCCAAAATTTTGACCCCAAAATTTTGACCCCAAAATTTTGACCCCAAAATTTTGATCCCAAAATTTTCATTTCGAAATTTTCACCCCAAAATTTTGATCCCAAAATTTTGATCCCAAAATTTTGATCCCAAAATTTTGATCCCAAAATTTTGACCCCAAAATTTTGACCCCAAAATTTTGACCCCAAAATTTTCACCCCAAAATTTTCACCCCAAAATTTTGACACCAAAATTTTCACCCAAAAATTTTGATCCCAAAATTTTGATCCCAAAATTTTGATCCCAAAATTTTGATCCTAAAATTTTGATCCCAAAATTTTCACCCCAAAATTTTGACGCCAAAATTTTCACCCAAAAATTTTGATCCCAAAATTTTGATCCCAAAATTTTGATCCCAAAATTTTGATCCCAAAATTTTGATCCCAAAATTTTGACCCCAAAATTTTGACCCCAAAATTTTGACCCCAAAATTTTGACCCCAAAATTTTGACCCCAAAATTTTGACTCCAAAATTTTGACCCCAAAATTTTGATCCCAAAATTTTGATACAAAAATTTTGATCCTAAAATTTTGATCCCAAAATTTTCACGCCAAAATTTTCACCCAAAAATTTTGATCCCAAAATTTTGATCCCAAAATTTTGATTCCAAAATTTTGATCCCAAAATTTTGATCCCAAAATTTTGACCCCAAAATTTTGACCCCAAAATTTTGACCCCAAAATTTTCACCCCAAAATTTTGACACCAAAATTTTCACCCAAAAATTTTGATCCCAAAATTTTGATCCCAAAATTTTGATCCCAAAATTTTGATCTCAAAATTTTCACCCCAAAATTTTGACCCCAAAATTTTGACCCCAAAATTTTCACCCCAAAATTTTGACACCAAAATTTTCACCCAAAAATTTTGTTCCCAAAATTTTGATCCCAAAATTTTGATCCCAAAATTTTGACCTAAAAATTTTGACCCCAAAATTTTGACTCCAAAATTTTGACCCCAAAATTTTGACACCAAAATTTTCACCCAAAAATTTTGATCCCAAAATTTTGATCCCAAAATTTTGATCCCAAAATTTTGATCTCAAAATTTTCACCCCAAAATTTTGACCCCAAAATTTTCACCCAAAAATTTTGATCCCATAATTTTGACCCCAAAATTTTGACCCCAAAATTTTCACCCCAAAATTTTGATTCCAAAATTTTGATCCCAAAATTTTCACCCCAAAATTTTCACCCCAAAATTTTGACATCAAAATGTTCACCCAAAAATTTTGATCCCAAAATTTTGATCCCAAAATTTTGATCCCAAAATTTTGATCCCAAAATTTTGACCCCAAAATTTTGATCCCAAAATTTTGATCCCAAAATTTTGATCCCAAAATTTTGATCCCAAAATTTTGACCCCAAAATTTTGACCCCAAAATTTTGACCCCCAAATTTTTACCCCAAAATTTTGCCCCCAAATTTTGTTCCCAAAATTTTGACCCCAAAATTTTGACTCCAAAATTTTGACCCCAAAATTTTGACCCCAAAATTTTGACCCCAAAATTTTGACTCCAAAATTTTGACCCCAAAATTTTGATCCCAAAATTTTGATACAAAAATTTTGATATAAAAATTTTGATCCCAAAATTTTGATCCCAAAATTTTGATCCCAAAATTTTGACCCCAAAATTTTGACCCCAAAATTTTGACCCCAAAATTTTGACCCCAAAATTTTGATCCCAAAATTTTTACCCCGAAATTTTCACCCCAAAATTTTGACACCAAAATTTTCACCCAAAAATTTTGATCCCAAAATTTTGATCCCAAAATTTTGATCCCAAAATTTTGACCCCAAAATTTTGACCCCAAAATTTTGACCCCAAAATTTTGACCCCAAAATTTTGACCCCAAAATTTTGACTCCAAAATTTTGACCCCAAAATTTTGACACCAAAATTTTCACCCAAAAATTTTGATCCCAAAATTTTGATCCCAAAATTTTGACCCCAAAATTTTGACCCCAAAATTTTGACCCCAAAATTTTGATACAAAAATTTTGATACAAAAATTTTGATCCCAAAATTTTGATCCCAAAATTTTGATCCCAAAATTTTGACCCCAAAATTTTGATCCCAAAATTTTGACCCCAAAATTTTGATCCCAAAATTTTGACCCCAAAATTTTGATCCCAAAATTTTCACCCCGAAATTTTCACCCCAAAAATTTTGACACCAAAATTTTCACCCAAAAATTTTGATCCCAAAATTTTGATCCCAAAATTTTGATCCCAAAATTTTGATCCTAAAATTTTGATCCCAAAATTTTCACCCCAAAATTTTGACGCCAAAATTTTCACCCAAAAATTTTGATCCCAAAATTTTGATCCCAAAATTTTGATCCCAAAATTTTGATCCCAAAATTTTGATCTCAAAATTTTCACCCCAAAATTTTGACTCCAAAATTTTCACCCAAAAATTTTGATCCCAAAATTCTGACCCCAAAATTTTCACCCCAAAATTTTGACCCCAAAATTTTGATCCCAAAATTTTCATTTTGAAATTTTCACCCCAAAATTTTGACACCAAAATTTTCACCCAAAAATTTTGATCCCAAAATTTTGATCCCAAAATTTTGACCCCAAAATTTTGACCCCAAAATTTTGACCCCAAAATTTTGACCCCAAAATTTTGATCCCAAAATTTTCATTTCGAAATTTTCACCCCAAAATTTTGATCCCAAAATTTTGACCCCAAAATTTTGACCCCAAAATTTTGATCCCAAAATTTTGACCCCAAAATTTTGATCCCAAAATTTTCACCCCTAAATTTTCACCCCAAAAATTTTGACACCAAAATTTTCACCCAAAAATTTTGATCCCAAAATTTTGATCCCAAAATTTTGATCCCAAAATTTTGATCCTAAAATTTTGATCCCAAAATTTTCACCCCAAAATTTTGACGCCAAAATTTTCACCCAAAAATTTTGATCCCAAAATTTTGATCCCAAAATTTTGATCCCAAAATTTTGATCCCAAAATTTTGATCCCAAAATTTTGACCCCAAAATTTTGACCCCAAAATTTTGACCCCAAAATTTTCACCCCAAAATTTTGACACCAAAATTTTCACCCAAAAATTTTGATCCCAAAATTTTGATCCCAAAATTTTGATCCCAAAATTTTGATCCTAAAATTTTGATCCCAAAATTTTCACCCCAAAATTTTGACGCCAAAATTTTCACCCAAAAATTTTGATCCCAAAATTTTGATCCCAAAATTTTGATCCCAAAATTTTGATCCCAAAATTTTGATCCCAAAATTTTGACCCCAAAATTTTGACCCCAAAATTTTGACCCCAAAATTTTGACCCCAAAATTTTGACTCCAAAATTTTGACCCCAAAATTTTGACCCCAAAATTTTGACCCCAAAATTTTGACCCCAAAATTTTGACTCCAAAATTTTGACCCCAAAATTTTGATCCCAAAATTTTGATACAAAAATTTTGATCCTAAAATTTTGATCCCAAAATTTTCACCCCAAAATTTTGACGCCAAAATTTTCACCCAAAAATTTTGATCCCAAAATTTTGATCCCAAAATTTTGATTCCAAAATTTTGATCCCAAAATTTTGATCCCAAAATTTTGACCCCAAAATTTTGACCCCAAAATTTTGACCCCAAAATTTTCACCCCAAAATTTTGACACCAAAATTTTCACCCAAAAATTTTGATCCCAAAATTTTGATCCCAAAATTTTGATCCCAAAATTTTGATCTCAAAATTTTCACCCCAAAATTTTGACCCCAAAATTTTGACCCCAAAATTTTCACCCCAAAATTTTGACACCAAAATTTTCACCCAAAAATTTTGTTCCCAAAATTTTGATCCCAAAATTTTGATCCCAAAATTTTGACCTAAAAATTTTGACCCCAAAATTTTGACTCCAAAATTTTGACCCCAAAATTTTGACACCAAAATTTTCACCCAAAAATTTTGATCCCAAAATTTTGATCCCAAAATTTTGATCCCAAAATTTTGATCTCAAAATTTTCACCCCAAAATTTTGACCCCAAAATTTTCACCCAAAAATTTTGATCCCATAATTTTGACCCCAAAATTTTGACCCCAAAATTTTCACCCCAAAATTTTGATTCCAAAATTTTGATCCCAAAATTTTCACCCCAAAATTTTCACCCCAAAATTTTGACATCAAAATGTTCACCCAAAAATTTTGATCCCAAAATTTTGATCCCAAAATTTTGATCCCAAAATTTTGATCCCAAAATTTTGACCCCAAAATTTTGATCCCAAAATTTTGATCCCAAAATTTTGATCCCAAAATTTTGATCCCAAAATTTTGACCCCAAAATTTTGACCCCCAAATTTTGACCCCAAAATTTTGCCCCCAAATTTTGTTCCCAAAATTTTGACCCCAAAATTTTGACTCCAAAATTTTGACCCCAAAATTTTGACCCCAAAATTTTGACCCCAAAATTTTGACTCCAAAATTTTGACCCCAAAATTTTGATCCCAAAATTTTGATACAAAAATTTTGATATAAAAATTTTGATCCCAAAATTTTGATCCCAAAATTTTGATCCCAAAATTTTGACCCCAAAATTTTGACCCCAAAATTTTGACCCCAAAATTTTGACCCCAAAATTTTGATCCCAAAATGTTTACCCCGAAATTTTCACCCCAAAATTTTGACACCAAAATTTTCACCCAAAAATTTTGATCCCAAAATTTTGATCCCAAAATTTTGATCCCAAAATTTTGACCCCAAAATTTTGACCCCAAAATTTTGACCCCAAAATTTTGACCCCAAAATTTTGACCCCAAAATTTTGACTCCAAAATTTTGACCCCAAAATTTTGACACCAAAATTTTCACCCAAAAATTTTGATCCCAAAATTTTGATCCCAAAATTTTGACCCCAAAATTTTGACCCCAAAATTTTGACCCCAAAATTTTGATACAAAAATTTTGATACAAAAATTTTGATCCCAAAATTTTGATCCCAAAATTTTGATCCCAAAATTTTGACCCCAAAATTTTGATCCCAAAATTTTGACCCCAAAATTTTGATCCCAAAATTTTGACCCCAAAATTTTGATCCCAAAATTTTCACCCCGAAATTTTCACCCCAAAAATTTTGACACCAAAATTTTCACCCAAAAATTTTGATCCCAAAATTTTGATCCCAAAATTTTGATCCCAAAATTTTGATCCTAAAATTTTGATCCCAAAATTTTCACCCCAAAATTTTGACGCCAAAATTTTCACCCAAAAATTTTGATCCCAAAATTTTGATCCCAAAATTTTGATCCCAAAATTTTGATCCCAAAATTTTGATCTCAAAATTTTCACCCCAAAATTTTGACTCCAAAATTTTCACCCAAAAATTTTGATCCCAAAATTCTGACCCCAAAATTTTCACCCCAAAATTTTGATTCCAAAATTTTGATCCCAAAATTTTCACCCCAAAATTTTGACATCAAAATGTTCACCCAAAAATTTTGATCCCAAAATTTTGATCCCAAAATTTTGATCCCAAAATTTTGACCCCAAAATTTTTACGCCAAAATTTTGATCCCAAAATTTTGACCCCAAAATTTTGACTCCAAAATTTTGATCCCAAAATTTTGACCCCAAAATTTTGACCCCAAAATTTTGACCCCAAAATTTTGACCCCAAAATTTTGATCCCAAAATTTTTACCCCGAAATTTTCACCCCAAAATTTTGACACCAAAATTTTCACCCAAAAATTTTGATCCCAAAATTTTGATCCCAAAATTTTGATCCCAAAATTTTGACCCCAAAATTTTGACCCCAAAATTTTGACCCCAAAATTTTGACCCCAAAATTTTGACCCCAAAATTTTGACTCCAAAATTTTGACCCCAAAATTTTGACACCAAAATTTTCACCCAAAAATTTTGATCCCAAAATTTTGATCCCAAAATTTTGACCCCAAAATTTTGACCCCAAAATTTTGACCCCAAAATTTTGATACAAAAATTTTGATACAAAAATTTTGATCCCAAAATTTTGATCCCAAAATTTTGATCCCAAAATTTTGACCCCAAAATTTTGATCCCAAAATTTTGACCCCAAAATTTTGATCCCAAAATTTTGACCCCAAAATTTTGATCCCAAAATTTTCACCCCGAAATTTTCACCCCAAAAATTTTGACACCAAAATTTTCACCCAAAAATTTTGATCCCAAAATTTTGATCCCAAAATTTTGATCCCAAAATTTTGATCCTAAAATTTTGATCCCAAAATTTTCACCCCAAAATTTTGACGCCAAAATTTTCACCCAAAAATTTTGATCCCAAAATTTTGATCCCAAAATTTTGATCCCAAAATTTTGATCCCAAAATTTTGATCTCAAAATTTTCACCCCAAAATTTTGACTCCAAAATTTTCACCCAAAAATTTTGATCCCAAAATTCTGACCCCAAAATTTTCACCCCAAAATTTTGATTCCAAAATTTTGATCCCAAAATTTTCACCCCAAAATTTTGACATCAAAATGTTCACCCAAAAATTTTGATCCCAAAATTTTGATCCCAAAATTTTGATCCCAAAATTTTGATCCCAAAATTTTGATCCCAAAATTTTGACCCCAAAATTTTTACGCCAAAATTTTGATCCCAAAATTTTGACCCCAAAATTTTGACTCCAAAATTTTGACCCCAAAATTTTGACCCCAAAATTTTGACCCCAAAATTTTGATCCCAAAACTTTGATCCCAAAATTTTCACCCCAAAATTTTGACACCAAAATTTTCGCCCAAAAATTTTGATCCCAAAATTTTAATCCCAAAATTTTGATCCCAAAATTTTTATCCTAAAATTTTGATCCCAAAATTTTCACCCCAAAATTTTGACGCCAAAATTTTCACCCAAAAATTTTGACCCCAAAATTTTGACACCAAAATTTTCACCCAAATATTTTGATCCCAAAATTTTGATCCCAAAATTTTGATCCCAAAATTCTGATCCAAAAATTTTGATCCCAAAATTTTGACCCCAAAATTTTGCCTCCAAAATTTTGACCCCAAAATTTTGACCCCAAAATTTTGACCCCAAAATTTTGACCCCAAAATTTTGACCCCAAAATTTTGACCCCAAAATTTTGACCCCAAAATTTTGACACCAAAATTTTGACTCCAAAATTTTGACCTAAAAATTTTGACACCAAAATTTTCACCCAAAAATTTTGATCCCAAAATTTTGATCCCAAAATTTTGATCCCAAAATTTTGATCCTAAAATTTTGATCCCAAAATTTTCACCCCAAAATTTTGACGCCAAAATTTTCACCCAAAAATTTTGATCCCAAAATTTTGATCCCAAAATTTTGATCCCAAAATTTTGATCCCAAAATTTTGACCCCAAAATTTTGACCCCAAAATTTTGACCCCAAAATTTTCACCCCAAAATTTTGACACCAAAATTTTCTTCCAAAAATTTTGATCCCAAAATTTTGATCTTAAAATTTTGACCCCAAAATTTTGACCCCAAAATTTTGACTCCAAAATTTTGACCCCAAAATTTTGACCCCAAAATTTTGACCCCAAAATTTTGCCTCCAAAATTTTGACCCCAAAATTTTGACCCCAAAATTTTGACTCCAAAATTTTGACCCCAAAATTTTGACTCCAAAATTTTGACCCCAAAATTTTGACCCCAAAATTTTGACCCCAAAATTTTGACTCCAAAATTTTGACCCCAAAATTTTGACTCCAAAATTTTGATCCCAAAATTTTGATCCCAAAATTTTGATCCCAAAATTTTGATCCCAAAATTTTGACCCCAAAATTTTGATCCCAAAATTTTGACCCCAAAATTTTGATCCCAAAATTTTCACCCCGAAATTTTCACCCCAAAAATTTTGACACCAAAATTTTCACCCAAAAATTTTGATCCCAAAATTTTGATCCCAAAATTTTGATCCCAAAATTTTGATCCTAAAATTTTGATCCCAAAATTTTCACCCCAAAATTTTGACGCCAAAATTTTCACCCAAAAATTTTGATCCCAAAATTTTGATCCCAAAATTTTGATCCCAAAATTTTGACCCCAAAATTTTGCCTCCAAAATTTTGACCCCAAAATTTTGACCCCAAAATTTTGACTCCAAAATTTTGACCCCAAAATTTTGACCCCAAAATTTTGACCCCAAAATTTTGACCCCAAAATTTTGACTCCAAAATTTTGACCCCAAAATTTTGATCCCAAAATTTTGATACAAAAATTTTGATCCAAAAATTTTGACTCCAAAATTTTGACCCCAAAATTTTGACCCCAAAATTTTGACTCCAAAATTTTGACCCCAAAATTTTGACCCCAAAATTTTGACCCCAAAATTTTGACTCCAAAATTTTGACCCCAAAATTTTGACTCCAAAATTTTGACCCCAAAATTTTGATCCCAAAATTTTGATCCCAAAATTTTGATCCCAAAATTTTGACCCCAAAATTTTGCCTCCAAAATTTTGACCCCAAAATTTTGACCCCAAAATTTTGACTCCAAAATTTTGACCCCAAAATTTTGACCCCAAAATTTTGACCCCAAAATTTTGACCCCAAAATTTTGACTCCAAAATTTTGACCCCAAAATTTTGATCCCAAAATTTTGATCCCAAAATTTTGACCCCAAAATTTTGACCCCAAAATTTTGACTCCAAAATTTTGACCCCAAAATTTTGACCCCAAAATTTTGACCCCAAAATTTTGACTCCAAAATTTCGACCCCAAAATTTTGATCCCAAAATTTTGATACAAAAATTTTGATATAAAAATTTTGATCCCAAAATTTTGATCCCAAAATTTTGATCCCAAAATTTTGACCCCAAAATTTTGACCCCAAAATTTTGACTCCAAAATTTTGACCCCAAAATTTTGATCCCAAAATTTTGATACAAAAATTTTGATATAAAAATTTTGATCCCAAAATTTTGATCCCAAAATTTTGATCCCAAAATTTTGACCCCAAAATTTTGACCCCAAAATTTTGACCCCAAAATTTTGATCCCAAAATTTTTACCCCGAAATATTCACCCCAAAATTTTGACAACAAAATTTTCACCCAAAAATTTTGATCCCAAAATTTTGATCCCAAAATTTTGATCCCAAAATTTTGCCTCCAAAATTTTGACCCCAAAATTTTGACCCCAAAATTTTGACCCCAAAATTTTTACCCCAAAATTTTGACCCCTAAATTTTTACCCCAAAATTTTGACCCCAAAATTTTGACCTCAAAATTTTGACCCCAAAATTTTGATCCCAAAATTTTGATCCCAAAATTTTCACCCCAAAATTTTGACCCCAAAATTTTGACCCCAAAATTTTGACCCCAAAATTTTGACCCCAAAATTTTGACTCCAAAATTTTGACCCCAAAATTTTGACCCCAAAATTTTGACCCCAAAATTTTGACTCCAAAATTTTGACCCCAAAATTTTGATCCCAAAATTTTGATACAAAAATTTTGATATAAAAATTTTGATCCCAAAATTTTGATCCCAAAATTTTGATCCCAAAATTTTGACCCCAAAATTTTGACCCCAAAATTTTGACCCCAAAATTTTGACCCCAAAATTTTGATCCCAAAATTTTCATTTCGAAATTTTCACCCCAAAATTTTGACACCAAAATTTTCACCCAAAAATTTTGATCCCAAAATTTTGATCCCAAAATTTTGACCCCAAAATTTTGACCCCAAAATTTTGACCCCAAAATTTTGATCCCAAAATTCTGATCCAAAAATTTTGATCCCAAAATTTTGACCCCAAAATTTTGACCCCAAAATTTTGACTCCAAAATTTTGACCCCAAAATTTTGACCCCAAAATTTTGACACCAAAATTTTGACTCCAAAATTTTGACCCCAAAATTTTGACACCAAAATTTTCACCCAAAAATTTTGATCCCAAAATTTTGATCCCAAAATTTTGATCCCAAAATTCTGATCCAAAAATTTTGATCCCAAAATTTTGACCCCAAAATTTTGACCCCAAAATTTTGATCCCAAAATTTTGACCCCAAAATTTTGATACCAAAATTTTCACCCCAAAAATTTTGACACCAAAATTTTCACCCAAAAATTTTGATCCCAAAATTTTGATCCCAAAATTTTGATCCCAAAATTTTGATCCTAAAATTTTGATCCAAAAATTTTCACCCCAAAATTTTGACGCCAAAATTTTCACCCAAAAATTTTGATCCCAAAATTTTGATCCCAAAATTTTGATCCCAAAATTTTGATCCCAAAATTTTGACCCCAAAATTTTGACCCCAAAATTTTCACCCCAAAATTTTGATACCAAAATTTTCTTCCAAAAATTTTGATCCCAAAATTTTGATCTTAAAATTTTGACCCCAAAATTTTGACCCCAAAATTTTGACTCCAAAATTTTGACCCCAAAATTTTGACCCCAAAATTTTGACCCCAAAATTTTGCCTCCAAAATTTTGACCCCAAAATTTTGACCCCAAAATTTTGACCCCAAAATTTTGACCCCAAAATTTTGACTCCAAAATTTTGACCCCAAAATTTTGACCCCAAAATTTTGACCCCAAAATTTTGACTCCAAAATTTTGACCCCAAAATTTTGACTCCAAAATTTTGATCCCAAAATTTTGATCCCAAAATTTTGATCCCAAAATTTTGATCCCAAAATTTTGACCCCAAAATTTTGATCCCAAAATTTTGACCCCAAAATTTTGATCCCAAAATTTTCACCCCGAAATTTTCACCCCAAAAATTTTGACACCAAAATTTTCACCCAAAAATTTTGATCCCAAAATTTTGATCCCAAAATTTTGACCCCAAAATTTTGATCCCAAAATTTTGATCCCAAAATTTTCACCCCAAAATTTTGACGCCAAAATTTTCACCCAAAAATTTTGATCCCAAAATTTTGATCCCAAAATTTTGATCCCAAAATTTTGATCCCAAAATTTTGATCCCAAAATTTTGATCCCAAAATTTTGATCCCAAAATTTTGACCCCAAAATTTTGCCTCCAAAATTTTGACCCCAAAATTTTGACCCCAAAATTTTGACTCCAAAATTTTGACCCCAAAATTTTGACCCCAAAATTTTGACCCCAAAATTTTGACCCCAAAATTTTGACTCCAAAATTTTGACCCCAAAATTTTGATCCCAAAATTTTGATACAAAAATTTTGATCCAAAAATTTTGATCCCAAAATTTTGATCCCAAAATTTTGATCCCAAAATTTTGACTCCAAAATTTTGACCCCAAAATTTTGACCCCAAAATTTTGACCCCAAAATTTTGACTCCAAAATTTTGACCCCAAAATTTTGACTCCAAAATTTTGACCCCAAAATTTTGATCCCAAAATTTTGATACAAAAATTTTGATCCAAAAATTTTGATCCCAAAATTTTGATCCCAAAATTTTGATCCCAAAATTTTGACCCCAAAATTTTGACCCCAAAATTTTGACTCCAAAATTTTGACCCCAAAATTTTGACTCCAAAATTTTGACCCCAAAATTTTGATCCCAAAATTTTGATACAAAAATTTTGATCCAAAAATTTTGATCCCAAAATTTTGTCCCCAAAATTTTGATCCCAAAATTTTGATACAAAAATTTTGATATAAAAATTTTGATCCCAAAATTTTGATCCCAAAATTTTGATCCCAAAATTTTGACCCCAAAATTTTGACCCCAAAATTTTGATCCCAAAATTTTGATACAAAAATTTTGATATAAAAATTTTGATACAAAAATTTTGATATAAAAATTTTGATCCCAAAATTTTGATCCCAAAATTTTGATCCCAAAATTTTGACCCCAAAATTTTGACCCCAAAATTTTGACCCCAAAATTTTGATCCCAAAATTTTTACCCCGAAATTTTCACCCCAAAATTTTGACAACAAAATTTTCACCCAAAAATTTTGATCCCAAAATTTTGATCCCAAAATTTTGATCCCAAAATTTTGATCCCAAAATTTTGCCTCCAAAATTTTGACCCCAAAATTTTGACCCCAAAATTTTGACCCCAAAATTTTTACCCCAAAATTTTGACCCCAAAATTTTGACCTCAAAATTTTGACCCCAAAATTTTGATCCCAAAATTTTGATCCCAAAATTTTCACCCCAAAATTTTGACCCCAAAATTTTGACCCCAAAATTTTGACCCCAAAATTTTGACCCCAAAATTTTGACTCCAAAATTTTGACCCCAAAATTTTGACCCCAAAATTTTGACCCCAAAATTTTGACTCCAAAATTTTGACCCCAAAATTTTGATCCCAAAATTTTGATACAAAAATTTTGATATAAAAATTTTGATCCCAAAATTTTGATCCCAAAATTTTGATCCCAAAATTTTGACCCCAAAATTTTGACCCCAAAATTTTGACCCCAAAATTTTGACCCCAAATTTTGATCCCAAAATTTTCATTTCGAAATTTTCACCCCAAAATTTTGACACCAAAATTTTCACCCAAAAATTTTGATCCCAAAATTTTGATCCCAAAATTTTGACCCCAAAATTTTGACCCCAAAATTTTGACCCCAAAATTTTGACCCCAAAATTTTGATCCCAAAATTTTCATTTCGAAATTTTCACCCCAAAATTTTGATCCCAAAATTTTGACCCCAAAATTTTGACCCCAAAATTTTGATCCCAAAATTTTGACCCCAAAATTTTGATCCCAAAATTTTCACCCCGAAATTTTCACCCCAAAAATTTTGACACCAAAATTTTCACCCAAAAATTTTGATCCCAAAATTTTGATCCCAAAATTTTGATCCCAAAATTTTGATCCTAAAATTTTGATCCCAAAATTTTCACCCCAAAATTTTGACGCCAAAATTTTCACCCAAAAATTTTGATCCCAAAATTTTGATCCCAAAATTTTGATCCCAAAATTTTGATCCCAAAATTTTGATCCCAAAATTTTGACCCCAAAATTTTGACCCCAAAATTTTGACCCCAAAATTTTGACCCCAAAATTTTGACCCCAAAATTTTTACCCCAAAATTTTGACCCCAAAATTTTGACCTCAAAATTTTGACCCCAAAATTTTGAGCCCAAAATTTTGATCCCAAAATTTTGATCCCAAAATTTTGATCCCAAAATTTTGCCTCCAAAATTTTGACCCCAAAATTTTGACCCCAAAATTTTGACCCCAAAATTTTGACCCCAAAATTTTGATCCCAAAATTTTTACCCCGAAATTTTCACCCCAAAATTTTGACAACAAAATTTTCACCCAAAAATTTTGATCCCAAAATTTTGATCCCAAAATTTTGATCCCAAAATTTTGATCCCAAAATTTTGCCTCCAAAATTTTGACCCCAAAATTTTGACCCCAAAATTTTGACCCCAAAATTTTTACCCCAAAATTTTGACCCCAAAATTTTTACCCCAAAATTTTGACCCCAAAATTTTGACCTCAAAATTTTGACCCCAAAATTTTGATCCCAAAATTTTGATCCCAAAATTTTCACCCCAAAATTTTGACCCCAAAATTTTGACCCCAAAATTTTGACCCCAAAATTTTGACCCCAAAATTTTGACTCCAAAATTTTGACCCCAAAATTTTGACCCCAAAATTTTGACCCCAAAATTTTGACTCCAAAATTTTGACCCCAAAATTTTGATCCCAAAATTTTGATACAAAAATTTTGATATAAAAATTTTGATCCCAAAATTTTGATCCCAAAATTTTGATCCCAAAATTTTGACCCCAAAATTTTGACCCCAAAATTTTGACCCCAAAATTTTGACCCCAAATTTTGATCCCAAAATTTTCATTTCGAAATTTTCACCCCAAAATTTTGACACCAAAATTTTCACCCAAAAATTTTGATCCCAAAATTTTGATCCCAAAATTTTGACCCCAAAATTTTGACCCCAAAATTTTGACCCCAAAATTTTGACCCCAAAATTTTGATCCCAAAATTTTCATTTCGAAATTTTCACCCCAAAATTTTGATCCCAAAATTTTGACCCCAAAATTTTGACCCCAAAATTTTGATCCCAAAATTTTGACCCCAAAATTTTGATCCCAAAATTTTCACCCCGAAATTTTCACCCCAAAAATTTTGACACCAAAATTTTCACCCAAAAATTTTGATCCCAAAATTTTGATCCCAAAATTTTGATCCCAAAATTTTGATCCTAAAATTTTGATCCCAAAATTTTCACCCCAAAATTTTGACGCCAAAATTTTCACCCAAAAATTTTGATCCCAAAATTTTGATCCCAAAATTTTGATCCCAAAATTTTGATCCCAAAATTTTGATCCCAAAATTTTGACCCCAAAATTTTGACCCCAAAATTTTGACCCCAAAATTTTGACCCCAAAATTTTGACTCCAAAATTTTGACCCCAAAATTTTGACCCCAAAATTTTGACCCCAAAATTTTGACTCCAAAATTTTGACCCCAAAATTTTGATCCCAAAATTTTGATACAAAAATTTTGATCCTAAAATTTTGATCCCAAAATTTTCACCCCAAAATTTTGACGCTAAAATTTTCACCCAAAAATTTTGATCCCAAAATTTTGATCCCAAAATTTTGATTCCAAAATTTTGATCCCAAAATTTTGATCCCAAAATTTTGACCCCAAAATTTTAACCCCAAAATTTTGATCCCAAAATTTTCACCCCAAAATTTTGACACCAAAATTTTCACCCAAAAATTTTGATCCCAAAATTTTGATCCCAAAATTTTGATCCCAAAATTTTGATCTCAAAATTTTCACCCCAAAATTTTGACCCCAAAATTTTGACCCCAAAATTTTCACCCCAAAATTTTGACACCAAAATTTTCACCCAAAAATTTTGATCCCAAAATTTTGATCCCAAAATTTTGATCCCAAAATTTTGACCCAAAAATTTTGACCCCAAAATTTTGACTCCAAAATTTTGACCCCAAAATTTTGACACCAAAATTTTCACCCAAAAATTTTGATCCCAAAATTTTGATCCCAAAATTTTGATCCCAAAATTTTCACCCCAAAATTTTCACCCCAAAATTTTCACCCCAAAATTTTGACATCAAAATGTTCACCCCAAAATTTTGCCTCCAAAATTTTGACCCCAAAATTTTGACTCCAAAATTTTGACCCCAAAATTTTGACCCCAAAATTTTGACTCCAAAATTTTGACCCCAAAATTTTGACCCCAAAATTTTGACCCCAAAATTTTGACTCCAAAATTTTGACCCCAAAATTTTGACTCCAAAATTTTGACCCCAAAATTTTGATCCCAAAATTTTGATACAAAAATTTTGATCCAAAAATTTTGATCCCAAAATTTTGATCCCAAAATTTTGACCCCAAAATTTTGACCCCAAAATTTTGATCCCAAAATTTTGACCCCAAAATTTTGATCCCAAAATTTTCACCCCGAAATTTTCACCCCAAAAATTTTGACACCAAAATTTTCACCCAAAAATTTTGATCCCAAAATTTTGATCCCAAAATTTTGATCCCAAAATTTTGATCCTAAAATTTTGATCCCAAAATTTTCACCCCAAAATTTTGACGCCAAAATTTTCACCCAAAAATTTTGATCCCAAAATTTTGATCCCAAAATTTTGATCCCAAAATTTTGATCCCAAAATTTTGACCCCAATATTTTGCCTCCAAAATTTTGACCCCAAAATTTTGACCCCAAAATTTTGACTCCAAAATTTTGACCCCAAAATTTTGACCCCAAAATTTTGACCCCAAAATTTTGACCCCAAAATTTTGACCCCAAAATTTTGACCCCAAAATTTTGACCCCAAAACTTTGACTCCAAAATTTTGACCCCAAAATTTTGATCCCAAAATTTTGATACAAAAATTTTGATCCAAAAATTTTGATCCCAAAATTTTGATCCCAAAATTTTGATCCCAAAATTTTGACCCCAAAATTTTGACCCCAAAATTTTGACTCCAAAATTTTGACCCCAAAATTTTGATCCCAAAATTTTGATATAAAAATTTTGATCCCAAAATTTTGATCCCAAAATTTTGATCCCAAAATTTTGACCCCAAAATTTTGACCCCAAAATTTTGACCCCAAAATTTTGACCCCAAAATTTTGATCCCAAAATTTTTACCCCGAAATTTTGACACCAAAATTTTGACACCAAAATTTTCACCCAAAAATTTTGATCCCAAAATTTTGATCCCAAAATTTTGATCCCAAAATTTTGACCCCAAAATTTTGACCCCAAAATTTTGACCCCAAAATGTTGACTCCAAAATTTTGACCCCAAAATTTTGATCCCAAAATTTTGATACAAAAATTTTGATATAAAAATTTTGATCCCAAAATTTTGATCCCAAAATTTTGATATAAAAATTTTGATCCCAAAATTTTGACCCCAAAATTTTGACCCCAAAATTTTGATCCCAAAATTTTTACCCCGAAATTTTCACCCCAAAATTTTGACACCAAAATTTTCACCCAAAAATTTTGATCCCAAAATTTTGATCCCAAAATTTTGATCCCAAAATTTTGATCCCAAAATTTTGCCTCCAAAATTTTGACCCCAAAATTTTGACCCCAAAATTTTGACCTCAAAATTTTGACCCCAAAATTTTGATCCCAAAATTTTGATCCCAAAATTTTCACCCCAAAATTTTGACCCCAAAATTTTGACCCCAAAATTTTGACCCCAAAATTTTGACCCCAAAATTTTGACTCCAAAATTTTGACCCCAAAATTTTGACCCCAAAATTTTGACCCCAAAATTTTGACTCCAAAATTTTGACCCCAAAATTTTGATCCCAAAATTTTGATACAAAAATTTTGATATAAAAATTTTGATCCCAAAATTTTGATCCCAAAATTTTGATCCCAAAATTTTGACCCCAAAATTTTGACCCCAAAATTTTGACCCCAAAATTTTGACCCCAAAATTTTGATCCCAAAATTTTCATTTCGAAATTTTCACCCCAAAATTTTGACACCAAAATTTTCACCCAAAAATTTTGATCCCAAAATTTTGATCCCAAAATTTTGACCCCAAAATTTTGACCCCAAAATTTTGACCCCAAAATTTTGATCCCAAAATTCTGATCCAAAAATTTTGATCCCAAAATTTTGACCCCAAAATTTTGACCCCAAAATTTTGACTCCAAAATTTTGACCCCAAAATTTTGACCCCAAAATTTTGACACCAAAATTTTGACTCCAAAATTTTGACCCCAAAATTTTGACACCAAAATTTTCACCCAAAAATTTTGATCCCAAAATTTTGATCCCAAAATTTTGATCCCAAAATTCTGATCCAAAAATTTTGATCCCAAAATTTTGACCCCAAAATTTTGACCCCAAAATTTTGATCCCAAAATTTTGACCCCAAAATTTTGATACCAAAATTTTCACCCCAAAAATTTTGACACCAAAATTTTCACCCAAAAATTTTGATCCCAAAATTTTGATCCCAAAATTTTGATCCCAAAATTTTGATCCTAAAATTTTGATCCAAAAATTTTCACCCCAAAATTTTGACGCCAAAATTTTCACCCAAAAATTTTGATCCCAAAATTTTGATCCCAAAATTTTGATCCCAAAATTTTGATCCCAAAATTTTGACCCCAAAATTTTCACCCCAAAATTTTCACCCCAAAATTTTGATACCAAAATTTTCTTCCAAAAATTTTGATCCCAAAATTTTGATCTTAAAATTTTGACCCCAAAATTTTGACCCCAAAATTTTGACTCCAAAATTTTGACCCCAAAATTTTGACCCCAAAATTTTGACCCCAAAATTTTGCCTCCAAAATTTTGACCCCAAAATTTTGACCCCAAAATTTTGACCCCAAAATTTTGACCCCAAAATTTTGACTCCAAAATTTTGACCCCAAAATTTTGACCCCAAAATTTTGACCCCAAAATTTTGACTCCAAAATTTTGACCCCAAAATTTTGACTCCAAAATTTTGATCCCAAAATTTTGATCCCAAAATTTTGATCCCAAAATTTTGATCCCAAAATTTTGACCCCAAAATTTTGATCCCAAAATTTTGACCCCAAAATTTTGATCCCAAAATTTTCACCCCGAAATTTTCACCCCAAAAATTTTGACACCAAAATTTTCACCCAAAAATTTTGATCCCAAAATTTTGATCCCAAAATTTTGACCCCAAAATTTTGATCCCAAAATTTTGATCCCAAAATTTTCACCCCAAAATTTTGACGCCAAAATTTTCACCCAAAAATTTTGATCCCAAAATTTTGATCCCAAAATTTTGATCCCAAAATTTTGATCCCAAAATTTTGATCCCAAAATTTTGATCCCAAAATTTTGATCCCAAAATTTTGACCCCAAAATTTTGCCTCCAAAATTTTGACCCCAAAATTTTGACCCCAAAATTTTGACTCCAAAATTTTGACCCCAAAATTTTGACCCCAAAATTTTGACCCCAAAATTTTGACCCCAAAATTTTGACTCCAAAATTTTGACCCCAAAATTTTGATCCCAAAATTTTGATACAAAAATTTTGATCCAAAAATTTTGATCCCAAAATTTTGATCCCAAAATTTTGATCCCAAAATTTTGACTCCAAAATTTTGACCCCAAAATTTTGACCCCAAAATTTTGACCCCAAAATTTTGACTCCAAAATTTTGACCCCAAAATTTTGACTCCAAAATTTTGACCCCAAAATTTTGATCCCAAAATTTTGATACAAAAATTTTGATCCAAAAATTTTGATCCCAAAATTTTGATCCCAAAATTTTGATCCCAAAATTTTGACCCCAAAATTTTGACCCCAAAATTTTGACTCCAAAATTTTGACCCCAAAATTTTGACTCCAAAATTTTGACCCCAAAATTTTGATCCCAAAATTTTGATACAAAAATTTTGATCCAAAAATTTTGATCCCAAAATTTTGTCCCCAAAATTTTGATCCCAAAATTTTGATACAAAAATTTTGATATAAAAATTTTGATCCCAAAATTTTGATCCCAAAATTTTGATCCCAAAATTTTGACCCCAAAATTTTGACCCCAAAATTTTGATCCCAAAATTTTGATACAAAAATTTTGATATAAAAATTTTGATACAAAAATTTTGATATAAAAATTTTGATCCCAAAATTTTGATCCCAAAATTTTGATCCCAAAATTTTGACCCCAAAATTTTGACCCCAAAATTTTGACCCCAAAATTTTGATCCCAAAATTTTTACCCCGAAATTTTCACCCCAAAATTTTGACAACAAAATTTTCACCCAAAAATTTTGATCCCAAAATTTTGATCCCAAAATTTTGATCCCAAAATTTTGATCCCAAAATTTTGCCTCCAAAATTTTGACCCCAAAATTTTGACCCCAAAATTTTGACCCCAAAATTTTTACCCCAAAATTTTGACCCCAAAATTTTGACCTCAAAATTTTGACCCCAAAATTTTGATCCCAAAATTTTGATCCCAAAATTTTCACCCCAAAATTTTGACCCCAAAATTTTGACCCCAAAATTTTGACCCCAAAATTTTGACCCCAAAATTTTGACTCCAAAATTTTGACCCCAAAATTTTGACCCCAAAATTTTGACCCCAAAATTTTGACTCCAAAATTTTGACCCCAAAATTTTGACTCCAAAATTTTGATCCCAAAATTTTGATCCCAAAATTTTGATCCCAAAATTTTGATCCCAAAATTTTGACCCCAAAATTTTGATCCCAAAATTTTGACCCCAAAATTTTGATCCCAAAATTTTCACCCCGAAATTTTCACCCCAAAAATTTTGACACCAAAATTTTCACCCAAAAATTTTGATCCCAAAATTTTGATCCCAAAATTTTGACCCCAAAATTTTGATCCCAAAATTTTGATCCCAAAATTTTCACCCCAAAATTTTGACGCCAAAATTTTCACCCAAAAATTTTGATCCCAAAATTTTGATCCCAAAATTTTGATCCCAAAATTTTGATCCCAAAATTTTGATCCCAAAATTTTGATCCCAAAATTTTGATCCCAAAATTTTGACCCCAAAATTTTGCCTCCAAAATTTTGACCCCAAAATTTTGACCCCAAAATTTTGACTCCAAAATTTTGACCCCAAAATTTTGACCCCAAAATTTTGACCCCAAAATTTTGACCCCAAAATTTTGACTCCAAAATTTTGACCCCAAAATTTTGATCCCAAAATTTTGATACAAAAATTTTGATCCAAAAATTTTGATCCCAAAATTTTGATCCCAAAATTTTGATCCCAAAATTTTGACTCCAAAATTTTGACCCCAAAATTTTGACCCCAAAATTTTGACCCCAAAATTTTGACTCCAAAATTTTGACCCCAAAATTTTGACTCCAAAATTTTGACCCCAAAATTTTGATCCCAAAATTTTGATACAAAAATTTTGATCCAAAAATTTTGATCCCAAAATTTTGATCCCAAAATTTTGATCCCAAAATTTTGACCCCAAAATTTTGACCCCAAAATTTTGACTCCAAAATTTTGACCCCAAAATTTTGACTCCAAAATTTTGACCCCAAAATTTTGATCCCAAAATTTTGATACAAAAATTTTGATCCAAAAATTTTGATCCCAAAATTTTGTCCCCAAAATTTTGATCCCAAAATTTTGATACAAAAATTTTGATATAAAAATTTTGATCCCAAAATTTTGATCCCAAAATTTTGATCCCAAAATTTTGACCCCAAAATTTTGACCCCAAAATTTTGATCCCAAAATTTTGATACAAAAATTTTGATATAAAAATTTTGATACAAAAATTTTGATATAAAAATTTTGATCCCAAAATTTTGATCCCAAAATTTTGATCCCAAAATTTTGACCCCAAAATTTTGACCCCAAAATTTTGACCCCAAAATTTTGATCCCAAAATTTTTACCCCGAAATTTTCACCCCAAAATTTTGACAACAAAATTTTCACCCAAAAATTTTGATCCCAAAATTTTGATCCCAAAATTTTGATCCCAAAATTTTGATCCCAAAATTTTGCCTCCAAAATTTTGACCCCAAAATTTTGACCCCAAAATTTTGACCCCAAAATTTTTACCCCAAAATTTTGACCCCAAAATTTTGACCTCAAAATTTTGACCCCAAAATTTTGATCCCAAAATTTTGATCCCAAAATTTTCACCCCAAAATTTTGACCCCAAAATTTTGACCCCAAAATTTTGACCCCAAAATTTTGACCCCAAAATTTTGACTCCAAAATTTTGACCCCAAAATTTTGACCCCAAAATTTTGACCCCAAAATTTTGACTCCAAAATTTTGACCCCAAAATTTTGATCCCAAAATTTTGATACAAAAATTTTGATATAAAAATTTTGATCCCAAAATTTTGATCCCAAAATTTTGATCCCAAAATTTTGACCCCAAAATTTTGACCCCCAAAATTTTGACCCCAAAATTTTGACCCCAAATTTTGATCCCAAAATTTTCATTTCGAAATTTTCACCCCAAAATTTTGACACCAAAATTTTCACCCCAAAAATTTTGATCCCAAAATTTTGATCCCAAAATTTTGACCCCAAAATTTTGACCCCAAAATTTTGACCCCAAAATTTTGACCCCAAAATTTTGATCCCAAAATTTTCATTTCGAAATTTTCACCCCAAAATTTTGATCCCAAAATTTTGACCCCAAAATTTTGACCCCAAAATTTTGATCCCAAAATTTTGACCCCAAAATTTTGATCCCAAAATTTTCACCCCCGAAATTTTCACCCCAAAAATTTTGACACCAAAATTTTCACCCAAAAATTTTGATCCCAAAATTTTGATCCCAAAATTTTGATCCCAAAATTTTGATCCTAAAATTTTGATCCCAAAATTTTCACCCCAAAATTTTGACGCCAAAATTTTCACCCAAAAATTTTGATCCCAAAATTTTGATCCCAAAATTTTGATCCCAAAATTTTGATCCCAAAATTTTGATCCCAAAATTTTGACCCCAAAATTTTGACCCCAAAATTTTGACCCCAAAATTTTGACCCCAAAATTTTGACCCCAAAATTTTTACCCCAAAATTTTGACCCCAAAATTTTGACCTCAAAATTTTGACCCCAAAATTTTGAGCCCAAAATTTTGATCCCAAAATTTTGATCCCAAAATTTTGATCCCAAAATTTTGCCTCCAAAATTTTGACCCCAAAATTTTGACCCCAAAATTTTGACCCCCAAAATTTTGACCCCAAAATTTTGATCCCAAAATTTTTACCCCGAAATTTTCACCCCAAAATTTTGACAACAAAATTTTCACCCCAAAAATTTTGATCCCAAAATTTTGATCCCAAAATTTTGATCCCAAAATTTTGATCCCAAAATTTTGCCTCCAAAATTTTGACCCCAAAATTTTGACCCCAAAATTTTGACCCCAAAATTTTTACCCCCAAAATTTTGACCCCAAAATTTTGACCTCAAAATTTTGACCCCAAAATTTTGATCCCAAAATTTTGATCCCAAAATTTTCACCCCAAAATTTTGACCCCAAAATTTTGACCCCAAAATTTTGACCCCAAAATTTTGACCCCAAAATTTTGACTCCAAAATTTTGACCCCCAAATTTTGACCCCAAAATTTTGACCCCAAAATTTTGACTCCAAAATTTTGACCCCAAAATTTTGATCCCAAAATTTTGATACAAAAATTTTGATATAAAAATTTTGATCCCAAAATTTTGATCCCAAAATTTTGATCCCAAAATTTTGACCCCCAAAATTTTGACCCCAAAATTTTGACCCCAAATTTTGACCCCAAATTTTGATCCCAAAATTTTCATTTCGAAATTTTCACCCCAAAATTTTGACACCAAAATTTTCACCCAAAAATTTTGATCCCAAAATTTTGATCCCAAAATTTTGACCCCAAAATTTTGACCCCAAAATTTTGACCCCAAAATTTTGACCCCAAAATTTTGATCCCAAAATTTTCATTTCGAAATTTTCACCCCAAAATTTTGATCCCAAAATTTTGACCCCAAAATTTTGACCCCAAAATTTTGATCCCAAAATTTTGACCCCAAAATTTTGATCCCAAAATTTTCACCCCGAAATTTTCACCCCAAAAATTTTGACACCAAAATTTTCACCCAAAAATTTTGATCCCAAAATTTTGATCCCAAAATTTTGATCCCAAAATTTTGATCCTAAAATTTTGATCCCAAAATTTTCACCCCAAAATTTTGACGCCAAAATTTTCACCCAAAAATTTTGATCCCAAAATTTTGATCCCAAAATTTTGATCCCAAAATTTTGATCCCAAAATTTTGATCCCAAAATTTTGACCCCAAAATTTTGACCCCAAAATTTTGACCCCAAAATTTTGACCCCAAAATTGCAATTTGACTCCAAAATTTTGACCCCAAAATTTTGACCCCAAAATTTTGACCCCAAAATTTTGACTCCAAAATTTTGACCCCAAAATTTTGATCCCAAAATTTTGATACAAAAATTTTGATCCTAAAATTTTGATCCCAAAATTTTCACCCCCAAAATTTTGACGCTAAAATTTTCACCCAAAAATTTTGATCCCAAAATTTTGATCCCAAAATTTTGATTCCAAAATTTTGATCCCAAAATTTTGATCCCAAAATTTTGACCCCAAAATTTTAACCCCAAAATTTTGATCCCAAAATTTTCACCCCAAAATTTTGACACCAAAATTTTCACCCAAAAATTTTGATCCCAAAATTTTGATCCCAAAATTTTGATCCCAAAATTTTGATCTCAAAATTTTCACCCCAAAATTTTGACCCCAAAATTTTGACCCCAAAATTTTCACCCCAAAATTTTGACACCAAAATTTTCACCCAAAAATTTTGATCCCAAAATTTTGATCCCAAAATTTTGATCCCAAAATTTTGACCCAAAAATTTTGACCCCAAAATTTTGACTCCAAAATTTTGACCCCAAAATTTTGACACCAAAATTTTCACCCAAAAATTTTGATCCCAAAATTTTGATCCCAAAATTTTGATCCCAAAATTTTCACCCCAAAATTTTCACCCCAAAATTTTCACCCCAAAATTTTGACATCAAAATGTTCACCCCAAAATTTTGCCTCCAAAATTTTGACCCCAAAATTTTGACTCCAAAATTTTGACCCCAAAATTTTGACCCCAAAATTTTGACTCCAAAATTTTGACCCCAAAATTTTGACCCCAAAATTTTGACCCCAAAATTTTGACTCCAAAATTTTGACCCCAAAATTTTGACTCCAAAATTTTGACCCCAAAATTTTGATCCCAAAATTTTGATACAAAAATTTTGATCCAAAAATTTTGATCCCAAAATTTTGATCCCAAAATTTTGACCCCAAAATTTTGACCCCCAAAATTTTGATCCCAAAATTTTGACCCCAAAATTTTGATCCCAAAATTTTCACCCCGAAATTTTCACCCCAAAAATTTTGACACCAAAATTTTCACCCAAAAATTTTGATCCCAAAATTTTGATCCCAAAATTTTGATCCCAAAATTTTGATCCTAAAATTTTGATCCCAAAATTTTCACCCCAAAATTTTGACGCCAAAATTTTCACCCAAAAATTTTGATCCCAAAATTTTGATCCCAAAATTTTGATCCCAAAATTTTGACCCCAATATTTTGCCTCCAAAATTTTGACCCCAAAATTTTGACCCCAAAATTTTGACTCCAAAATTTTGACCCCAAAATTTTGACCCCCAAAATTTTGACCCCCAAAATTTTGACCCCAAAATTTTGACCCCAAAATTTTGACCCCAAAATTTTGACCCCAAAACTTTGACTCCAAAATTTTGACCCCAAAATTTTGATCCCAAAATTTTGATACAAAAATTTTGATCCAAAAATTTTGATCCCAAAATTTTGATCCCAAAATTTTGATCCCAAAATTTTGACCCCAAAATTTTGACCCCAAAATTTTGACTCCAAAATTTTGACCCCAAAATTTTGATCCCAAAATTTTGATATAAAAATTTTGATCCCAAAATTTTGATCCCAAAATTTTGATCCCAAAATTTTGACCCCAAAATTTTGACCCCAAAATTTTGACCCCAAAATTTTGACCCCAAAATTTTGATCCCAAAATTTTTACCCCGAAATTTTGACACCAAAATTTTGACACCAAAATTTTCACCCAAAAATTTTGATCCCAAAATTTTGATCCCAAAATTTTGATCCCAAAATTTTGACCCCAAAATTTTGACCCCCAAAATTTTGACCCCAAAATGTTGACTCCAAAATTTTGACCCCAAAATTTTGATCCCAAAATTTTGATACAAAAATTTTGATATAAAAATTTTGATCCCAAAATTTTGATCCCAAAATTTTGATATAAAAATTTTGATCCCAAAATTTTGACCCCAAAATTTTGACCCCAAAATTTTGATCCCAAAATTTTTACCCCGAAATTTTCACCCCAAAATTTTGACACCAAAATTTTCACCCCAAAAATTTTGATCCCAAAATTTTGATCCCAAAATTTTGATCCCAAAATTTTGATCCCCAAAATTTTGCCTCCAAAATTTTGACCCCAAAATTTTGACCCCAAAATTTTGACCCCAAAATTTTTACCCCCAAAATTTTGACCCCAAAATTTTGACCTCAAAATTTTGACCCCAAAATTTTGATCCCAAAATTTTGATCCCAAAATTTTCACCCCAAAATTTTGACCCCAAAATTTTGACCCCAAAATTTTGACTCCAAAATTTTGACCCCAAAATTTTGACCCCAAAATTTTGACCCCAAAATTTTGACTCCAAAATTTTGACCCCAAAATTATGATCCCAAAATTTTGATACAAAAATTTTGATCCAAAAATTTTGATCCCAAAATTTTGATCCCAAAATTTTGATCCCAAAATTTTGACCCCAAAATTTTGACCCCAAAATTTTGACCCCAAAATTTTGATCCCAAAATTTTGATCCCAAAATTTTGACCCCAAAATTTTGACCCCAAAATTTTGACCCCAAAATTTTGACCCCAAAATTTTGATCCCAAAATTTCATTTCGAAATTTTCACCCCAAAATTTTGACACCAAAATTTTCACCCCAAAAATTTTGATCCCAAAATTTTGACCCCAAAATTTTGACCCCAAAATTTTGACCCCCAAAATTTTGACCCCAAAATTTTGATCCCAAAATTTTCATTTCGAAATTTTCACCCCAAAATTTTGATCCCAAAATTTTGACCCCAAAATTTTGACCCCAAAATTTTGATCCCAAAATTTTGACCCCAAAATTTTGATCCCAAAATTTTGACCCCAAAATTTTGATCCCAAAATTTTCACCCCGAAATTTTCACCCCAAAAATTTTGACACCAAAATTTTCACCCAAAAATTTTGATCCCAAAATTTTGATCCCAAAATTTTGATCCCAAAATTTTGATCCTAAAATTTTGATCCCAAAATTTTCACCCCAAAATTTTGACGCCAAAATTTTCACCCAAAAATTTTGATCCCAAAATTTTGATCCCAAAATTTTGATCCCAAAATTTTGACCCCAAAATTTTGCCTCCAAAATTTTGACCCCAAAATTTTGACCCCAAAATTTTGACTCCAAAATTTTGACCCCAAAATTTTGACCCCAAAATTTTGACCCCAAAATTTTGACCCCAAAATTTTGACTCCAAAATTTTGACCCCAAAATTTTGATCCCAAAATTTTGATACAAAAATTTTGATCCAAAAATTTTGATCCCAAAATTTTGACCCCAAAATTTTCACCCCAAAATTTTGACGCCAAAATTTTCACCCAAAAATTTTGATCCCAAAATTTTGATCCTAAAATTTTGATCCCAAAATTTTCACCCCAAAATTTTGACGCCAAAATTTTCACCCAAAAATTTTGATCCCAAAATTTTGATCCCAAAATTTTGATCCCAAAATTTTGACCCCAAAATTTTGCCTCCAAAATTTTGACCCCAAAATTTTGACCCCAAAATTTTGACTCCAAAATTTTGACCCCAAAATTTTGACCCCAAAATTTTGACCCCAAAATTTTGACCCCAAAATTTTGCCTCCAAAATTTTGACCCCAAAATTTTGATCCCAAAATTTTGATACAAAAATTTTGATCCAAAAATTTTCACCCCAAAATTTTGATCCCAAAATTTTGACCCCAAAATTTTGACCCCAAAATTTTGATCCCAAAATTTTGACCCCAAAATTTTGATCCCAAAATTTTGACCCCAAAATTTTGATCCCAAAATTTTCACCCCGAAATTTTCACCCAAAAATTTTGATCCCAAAATTTTGATCCCAAAATTTTGACCCCAAAATTTTGACTCCAAAATTTTGACCCCAAAATTTTGACCCCAAAATTTTGACCCCAAAATTTTGACCCCAAAATTTTGACCCCAAAATTTTGATCCCAAAATTTTGATACAAAAATTTTGATACAAAAATTTTGATCCCAAAATTTTGATCCCAAAATTTTGATCCCAAAATTTTGACCCCAAAATTTTGACCCCAAAATTTTGACTCCAAAATTTTGACCCCAAAATTTTGATCCCAAAATTTTGATACAAAAATTTTGATATAAAAATTTTGATCCCAAAATTTTGATCCCAAAATTTTGATCCCAAAATTTTGACCCCAAAATTTTGACCCCAAAATTTTGACCCCAAAATTTTGACCCCAAAATTATGATCCCAAAATTTTTACCCCGAAATTTTCACCCCAAAATTTTGACACCAAAATTTTCACCCAAAAATTTTGATCCCAAAATTTTGATCCCAAAATTTTGATCCCAAAATTTTGACCCCAAAATTTTGACCCCAAAATTTTGACCCCAAAATTTTGACCCCAAAATTTTGATCCCAAAATTTTGATACAAAAATTTTGATATAAAAATTTTGATCCCAAAATTTTGATCCCAAAATTTTGATCCCAAAATTTTGACCCCAAAATTTTGACCCCAAAATTTTGACCCCAAAATTTTGATCCCAAAATTTTTACCCCGAAATTTTCACCCCAAAATTTTGACACCAAAATTTTCACCCAAAAATTTTGATCCCAAAATTTTGATCCCAAAATTTTGATCCCAAAATTTTGCCTCCAAAATTTTGACCCCAAAATTTTGACCCCAAAATTTTGACCCCAAAATTTTTACCCCAAAATTTTGACCCCAAAATTTTGACCTCAAAATTTTGACCCCAAAATTTTGATCCCAAAATTTTGATCCCAAAATTTTCACCCCAAAATTTTGACCCCAAAATTTTGACCCCAAAATTTTGACTCCAAAATTTTGACCCCAAAATTTTGACCCCAAAATTTTGACCCCAAAATTTTGACTCCAAAATTTTGACCCCAAAATTTTGATCCCAAAATTTTGATACAAAAATTTTGATCCAAAAATTTTGATCCCAAAATTTTGATCCCAAAATTTTGATCCCAAAATTTTGACCCCAAAATTTTGACCCCAAAATTTTGACCCCAAAATTTTGATCCCAAAATTTTGATCCCAAAATTTTGACCCCAAAATTTTGACCCCAAAATTTTGACCCCAAAATTTTGACCCCAAAATTTTGATCCCAAAATTTTCATTTCGAAATTTTCACCCCAAAATTTTGACACCAAAATTTTGACCCAAAAATTTTGATCCCAAAATTTTGACCCCAAAATTTTGACCCCAAAATTTTGACCCCAAAATTTTGACCCCAAAATTTTGATCCCAAAATTTTCATTTCGAAATTTTCACCCCAAAATTTTGATCCCAAAATTTTGACCCCAAAATTTTGACCCCAAAATTTTGATCCCAAAATTTTGACCCCAAAATTTTGATCCCAAAATTTTGACCCCAAAATTTTGATCCCAAAATTTTCACCCCGAAATTTTCACCCCAAAAATTTTGACACCAAAATTTTCACCCAAAAATTTTGATCCCAAAATTTTGATCCCAAAATTTTGATCCCAAAATTTTGATCCTAAAATTTTGATCCCAAAATTTTCACCCCAAAATTTTGACGCCAAAATTTTCACCCAAAAATTTTGATCCCAAAATTTTGATCCCAAAATTTTGACCCCAAAATTTTGACCCCAAAATTTTGATCCCAAAATTTTGACCCCAAAATTTTGATCCCAAAATTTTGACCCCAAAATTTTGATCCCAAAATTTTGATACAAAAATTTTGATCCAAAAATTTTCACCCCAAAATTTTGATCCCAAAATTTTGACCCCAAAATTTTGACCCCAAAATTTTGATCCCAAAATTTTGACCCCAAAATTTTGATCCCAAAATTTTGACCCCAAAATTTTGATCCCAAAATTTTCACCCCGAAAT
>CATOAT010000053.1:0-58060 GCA_951394125.1 Epistrophe eligans | reverse complement strand
AAATTTTGATCAAAATTTTCACCCCAAAATTTTCACCCCAAAATTTTGACCACAAAATTTTGTCCCCAAAATTTTGACCCCAAAATTTTGATCCCAAAATTTTCACCCCAAAATTTTGACCCCAAAATTTTGATCCCAAAATTTTCACCCCAAAATTTTCACATAAAAATTTTGACCCCAAAATTTCGACCCCAAAATTTTGATCCCAAAATTTTGATCCCAAAATTTTCACTTCAAAATTTTCACCCCAAAATTTTGACCCCAAAATTTTGATCCTAAAATTTTGATCCCAAAATTTTGATCCCAAAATTTTCACCAAAATTTTGACCCCAAAATTTTGATCCCAAAATTTTCACCCCAAAATTTTGATCCCAAAATTTTTACCCCAAAATTTTGACCCCAAAATTTTGATCCTAAAATTTTGATCCCAAAATTTTGATCCCAAAATTTTAATCCCAAAATTTTCACCCCAAAATTTTCACATACAAATTTTGACCCCAAAATTTTGGTGTCAAAATTTTGGGGTCAAAATTTTGGAGTGAAAATTTTGGGGTGAAAATTTTGGGATCAAAAAAAATTTTGGGATCAAAATTTTTGGGTCAAAATTTTGGGGTGGAAATTTTAGGATCAAAATTTTGGGGTCAAAATTTTGGAGTGAAAATTTTGGGGTGAAAATTTTGGGGTGAAAATTTTGGGGTGAAAATTTTGGGATCAAAATTTTGGGGTGAAAATTTTGGGATCAAAATTTTAGGGTTAAAATTTTGGGGTCAAAATTTTTGGTTCAAAATTTTGGGGTGAAAATTTTGGAGTCAAAATTTTGGAGTGAAAATTTTGGGGTGAAAATTTTGGGGGTCAAAATTTTGGGGTGAAAATTTTGGGATCAAAAAAAATTTTGGGATCAAAATTTTTGGGTCAAAATTTTGGGGTGGAAATTTTAGGATCAAAATTTTGGGGTCAAAATTTTGGGGTGAAAATTTTGGGATCAAAATTTTGAGATCAAAATTTTGGGATCAAAATTTTGGGATCAAAATTTTGGGATCAAAATTTTAGGATCAAAATTTTGGGGTCAAAATTTTGGGGTGAAAATTTTGGGATCAAAATTTTGGGGTCAAAATTTTGGGGTGAAAATTTTGGGATCAAAATTTTGGGGTAAAATTTTGGGGTCAAAATTTTGGGGTCAAAATTTTGGGGTGAAAATTTTGGGATCAAAATTTTGGGATCAAAATTTTAGGATCAAAATTTTGGGGTAAAATTTTGGGGTCAAAATTTTGGTGTCAAAATTTTGGTGTCAAAATTTTGGTGTCAAAATTTTGGTGTCAAAATTTTGGGGTAAAAATTTTGGGGTCAAAATTTTGGGGTCAAAATTTGGGATCAAAATTTTGGGATCAAAATTTTGGGGTCGAAATTTTGGGGTCAAAATTTGTATGTGAAAATTTTGGGGTGAAAATTTTGGGATCAAAATTTTGGGGTGAAAATTTTGGGATTAAAATTTTGGGATCAAAATTTTGGGATCAAAATTTTAGGATCAAAATTTTGGGGTCAAAATTTTGGGGTCAAAATTTTGGTATCAAAATTTTGGGGTCAAAATTTTGGTGAAAATTTTGGGATCAAAATTTTGGGATCAAAATTTTAGGATCAACATTTTAGGATCAAAATTTTGGGGTGAAAATTTTGGGATCAAAATTTTGGGGTCAAAATTTTGGGGTGAAAATTTTGGGATCAAAATTTTGGGGTCAAAATTTTGGTGAAAATATTGGGATCAAAATTTTAGGATCAAAATTTTGAGGTCAAAATTTTGGGGTGAAAATTTTGGGATAAAAATTTTGGGGTCAAAATTTTGGGGTCAAAATTTTGGGGTGAAAATTTTGAAGTGAAAATTTTGGGATGAAAATTTTGGGGTCAAAATTTTGGGATCAAAATTTTGAGATCAAAATTTTGGGGTCGAAATTTTGGGGTCAAAATTTTTATGTTAAAATTTTGGGGTGAAAATTTTGGGATCAAAATTTTGGGGTCAAAATTTTGGGGATAAAATTTTGTGGTCAAAATTTTGGGATCAAAATTTTGGGGTCAAAATTTTGGGGTGAAAATTTTGGGATCAAAATTTCGGGGTCAAAATTTTGGGGTGAAAATTTTGGGATCAAAATTTCGGGGTCAAAATTTTGGGGTGAAAATTTTGGGATCAAAATTTTGGGGTCAAAATTTTGGGGTCGAAATTTTGGGGTCAAAATTTGTATGTGAAAATTTTGGGGTGAAAATTTTGGGATCAAAATTTTGGGATCAAAATTTTAGGATCAAAATTTTGTGGTCAAAATTTTGGGGTGAAAATTTTGGGATCAAAATTTTGGGGTCAAAATTTTGGGGTGAAAATTTTGGGATCAAAATTTTGGGGTCAAAATTTTGGGATCAAAATTTTGGGGTGAAAATTTTGTGATCAAAATTTTGGAATAAAAATTTTGGGATCAAAATTTTGGGATCAAAATTTTGGGGTCAAAATTTTGGGGTGAAAATTTTGGGATCAAAATTTTGGGGTCAAAATTTTGGGGTGAAAATTTTGGGATCAAAATTTTGGGGTCAAAATTTTGGGGTCAAAATTTTGAAGTGAAAATTTTGGGATCAAAATTTTGGGGTCAAAATTTTGGGGTCGAAATTTTGGGGTCAAAATTTGTATGTGAAAATTTTGGGGTGAAAATTTTGGGATCAAAATTTTGGGATCAAAATTTTAGGATCAAAATTTTGTGGTCAAAATTTTGGGGTGAAAATTTTGGGATCAAAATTTTGGGGTCAAAATTTTGGGGTGAAAATTTTGGGATCAAAATTTTGGGGTCAAAATTTTGGGATCAAAATTTTTGGGTGAAAATTTTGTGATCAAAATTTTGGAATAAAAATTTTGGGATCAAAATTTTGGGATCAAAATTTTGGGGTCAAAATTTTGGGGTGAAAATTTTGGGATCAAAATTTTGGGGTCAAAATTTTGGGGTGAAAATTTTGGGATCAAAATTTTGGGGTCAAAATTTTGGGGTCAAAATTTTGAAGTGAAAATTTTGGGATCAAAATTTTGGGATAAAAATTTTAGGATCAAAATTTTGGGGTCAAAATTTTGGGGTCAAAATTTTTGGGTCAAAATTTTGTGGTCAAAATTTTTGGGTGAAAATTTTGGGATCAAAATTTTGGGATCAAAATTTTAGGATCAAAATTTTGGGGTCAAAATTTTGGGGTCAAAATTTTGGGTTCAAAATTTTTGGATCAAAATTTTAGGATCAAAATTTTGGGGTCAAAATTTTAGGGTGAAAATTTTGGAATCAAAATTTTGGGACAAAATTTTGGGGTGAAAATTTTGGGATCAAAATTTTGAAGTGAAAATTTTGGGATCAAAATTTTGGGATCAAATTTTAGAATCAGAATTTTGGGGTCAAAATTTTGGGGTGAAAATTTTAAAGTGAAAATTTTGGGATCAAAATTTGGGGTCAAAATTTTGGGATCAAAATTTTGGGATCAAAATTTTGGGGTCGAAATTTTGGGGTCAAAATTTTTATGTGAAAATTTTGGGGTGAAAATTTTGGGATCAAAATTTTGGGGTCAAAATTTTGTGGTGAAAATTTTGGGATCAAAATTTTGGGGTCAAAATTTTGGGGTCAAAATTTTGGGGACAAAATTTTGTGGTCAAAATTTTGGGGTGAAAATTTTGGGGTGAAAATTTTGGGATCAAAATTTTGGGGTCAAAATTTTGGGGACAAAATTTTGTGGTCAAAATTTTTGGGTGAAAATTTTGGGATCAAAATTTTGGGGTCAAAATTTTTGGGTCAACATTTTGGTGTCAAAATTTTGGGGTGAAAATTTTGGGATCAAACTTTTGGGATCAAAATTTTGGGGTCAAAATTTTGGGGTGAAAATTTTGGGATCAAAATTTTGGGATCAAAATTTTGGGGTCAAAATTTTGGGGTGAAAATTTTGGGATCAAAATTTTGGGGTCAAAATTTTGGGGTCAAAATTTTGGGGTCAAAATTTTGGGGTGAAAATTTTGGGATCAAACTTTTGGGATCAAAATTTTGGGGTCAAAATTTTGGGGTGAAAATTTTGGGATCAAACTTTTGGGATCAAAATTTTGTGGTCAAAATTTTTGGGTGAAAATTTTGGGATCAAAATTTTGGGATCAAAATTTTGGTGTCAAAATTCTGGAATCAAAATTTTGGGTTGAAAATTTTGGGATCAAAATTTTGGGGTCAAAATTTTGGGGTGAAAATTTTGGGATCAACATTTTGGGATCAAAATTTTGGGATCAAAATTTTAGGATCAAAATTTTGGGGTCAAATTTTAGGGTGAAAATTTTGGGATAAAAATTTTGGGGTCAAAATTTTGGGGTCGAAATTTTGGGGTCAAAATTTGTATGTGAAAATTTTGGGGTGAAAATTTTGGGATCAAAATTTTGGGGTGTTTTGGGATCAAAATTTTTGGATCAAAATTTTAGGATCAAAATTTTGAGGTCAAAATTTTGGGGTGAAAATTTTGGGATCAAAATTTTGGGATCAAAATTTTTGGGTCGAAATTTTTATGTGAACATTTTGGGGTCAAATTTTGGGGTCAAAATTTTGGGGTGAAAATTTTGGGATCAAAATTTTGGGGTTAAAATTTTGGGGTCAAAATTTTGGGGTGAATATTTTGGGATCAAAATTTTGGGGTCGAAATTTTGGGGTCAAAATTTTTATGTGAAAATTTTGGGGTGAAAATTTTGGGATCAAAATTTTGGGGTCAAAATTTTGGGGTCAAAATTTTGGGATTAAAATTTTGGGGTCAAAATTTTGGGGACAAAATTTTGTGGTCAAAATTTTGGGGACAAAATTTTGTGGTCAAAATTTTGGGGTGAAAATTTTGGGGTGAAAATTTTGGGATCAAAATTTTGGGGTCAAATTTTGGGGTCAAAATTTTGGGGTGAAAATTTTGGGATCAAAATTTTGGGGTGAAAATTTTTGGGTGAAAATTTTGGGATCAAAATTTTGGGATCAAAATTTTGGGATCAAAATTTTGGGGTTAAAATTTTGGGGTCAAAATTTTGGGGTGAAAATTTTGGGATCAAAATTTTGGGGTCGAAATTTTGGGGTCGAAATTTTTATGTGAAAATTTTGGGGTCGAAATTTTTATGTGAAAATTTTGGGATCAAAATTTTGGGGTTAAAATTTTGGGGTCAAAATTTTGGGGTGAATATTTTGGGATCAAAATTTTGGGATCAAAATTTTGGGGTCGAAATTTTGGGGTCAAAATTTTTATGTGAAAATTTTGGGGTGAAAATTTTGGGATCAAAATTTTGGGGTCAAAATTTTGGGGTGAAAATTTTGGGGTGAAAATTTTGGGATCAAAATTTTGAGGTCGAAATTTTGGGGTGAAAATTTTGGGGTGAAAATTTTGGGGTCAAAATTTTGGGGTGAAAATTTTGGGATCAAAATTTTGGGGTTAAAATTTTGGGGTCAAAATTTTGGGGTGAAAATTTTGGGATCAAAATTTTGGGGTCGAAATTTTGGGATCAAAATTTTGGGGTCGAAATTTTGGGGTCAAAATTTGTATGTGAAAATTTTGGGGTGAAAATTTTGGGATCAAAATTTTTGGATCAAAATTTTGGGGTGGAAATTTTGGGATTAAAATTTTGGGATCAAAATTTTGGGATCAAAATTTAAGGATCAAAATTTTGGGGTCAAAATTTTGGGGTGAAAATTTTGGGATCAAAATTTTGGGGTCAAAATTTTGGGGTGAAAATTTTGGGATCAAAATTTTGGGGTCAAAATTTTGGTGAAAATTTTGGGATCAAAATTTTGGGATCAAAATTTTAGGATCAAAATTTTGTGGTCAAAATTTTGGGATCAAAATTTTGGGATCAAAATTTTGGGATCAAAATTTTGGGGTCCAAATTTTGGGGTCAAAATTTGTATGTGAAAATTTTGGGGTGAAAATTTTGGGATCAAAATTTTGGAGTGAAAATTTTGGGATTAAAATTTTGGGATCAAAATTTTGGAATCAAAATTTTGGGATCAAAATTTTGGGGTCAAAATTTTCACCCCAAAATTTTCACATACAAATTTTGACCCCAAAATTTCGACCCCAAAATTTTGATCCCAAAATTTTGATCCCAAAATTTTGATCCCAAAATTTTGACCACAAAATTTTGATCCTAAAATTTTGATCCTAAAATTTTGATCCCAAAATTTTCACCAAAATTTTGACCCCAAAATTTTGATCCCAAAATTTTCACCCCAAAACTTTGACCCCAAAATTTTGATCCCAAAATTTTCACCCCAAAATTTTGTCCCCAAAATTTTGATCCTAAAATTTTGATCCCAAAATTTTGATCCCAAAATTTTAATCCCAAAATTTTCACCCCAAAATTTTGATCCCAAAATTTTGATCCCAAAATTTTCACCCCAAAGTTTTCACATACAAATTTTGACCCCAAAATTTCGACCCCAAAATTTTGACCCCAAAATTTTGATCCCAAAATTTTCACCCCAAAATTTTGACCCCAAAATTTTGATCCCAAAATTTTCACCCCAAAATTTTCACCCCAAAATTTTGACCCCAAAATTTTGATCCCAAAATTTTCACCCCAAAATTTTCACATACAAATTTTGACCCCAAAATTTCGACCCCAAAATTTTGACCCCAAAATTTTGATCCCAAAATTTTCACTTCAAAATTTTCACCCCAAAATTTTCACATAAAAATTTTGACCCCAAAATTTCGACCCCAAAACTTTGATCCCAATATTTTGATCCCAAAATTTTGATCCTAAAATTTTGATCCCAAAATTTTGATCCCAAAATTTTCACCCCAAAATTTTGACCCCAAAATTTTGACCCCAAAATTTTGACCCCAAAATTTTGATCCCAAAATTTTCACCCCAAAATTTTGACCCCAAAATTTTGATCCCAAAATTTTCACCCCAAAATGTTGACCCCAAAATTTTGATCCTAAAATTTTGATCCCAAAATTTTGATCCCAAAATTTTCACCAAAATTTTGACCCCAAAATTTTGATCCCAAAATTTTCACCCCAAAATTTTGACCCCAAAATTTTGATCCCAAAATTTTCACCCCAAAATTTTGACCCAAAAATTTTGATCTTATATTTTGATCCCAAAAATTTGATCCCAAAATTTTAATCCCAAAATTTTCACCCCAAAATTTTGATCCCAAAATTTTCACCCCAAAATTTTCACATACAAATTTTGACCCCAAAATTTCGACCCCAAAATTTTGATCCCAAAATTTTGATCCCAAAAATTTTGGGATGAAAATTTTGGGATCAAAATTTTGGGGTGAAAATTTTGGGATTAAAATTTTGGGATCAAAATTTTGGGATCAAAATTTTAGGGTCAAAATTTTGGGGTCAAAATTTTGGAGTGAAAATTTTGGGATCAAAATTTTGGGGTCAAAATTTTGGTGAAAATTTTGGGATCAAAATTTTGGGATCAAAATTTTAGGATCAAAATTTTGATCCCAAAATTCGAAATTTTGGGGTCAAAATTTGTATGTGAAAATTTTGGGGTGAAAATTTTTCACCCCAAAATTTTGACCCCAAAATTTTGATCTTAAATTTTGATCCCAAAATTTTGATCCCAAAATTTTAATCCCAAAATTTTCGACCCAAAATTTTGACCCCAAAATTTTGACGCCAAAATTTTGATCCTAAAATTTTATCCCAAAATTTCGACCCCAAAATTTTGACCCCAAAATTTTGATCCCAAAATTTTCACCCCAAAATTTTGATCCCAAAATTTTGATCCCAAAATTTTGAACCCAAAATTTTCACCACAAAATTTTGACCCCAAACATTTGATCCCAAAATTTTGACCCCAAAATTTTGATCCCAAAATTTCGACCCCAAAATTTTGATCCCAAAATTTTGATCCCAAAATTTCGACCCCAAAATTTTGATCCCAAAATTTTGATCCCAAAATTTTGACCCCAAAATTTTGATCCCAAAATTTTGACCCCAAAATTTTGACCCCAAAATTTTCACCCCAAAATTTTGTCCCCAAAATTTTGATCCCAAAATTTTCACCTTAAAATTTTGATACCAAAATTTTGATCCCAAAATTTTGACCCCAAAATTTTGATCCCAAAATTTTGATCCCAAAATTTTCACCCCAAAATTTTCACATACAAATTTTCACCAAAATTTTGACCCCAAAATTTTGACCCCAAAATTTTGACCCCAAAATTTTGATCCCAAAATTTTCACCCCAAAATTTTCACATACAAATTTTGACCCCAAAATTTCGACCCCAAAATTTTGATCCCAAAATTTTGATCCCAAAATTTTGATCCCAAAATTTTCACCCCAAAATTTTGACCCCAAAATTTTGATCCCAAAATTTTCACCCCAAAATTTTGACCCCAAAATTTTGATCCTAGAATTTTGATCCTAAAATTTTGATCCCAAAATTTCGACCCCAAAATTTTGATCTCAAAATTTTGATCCCAAAATTTTCACCCCAAAATTTTGACCCCAAAATTTTGATCCCAAAATTTTCACCCCAAAATTTTGACCCCAAAATTTTGACAAAATTTTGTATGTGAAAATTTTGATGCTTAAATTTTGATCCCAAAATTTTGATCCCAAAATTTTGATCCCAAAATTTTCACCCCAAAATTTTGACCCCAAAATTTTGATCCCAAAATTTTTTCCCCAAAATTTTCACCAAAATTTTCACCCCAAAATTTTAACCCCAAAATTTTGATCCCAAAATTTTGATCAAAATTTTGGGGTCAAAATTTTGGGATCAAAATTTTGGGGCCGAAATTTTGGGGTCAAAATTTTGGGATAAAAATTTTGGGATCAAAATTTTGGGGCCGAAATTTTGGGGTCAAAATTTGTATGTGAAAATTTTGGGGTGAAAATTTTGGGATTTAAATTTTGAGGTCAAAATTTTGGTGTGAAAATTTTGGGATCAAAATTTTGGGGTGAAAATTTTGGTGAAAATTTTGGGGAAAAAATTTTAGGATCAAAATTTCAGGATCAAAATTTTGGGGTCAACAATTTTGGGGTGAAAATTTTGGGATCAAAATTTTGGGGTCAACATTTTGGAGTGAAAATTTTGGGATCAAAATTTTGGGGTCAAAATTTTGGGGTGAAAATTTTGGGATCAAAATTTTGGGGTGAAAATTTTGGTGAAAATTTTGGGGAAAAAATTTTGGGATCAAAATTTTAGGATCAAAATTTTGGGGTCAACATTTTGGAGTGAAAATTTTGAAGTGAAAATTTTGGGATCAAAATTTTGGGGTCAAAATTTTGGGATCAAAATTTTGGGATCAAAATTTTAAGGTGAAAATTTTGGGATCAAAATTTTGGGGTCAAAATTTTGGGGTCAAAATTTTGGGGTCGAAATGTTGGTATCAAAATTTTAGGATCAAAATTTTGGGGTCAAAATTTTGGGGTGAAAATTTTGGGATCAAAATTTTGAGATCAAAATTTTGGGGTCGAAATTTTGGGATCAAAATTTTAGGATCAAAATTTTGGGATCAAAATTTTGGGGTGAAAATTTTGGGATCAAAATTTTAGGATCAAAATTTTGGGATCAAAATTTTGGGGTCAAAATTTTGGGATCAAAATTTTGGGATCAAAATTTTAAGGTGAAAATTTTGGGATCAAAATTTTGGGGTCAAAATTTTGGGGTCAAAATTTTGGGGTCGAAATTTTGGTATCAAAATTTTAGGATCAAAATTTTGGGGTCAAAATTTTGGGGTGAAAATTTTGGGATCAAAATATTGAGATCAAAATTTTGGGGTCGAAATTTTGGGATCAAAATTTTAGGATCAAAATTTTGGGATCAAAATTTTGGGGTGAAAATTTTGGGATCAAAATTTTAGGATCAAAATTTTGGGGTCGAAATTTTGGGGTCAAAATTTGTATGTGAAAATTTTGGGGTGAAAATTTTGGGATCAAAATTTTGGGGTCAACATTTTGGAGTGAAAATTTTGAAGTGAAAATTTTGGGATCAAAATTTTGGGATCAAAATTTTGGGATCAAAATTTTATGATCAAAATTTTGGGGTCAAAATTTTGGGGTGAAAATTTTGGGATCAAAATTTTGGGGTCAAAATTTTGGGTTGAAAATTTTGGGATCAAAATTTTGGGATCAAAATTTTGGGATCAAAATTTTGGGGTCGAAATTTTGGGGTCAAAATTTGTATGTGAAAATTTTGGGGTGAAAATTTTGGGGTGAAAATTTTGGGGTCAAAATTTTGGTGAAAATTTTGGAGAAAAAATTTTGGGATCAAAATTTTAGGATCAAAATTTTGGGGTCAACATTTTGGGGTGAAAATTTTGAAGTGAAAATTTTGGGATCAAAATTTTGGGGTCAAAATTTTGGGATCAAAATTTTGGGATCAAAATTTTAAGGTCAAAATTTTGGGATCAAAATTTTAGGATCAAAATTTTAGGGTGAAAATTTTGGGATCAAAATTTTGGGGTCAAAATTTTGGGGTGAAAATTTTGGGATCAAAATTTTGGGATCAAAATTTTGGGATCAAAATTTTGGGATCAAAATTTTGGGGTGAAAATTTTGGGATCAAAATTTTAGGATCAAAATTTTGGGGTCGAAATTTTGGGGTCAAAATTTTGGGGTGCAAATTTTGGGATCAAAATTTTGGGGTCAAAATTTTGGGGACAAAATTTTGTGGTAAAAATTTTGGGGTGAAAATTTTGGGATCAAAATTTTGGGGTCAAAATTTTGGGGTGAAAATTTTGGGATCAAAATTTTGAAGTCAAAATTTTGGGGTGAAAATTTTGGGATCAAAATTTTGGGATCTAAATTTTGGGATCAAAATTTTGGGGTCGAAATTTTGGGGTGAAAATTTTTATGTGAAAATTTTGGGGTGAAAATTTTGAAGTGAAAATTTGGGATCAAAATTTTGGGGTCAAAATTTTGGGGTCGAAATTTTGGGGTAAAAATTTTCACCCCAAAATTTTGACCCCAAAATTTTGAACCTGCAATTTTGATCCCAAAATTTTGATCCCAAAATTTTAATCCCAAAATTTTCACCCCAAAATTTTGATCCCAAAATTTTGATCCCAAAATTTTGTCCCCAAAATTTTGACCCCAAAATTTTGATCCCAAAATTTTCACCCCAAAATTTTCACCCCAAAATTTTGACCACAAAATTTTGTCCCCAAAATTTTGACCCCAAAATTTTGACCCCAAAATTTTGATCCCAAAATTTTCACCACAAAATTTTGACCCCAAAATTTTGATCCCAAAATTTTCATCCCAAAATTTTCACATAAAAATTTTGACCCCAAAATTTCGACCCCAAAATTTTGATCCCAAAATTTTGATCCCAAAATTTTGACCCCAAATTTTGATCCCAAAATTTTCACTTTAAAATTTTCACCCCAAAATTTTGACCCCAAAATTCTGATTCTAAAATTTGATCCCAAAATTTTGATCCCAAAATTTTCACTTCAAAATTTTGATCCCAAAATTTTCACCCCAAAATTTTGACCCCAAAATTTTGACCCCAAAATTTCGACCCCAAAATTTTGATCCTAAAATTTTTATCCCAAAATTTTGATCCCAAAATTTTCACTTCAAAATTTTGACCCCAAAATTTTGACCCCAAAATTTTGATCCCAAAATTTTCACCCCAAAATTTTGACCCCAAAATTTCGATCCCAAAATTTTCACCCCAAAATTTTGACCCCAAAATTTTGATCCCAAAATTTTGATCCCAAAATTTTTATTCCAAAATTTTGATCACAAAATTTTCACCCAAAAATTTTGATCCCAAAATTTTGACCCCAAAATTTTGATCCCAAAATTTTCACCCCAAAATTTTGACCCCAAAATTTTGATCCCAAAATTTTCACCCCAAAATTTTGACCACAAAATTTTGATCCTAAAATTTTGATCCCAAAATTTTGATCCCAAAATTTTCACCCCAAAATTTTCACATACAAATTTTGACCCCAAAATTTCGACCCCAAAATTTTGACCCCAAAATTTTGATCCCAAAATTTTCACCCCAAAATTTTGACCCCGAAATTTTGATCCCAAAATTTTCACCCCAAAATTTTGACCCCGAAATTTTGATCCCAAAATTTTCACCCCAAAATTTTGACCCCAAAATTTTGATCCCAAAATTTTGACCACAAAATTTTATCCCCAAAATTTTGACCCCAAAATTTTGATCCCAAAATTTTCACCCCAAAATTTTAACATAAAAATTTTGACCCCAAAATTTCGACCCCAAAATTTTGATCTCAAAATTTTGATCCCAAAATTTTGACCCCAAAATTTTCATCCCAAAATTTTCACTTCAAAATTTTCACCCCAAAATTTTGACCCCAAAATTTTGATCCCAAAATTTTTATCCCAAAATTTTCACCCCAAAATTTTGACCTCAAAATTTTGATCCTAAAATTTTGATCCCAATCTTTTCACCAAAATTTTGACCCCAAAATTTTGATCCCAAAATTTTCACCCCAAAATTTTGACCCCAAAATTTTGATCCCAAAATTTTCACCCCAAAATTTTGACCCCAAAATGTTGATCCTAAAATTTTTATCCCAAAATTTTGATCCCAAAATTTTCACCAAAATTTTGACCCCAAAATTTTGATACCAAAATTTTGACCCCAAAATTTTGACCCCAAAATTTTGATCCTAAAATTTTGATCCCAAAATTTTGATCCCAAAATTTTAATCCCAAAATTTTGACCCCAAAATTTTGATCCCAAAATTTTCACCCCAAAATTTTGATCCCAAAATTTTGATCCCAAAATTTTCACCTCAAAATTTTCACATACAAATTTTGACCCCAAAAATTTCGACCCCAAAATTTTGACCCCAAAATTTTGATCCCAAAATTTGACCCCATTTCGGGGTCGAAATTTTGGGGTCAAAATTTTTATGTGAAAATTTTGGGGTGAAAATTTTGAAGTGAAAATTTTGGGATCAAAATTTTGAGGTTAAAATTTTGGGGTCGAAATTTTGAGGTCAAAATTTGTATGTGAAAATTTTGGGGTGAAAATTTTGGGGTGAAAATTTTGGGATCAAAATTTTGGGGTGAAAATTTTGGGATCAAAATTTTAGGATCAAAATTTTGGGGTCAAAATTTTGGGGTGAAAATTTTGGGATCAAAATTTTGGGGTCAAAATTTTGAAGTCAAAATTTTGGGGTCAAAATTTTGGGGTGAAAATTTTGGGATCAAAATTTTGGGGTCAAAATTTTGGGGTAGAAATTTTGGGATCAAAATTTTGGGGTCAAAATTTTGGGGCCAAAATTTTAGGGTCGAAATTTTGGGATCAAAATTTTGGCGTCAAAATTTTGGGATCAAAATTTTGGGGTGAAAATTTTGGGATCAAAATTTTGGGGTTAAAATTTTGGGATCAAAATTTTGGGGTCAAAATTTTGGGGTCAAAATTTTGGGGTCGAAATTTTGGGATCAAAATTTTGGCGTCAAAATTTTGGGATCAAAATTTTGGGGTGAAAATTTTGGGATCAAAATTTTGGGGTCAAAATTTTGGGGTAGAAATTTTGGGATCAAAATTTTAGGGTCAAAATTTTGAGGTCAAAATTTTGGGGTCGAAATTTTGGGGTCAAAATTTGTATGTGAAAATTTGTATGTGAAAATTTTGGGATCAAAATTTTGGGGTCAAAATTTTGGGGTGAAAATTTTTGGATCAAAATTTTGGGATCAAAATTTTGGGATCAAAATTTTGGGATCAAAATTTTGGGATCAAAATTTTGGGATCAAAATTTCAGGATCAAAATTTTGGGGTCAAAATTTTGGGGTGAAAATTTTGGGATCAACATTTTGGGGTCAAAATTTTGGGGTGAAAATTTTGGGATCAAAATTTTGGGGTCAAAATTTTGGGGTCAAAATTTTGGGGTCGAAATTTTGGGATCAAAATTTTAGGATCAAAATTTTGGCGTCAAAATTTTGGGATCAAAATTTTGGGGTCAAAATTTTGGGGTGAAAATTTTGGGATCAAAATTTTGGGATCAAAATTTTGGGATCAAATTTGGATCGAAAAATTTCGACCCCAAAATTTTGACCCCAAAATTTTGACCCTAAAATTTTGATCCCAAAATTTTCACCTTAAAATTTTGATCCCAAAATTTTGATCCCAAAATTTTCACCCCAAAATTTTGATCCCGAAATTTTCACTTCAAAATTTTCACCCCAAAATGTTGACCCCAAAATTTTGATCCTAAAATTTTGATCCCAAAATTTTGATCCCAAAATTTTCACAAAAATTTTGACCCCAAAATTTTGATCCCAAAATTTTCACCAAAATTTTGACCCTAAAATTTTGATCCGAAAATTTTCACCCCAAAATTTTGACCCCAAAATTTTGTTCCCAAAATTTTCACCCCAAAATTTTGACCCCAAAATTTTGATCCCAAAATTTTCACCCCAAAATTTTGACCCCAAAATTTTGATCCCAAAATTTTGACGCCAAAATTTTGATCCTAAAATTTTGATCCCAAAATTTCGACCCCAAAATTTTGACCCCAAAATTTTGACCCCAAAATTTTGATCCCAAAATTTTCACCCCAAAATTTTGACCCCAAAATTTTGATCCCAAAATTTTCACCCCAAAATTTTTACCCCAAAATTTTGATCCTAAAATTTTGATCCCAAAATTTTGATCCCAAAATTTTGATCCCAAAATTTTCACCCCAAAATTTTCACCCCAAAATTTTCACATACAAATTTTGACCCCAAAATTTCGACCCCAAAATTTTTACCCCAAAATTTTGATCCCAAAATTTTCACCCCAAAATTTTGACCCCAAAATTTTGATCCCAAAATTTTCACTTCAAAATTTTCACCCCAAAATGTTGACCCCAAAATTTTGATCCTAAAATTTTGATCCCAAAATTTTGATCCCAAAATTTTCACAAAAATTTTGACCCCAAAATTTTGATCCCAAAATTTTCACCCCAAAATTTTGACCCCAAAATTTTGATCCCAAAATTTTTACCCCAAAATTTTGATCCCAAAATTTCACCCCAAAATTTTGACCCCAAAATTTTGATCCCAAAATTTTGATCCCAAAATTTTCACCCCAAAATTTTGACCCCAAAATTTTAACCCCAAAATTTTGATCCCAAAATTTTCACCCCAAAATTTTGACCCCAAAATTTTGATCCCAAAATTTCGACCCCAAAATTTCGACCCCAAAATTTCGACCCCAAAATTTTGACCCCAAAATATTGATCCCAAAATTTTCACTTCAAAATTTTCACCCCAAAATTTTCACATAAAAATTTTGACCCCAAAATTTCGACCCCAAAATTTTGATCCCAAAATTTTGATCCCAAAATTTTGATCCCAAAATTTTGATCCCAAAATTTTCACCCCAAAATTTTGACCCCAAAATTTTGATCCCAATATTTTCACCCCAAAATTTTCACCCCAAAATTTTCACATAAAAATTTTGACCCCAAAATTTCGACTCCAAAATTTTGATCCCAAAATTTTGATCCTAAAATTTTTATCCCAAAATTTCGACCCCAAAATTTTGACCCCAAAATTTTGATCCCAAAATTTTCACCCTAAAATTTTGACCCCAAAATCTTCACCCCAAAATTTTAACCCCAAAATTTTGATTCTAAAATTTTGATCCCAAAATTTTGATCCCAAAATTTTGATCCCAAAATTTTGATCCCAAAATTTTCATCCCAAAATTTTGATCCCAAAATTTTGATCCCAAAATTTTGATCCCAAAATTTTGATCCCAAAATTTTGATCCCAAAATTTTCACCCCAAAATTTTGACCCCAAAATTTTGATCCCAAAATTTTCACCTCAAAATTTTCACATACAAATTTTGACCCCAAAATTTCGACCCCAAAATTTTGACCCCAAAATTTTGATCCCAAAATTTGACCCCATTTTGGGGTCGAAATTTTGGGGTCAAAATTTTTATGTGAAAATTTTGGGGTGAAAATTTTGAAGTGAAAATTTTGGGATCAAAATTTTGGGGTCGAAATTTTGAGGTCAAAATTTGTATGTGAAAATTTTGGGGTGAAAATTTTGGGGTGAAAATTTTGGGATCAAAATTTTGGGGTCAAAATTTTGGGGTGAAAATTTTTGGATCAAAATTTTGGGATCAAAATTTTGGGATCAAAATTTTGGGTCAAAATTTTGGGATCAAAATTTTAGGATCAAAATTTTGGGGTCAAAATTTTGGGGTGAAAATTTTGGGAACAAAATTTTGGGGTGAAAATTTTCGGATCAAAATTTTAGGGTCAAAATTTTGGTGAAAATTTTGGGATCAAAATTTTGGGGTGAAAATTTTTGGATCAAAATTTTGGGATCAAAATTTTGGGATCAAAATTTTGGGGTCAAAATTTTTATGTGAAAATTTTGGGGTGAAAATTTTGAAGTGAAAATTTTGGGATCAATATTTTGGGGTCAAAATTTTGGGGTAGAAATTTTGGGATCAAAATTTTAGGATCAAAATTTTGGCGTCAAAATTTTGGGATCAAAATTTTGGAGTCGAAATTTTGGGGTCAAAATTTTTATGTGAATATTTTGGGGTGAAAATTTTGAAGTGAAAATTTTGGGATCAAAATTTTGAGGTCAAAATTTTGGGGTCGAAATTTTGGGGTCAAAATTTGTATGTGAAAATTTTGGGGTGAAAATTTTGGGGTGAAAATTTTGGGATCAAAATTTTGGGGTCAAAATTTTGGGGTGAAAATTTTTGGATCAAAATTTTGGGATCAAAATTTTAGGATCAAAATTTTGGGTCAAAATTTTGGGATCAAAATTTTAGGATCAAAATTTTGGGGTCAAAATTTTGGGGTGAAAATTTTGGGAACAAAATTTTGGGGTCAAAATTTTGGGGTGAAAATTTTCGGATCAAAATTTTAGGGTCAAAATTTTGGGTCAAAATTTTGGGATCAAAATTTTAGGATCAAAATTTTGGGGTCAAAATTTTGGGGTGAAAATTTTGGGAACAAAATTTTGGGGTCAAAATTTTGGGGTGAAAATTTTCGGATCAAAATTTTGGGGTCAAAATTTTGGGGTGAAAATTTTTGGATCAAAATTTTGGGATCAAAATTTTGGGATCAAAATTTTGGGTCAAAATTTTGGGATCAAAATTTTAGGATCAAAATTTTGGGGTCAAAATTTTGGGGTGAAAATTTTGGGAACAAAATTTTGGGGTCAAAATTTTGGGGTGAAAATTTTCGGATCAAAATTTTAGGGTCAAAATTTTGGTGAAAATTTTGGGATCAAAATTTTGGGGTGAAAATTTTTGGATCAAAATTTTGGGATCAAAATTTTGGGATCAAAATTTTGGGGTCAAAATTTTTATGTGAAAATTTTGGGGTGAAAATTTTGAAGTGAAAATTTTGGGATCAATATTTTGGGGTCAAAATTTTGGGGTAGAAATTTTGGGATCAAAATTTTAGGATCAAAATTTTGGCGTCAAAATTTTGGGATCAAAATTTTGGAGTCGAAATTTTGGGGTCAAAATTTTTATGTGAATATTTTGGGGTGAAAATTTTGAAGTGAAAATTTTGGGATCAAAATTTTGAGGTCAAAATTTTGGGGTCGAAATTTTGGGGTCAAAATTTGTATGTGAAAATTTTGGGGTCAAAATTTTGGGGTGAAAATTTTTGGATCAAAATTTTGGGGTCAAAATTTTGAAGTGAAAATTTTGGGATCAAAATTTTGGGGTCAAAATTTTGGGGTCAAAATTTTGGGGTAGAAATTTTGGGATCAAAATTTTAGGATCAAAATTTTGGCGTCAAAATTTTGGGATCAAAATTTTGGAGTCGAAATTTTGGGGTCAAAATTTTTATGTGAATATTTTGGGGTGAAAATTTTGAAGTGAAAATTTTGGGATCAAAATTTTGAGGTCAAAATTTTGGGGTCGAAATTTTGGGGTCAAAATTTGTATGTGAAAATTTTGGGGTGAAAATTTTGGGGTGAAAATTTTGGGATCAAAATTTTGGGGTCAAAATTTTGGGGTGAAAATTTTTGGATCAAAATTTTGGGATCAAAATTTTGGGATCAAAATTTTGGGTCAAAATTTTGGGATCAAAATTTTAGGATCAAAATTTTGGGGTCAAAATTTTGGGGTGAAAATTTTGGGATCAAAATTTTGGGGTGAAAATTTTGGGATCAAAATTTTGGGATCAAAATTTTGGGAACAAAATTTTGGAATCAAAATTTTGGGATCAAAATTTTGGGGTCGAAATTTTGGGGTCAAAATTTTTATCTGAAAATTTTGGGGTGAAAATTTTGAAGTGAAAATTTTGAATTCAAAATTTTGAGGTCAAAATTTTGGGGTCGAAATTTTGGTGTCAAAATTTGTATGTGAAAATTTTGGGGTGAAAATTTTGGGGTGAAAATTTTGGGATCAAAATTTTGGGGTCAAAATTTTGGGGTGAAAATTTTTGGATCAAAATTTTGGGATCAAAATTTTGGGATCAAAATTTTGGGATCAAAATTTTGGGATCAAAATTTTAGGATCAAAATTTTAGACCCCAAAATTTTGATCCCAAAATTTTCACCCCAAAATTTTGACCCCAAAATTTTAACCCCAAAAATTTTGATCCCAAAATTTTGACCCCAAAATTTTGATCCCAAAATTTTCACCCCAAAATTTTGATCCCAAAATTTTGATCCCAAAATTTTGATCCCAAAATTTTGATCCCAAAATTTTGATCCCAAAATTTTCACCCCAAAATTTTGACCCCAAAATTTTGATTCCAAAATTTTCATCCCAAAATTTTGACCCCAAAATTTCGACCCCAAAATTTCGACCCCAAAATTTTGATCCCAAAATTTTGATCCCAAAATTTTGATCCCAAAATTTTGATCCCAAAATTTTGATCCCAAAATTTTCACCCCAAAATTTTGACCCCAAAATTTTGATTCCAAAATTTTCATCCCAAAATTTTGACCCCAAAATTTTGACCCCAAAATTTCGACCCCAAAATTTTGATCCCAAAATTTTGATCCCAAAATTTTGACCCCAAAATTTTGACCCCAAAATTTCGACCCCAAAATTTTGATCCCAAAATTTCGACCCCAAAATTTCGACCCCTAAATTTTGATCCCAAAATTTTGATCCCAAAATTTTCACCCTAAAATTTTGATCCCAAAATTTTGATCCCAAAATTTTGATCCCAAAATTTTCACCCCAAAATTTTGATCCCAAAATTTCGACCCCAAAATTTTGATCCCAAAATTTTGACCCCAAAATTTTGATCCCAAAATTTTCACCCCAAAATTTTGACCCCAAAATTTTGACCCCAAAATTTTGATCCCAAAATTTTCACCCCAAAATTTTGACCCCAAAATTTTGATCCCAAAATTTCGACCCCTAAATTTTGATCCCAAAATTTTGATCCCAAAATTTTCACCCCAAAATTTTCACCCCAAAATTTTAACCCCAAAATTTTGATCCCAAAATTTTCACCCCAAAATTTTGACCCCAAAATTTTGATCCCAAAATTTTGACCCCAAAATTTTGATCCCAAAATTTTCACCCCAAAATTTTGACTCCAAAATTTTGATACTAAAATTTTGATCCCAAAATTTTAATCCCAAAATTTTGATCCCAAAATTTTCACCCCAAAATTTTGATCCCAAAATTTCGACCCCAAAATTTTGACCCCAAAATTTTGATCCCAAAATTTTGATCCCAAAATTTTGATCCCAAAATTTTGATCCCAAAATTTTCACCCCAAAATTTTTATCCCAAAATTTCGACCCAAAAATTTTGACCCCAAAATTTTGATCCCAAAATTTTCACCCCAAAATTTTCACCCCAAAATATTCACATACAAATTTTGACCCCAAAATTTCGACCCCAAAATTTTGACCTCAAAATTTTGATCCCAAAATTTTCACTTCAAAATTTTCACCCCAAAATTTTCACATAAAAATTTTGACCTCAAAATTTCGACCTCAAAATTTTGATCCCAAAATTTTGATTCCAAAATTTTGATCCCAAAATTTTGATCCCAAAATTTTGATCCCAAAATTTTGATCCCAAAATTTTCACCCCAAAATTCTGATCCCAAAATTTCGACCCCAAAATTTTGACCCCAAAATTTTGATCCCAAAATTTTGATCCCAAAATTTTGATCCCAAAATTTTGATCCCAAAATTTTCACCCCAAAATTTTGATCCCAAAATTTCGACCCAAAAATTTTGACCCCAAAATTTTGATCCCAAAATTTTCACCCCAAAATTTTCACCCCAAAATATTCACATACAAATTTTGACCCCAAAATTTCGACCCCAAAATTTTGACCTCAAAATTTTGATCCCAAAATTTTCACTTCAAAATTTTCACCCCAAAATTTTCACATAAAAATTTTGACCCCAAAATTTCGACCTCAAAATTTTGATCCCAAAATTTTGATTCCAAAATTTTGATCCCAAAATTTTGATCCCAAAATTTTGATCCCAAAATTTTGATCCCAAAATTTTCACCCCAAAATTCTGATTCCAAAATTTTCACCCCAAAATTTTCACCCCAAAATATTCACATACAAATTTTGATCCCAAAATTTTGATCCCAAAATTTTGATCCCAAAATTTTCACCCCAAAATTTTGATCCCAAAATTTCGACCCAAAAATTTTGACCCCAAAATTTTGATCCCAAAATTTTCACCCCAAAATTTTCACCCCAAAATTTTCACATAAAAAATTTTGACCCAAAATTTCGACTCCAAAATTTTGATCCCAAAAAATTGACGCCAAAATTTTGATCCTAAAATTTTGATCCCAAAATTTCGACCCCAAAATTTTGACCCCAAAATTTTGATCCCAAAATTTTCACCCCAAAATTTTCACCCCAAAATATTCACATACAAATTTTGACCCCAAAATTTCGACCCCAAAATTTTGACCTCAAAATTTTGATCCCAAAATTTTCACTTCAAAATTTTCACCCCAAAATATTCACATAAAAATTTTGACCCCAAAATTTCGACTCCAAAATTTTGATCCCAAAATTTTGACGCCAAAATTTTGATCCTAAAATTTTGATCCCAAAATTTCTACCCCAAAATTTTGACCCCAAAATTTTGACCCCAAAATTTTGATCCCAAAATTTTCACCCCAAAATTTTGACCCCAAAATTTTGATCCCAAAATCTTCACCCCAAAATTTTGACCCCAAAATTTTGATCCTAAAATTTTGATCTCAAAACTTTGATCCCAAAATTTTGATCCCAAAATTTTGATCCCAAAATTTTGATCCCAAAATTTTGGGGTGAAAATTTTGGGATCAAAATTTTGGGGTCAAAATTTTGGGGTGAAAATTTTGGGATCAAAATTTTGGGATCAAAATTTTGGGATCAAAATTTTGACCCCAAAATTTTGATCCCAAAATTTTCACCCCAAAATTTTGACCCCAAAATTTTGATCCTTAAATTTTCACCCCAAAATTTTGACCCCAAAATTTTAACCCCAAAATTTTGATCCCAAAATTTTGACCCCAAAATTTTGATCCCAAAATTTTCACCCCAAAATTTTGATCCCAAAATTTTGATCCTAAAATTTTGATCCCAAAATTTTGATCCCAAAATTTTGATCCCAAAATTTTGATCTTAAAATTTTGATCCCAAAATTTTGATCCCAAAATTTTCACCCCAAAATTTTGACCCCAAAATTTTGATTCCAAAATTTTCATCCCAAAATTTTGACCCCAAAATTTTGACCCCAAAATTTCGACCCCAAAATTTTGATCCCAAAATTTTGATCCCAAAATTTTCACCCCAAAATTTTCACCCCAAAATTTTCACCCCAAAATTTTAACCCCAAAATTTTGATCCCAAAATTTTCACCCCAAAATTTTGACCCCAAAATTTTGATCCCAAAATTTTCACCCCAAAATTTTGACTCCAAAATTTTGATACTAAAATTTTGATCCCAAAATTTTGATCCCAAAAGTTTGATCCCAAAATTTTAATCCCAAAATTTTGACCCCAAAATTTTGACCCCAAAATTTTGATCCCAAAAGTTTGATCCCAAAATTTTCACCCCAAAATTTTGACCCCAAAATTTTGACCCCAAAATTTTGACCCCAAAATTTTGATCCCAAAATTTTCACCCCAAAATTTTGACCCCAAAATTTTGATCCCAAAATTTTGATCCCAAAATTTTCACCCCAAAATTTTGATTCCAAAATTTTGATCCCAAAAGTTTGATCCCAAAATTTTCACCCCAAAATTTTGACACCAAAATGTTGACCCAAAAATTTTGACCCCAAAATTTTGATCCCAAAATTTTCACCCAAAAATTTTGACCACAAAATTTTGTCCCCAAAATTTTGACCCCAAAATTTTGATCCCAAAATTTTCACCCCAAAATTTTCACCCCAAAATTTTGACCACAAAATTTTGTCCCCAAAATTTTGACCCCAAAATTTTGACCCCAAAATTTTGATCCCAAAATTTTCACCACAAAATTTTGACCCCAAAATTTTGATCCCAAAATTTTCATCCCAAAATTTTCACATAAAAATTTTGACCCCAAAATTTCGACCCCAAAATTTTGATCCCAAAATTTTGATCCCAAAATTTTGACCCCAAATTTTGATCCCAAAATTTTCACTTTAAAATTTTCACCCCAAAATTTTGACCCCAAAATTCTGATTCTAAAATTTGATCCCAAAATTTTGATCCCAAAATTTTCACTTCAAAATTTTGATCCCAAAATTTTCACCCCAAAATTTTGTCCCAAAATTTTGATCCCAAAATTTTCACCCCAAAATTTTGACCCCAAAATTTTGACCCCAAAATTTTGACCCCAAAATTTCGACCCCAAAATTTTGATCCTAAAATTTTTATCCCAAAATTTTGATCCCAAAATTTTCACTTCAAAATTTTGACCCCAAAATTTTGACCCCAAAATTTTGATCCCAAAATTTTCACCCCAAAATTTTGACCCCAAAATTTCGATCCCAAAATTTTCACCCCAAAATTTTGACCCCAAAATTTTGATCCCAAAATTTTGATCCCAAAATTTTTATTCCAAAATTTTGATCACAAAATTTTCACCCAAAAATTTTGATCCCAAAATTTTGACCCCAAAATTTTGATCCCAAAATTTTCACCCCAAAATTTTGACCCCAAAATTTTGATCCCAAAATTTTCACCCCAAAATTTTGACCACAAAATTTTGATCCTAAAATTTTGATCCCAAAATTTTGATCCCAAAATTTTCACCCCAAAATTTTCACATACAAATTTTGACCCCAAAATTTCGACCCCAAAATTTTGACCCCAAAATTTTGATCCCAAAATTTTCACCCCAAAATTTTGACCCCGAAATTTTGATCCCAAAATTTTCACCCCAAAATTTTGACCCCGAAATTTTGATCCCAAAATTTTCACCCCAAAATTTTGACCCCAAAATTTTGATCCCAAAATTTTGACCACAAAATTTTATCCCCAAAATTTTGACCCCAAAATTTTGATCCCAAAATTTTCACCCCAAAATTTTAACATAAAAATTTTGACCCCAAAATTTCGACCCCAAAATTTTGATCTCAAAATTTTGATCCCAAAATTTTGACCCCAAAATTTTCATCCCAAAATTTTCACTTCAAAATTTTCACCCCAAAATTTTGACCCCAAAATTTTGATCCCAAAATTTTTATCCCAAAATTTTCACCCCAAAATTTTGACCTCAAAATTTTGATCCTAAAATTTTGATCCCAATCTTTTCACCAAAATTTTGACCCCAAAATTTTGATCCCAAAATTTTCACCCCAAAATTTTGACCCCAAAATTTTGATCCCAAAATTTTCACCCCAAAATTTTGACCCCAAAATGTTGATCCTAAAATTTTGATCCCAAAATTTTGATCCCAAAATTTTCACCAAAATTTTGACCCCAAAATTTTGATACCAAAATTTTGACCCCAAAATTTTGACCCCAAAATTTTGATCCTAAAATTTTGATCCCAAAATTTTGATCCCAAAATTTTAATCCCAAAATTTTGACCCCAAAATTTTGATCCCAAAATTTTCACCCCAAAATTTTGATCCCAAAATTTTGATCCCAAAATTTTCACCTCAAAATTTTCACATACAAATTTTGACCCCAAAAATTTCGACCCCAAAATTTTGACCCCAAAATTTTGATCCCAAAATTTGACCCCATTTCGGGGTCGAAATTTTGGGGTCAAAATTTTTATGTGAAAATTTTGGGGTGAAAATTTTGAAGTGAAAATTTTGGGATCAAAATTTTGAGGTTAAAATTTTGGGGTCGAAATTTTGAGGTCAAAATTTGTATGTGAAAATTTTGGGGTGAAAATTTTGGGGTGAAAATTTTGGGATCAAAATTTTGGGGTGAAAATTTTGGGATCAAAATTTTAGGATCAAAATTTTGGGGTCAAAATTTTGGGGTGAAAATTTTGGGATCAAAATTTTGGGGTCAAAATTTTGAAGTCAAAATTTTGGGGTCAAAATTTTGGGGTGAAAATTTTGGGATCAAAATTTTGGGGTCAAAATTTTGGGGTAGAAATTTTGGGATCAAAATTTTGGGGTCAAAATTTTGGGGCCAAAATTTTAGGGTCGAAATTTTGGGATCAAAATTTTGGCGTCAAAATTTTGGGATCAAAATTTTGGGGTGAAAATTTTGGGATCAAAATTTTGGGGTTAAAATTTTGGGATCAAAATTTTGGGGTCAAAATTTTGGGGTCAAAATTTTGGGGTCGAAATTTTGGGGTCAAAATTTGTATGTGAAAATTTGTATGTGAAAATTTTGGGATCAAAATTTTGGGGTCAAAATTTTGGGGTGAAAATTTTGGGATCAAAATTTTGGGATCAAAATTTTGGGATCAAAATTTCAGGATCAAAATTTTGGGGTCAAAATTTTGGGGTGAAAATTTTGGGATCAACATTTTGGGGTCAAAATTTTGGGGTGAAAATTTTGGGATCAAAATTTTGGGGTCAAAATTTTGGGGTCAAAATTTTGGGGTCGAAATTTTGGGATCAAAATTTTAGGATCAAAATTTTGGCGTCAAAATTTTTGTGAAAATTTTGGGATCAAAATTTTGGGATCAAAATTTTAGGATCAAAATTTTGGGGTCAACATTTTGGGGTGAAAATTTTGATCCCAAAATTTCGACCCTAAAATTTTGGCCCCAAAATTTTGACCCCAAAATTTTGATCCCAAAATTTCTACCCCAAAATTTTGACCCCAAAATTTTGATCCCAAAATTTTCACCCCAAAATTTTGACCCCAAAATTTTGACTTCAAAATTTTGACCCCAAAATTTTGATCCCAAAATTTTCACCCCAAAATTTTGACCCCAAAATTTTGATCCTAAAATTTTGATCCCAAAATTTTCACCCCAAAATTTTGATCCCAAAATTTTCACCCCAAAATTTTCACCCCAAAATTTTCACATACAAATTTTGACCTCAAAATTTCGACCCCAAAATTTTGACCCCAAAATTTTGACCCTAAAATTTTGATCCCAAAATTTTCACCTTAAAATTTTGATCCCAAAATTTTGATCCCAAAATTTTCACCCCAAAATTTTGATCCCAAAATTTTCACTTCAAAATTTTCACCCCAAAATGTTGACCCCAAAATTTTGATCCTAAAATTTTGATCCCAAAATTTTGATCCCAAAATTTTCACAAAAATTTTGACCCCAAAATTTTGATCCCAAAATTTTCACCAAAATTTTGACCCTAAAATTTTGATCCGAAAATTTTCACCCCAAAATTTTGACCCCAAAATTTTGTTCCCAAAATTTTCACCCCAAAATTTTGACCCCAAAATTTTGATCCCAAAATTTTCACCCCAAAATTTTGACCCCAAAATTTTGATCCCAAAATTTTGACGCCAAAATTTTGATCCTAAAATTTTGATCCCAAAATTTCGACCCCAAAATTTTGACCCCAAAATTTTGACCCCAAAATTTTGATCCCAAAATTTTCACCCCAAAATTTTGACCCCAAAATTTTGATCCCAAAATTTTCACCCCAAAATTTTTACCCCAAAATTTTGATCCTAAAATTTTGATCCCAAAATTTTGATCCCAAAATTTTGATCCCAAAATTTTCACCCCAAAATTTTCACCCCAAAATTTTCACATACAAATTTTGACCCCAAAATTTCGACCCCAAAATTTTTACCCCAAAATTTTGATCCCAAAATTTTCACCCCAAAATTTTGACCCCAAAATTTTGATCCCAAAATTTTCACTTCAAAATTTTCACCCCAAAATGTTGACCCCAAAATTTTGATCCTAAAATTTTGATCCCAAAATTTTGATCCCAAAATTTTCACAAAAATTTTGACCCCAAAATTTTGATCCCAAAATTTTCACCCCAAAATTTTGACCCCAAAATTTTGATCCCAAAATTTTTACCCCAAAATTTTGATCCCAAAATTTCACCCCAAAATTTTGACCCCAAAATTTTGATCCCAAAATTTTGATCCCAAAATTTTCACCCCAAAATTTTGACCCCAAAATTTTAACCCCAAAATTTTGATCCCAAAATTTTCACCCCAAAATTTTGACCCCAAAATTTTGATCCCAAAATTTCGACCCCAAAATTTCGACCCCAAAATTTCGACCCCAAAATTTTGACCCCAAAATATTGATCCCAAAATTTTCACTTCAAAATTTTCACCCCAAAATTTTCACATAAAAATTTTGACCCCAAAATTTCGACCCCAAAATTTTGATCCCAAAATTTTGATCCCAAAATTTTGATCCCAAAATTTTCACCCCAAAATTTTGACCCCAAAATTTTGATCCCAATATTTTCACCCCAAAATTTTCACCCCAAAATTTTCACATAAAAATTTTGACCCCAAAATTTCGACTCCAAAATTTTGATCCCAAAATTTTGATCCTAAAATTTTTATCCCAAAATTTCGACCCCAAAATTTTGACCCCAAAATTTTGATCCCAAAATTTTCACCCTAAAATTTTGACCCCAAAATCTTCACCCCAAAATTTTAACCCCAAAATTTTGATTCTAAAATTTTGATCCCAAAATTTTGATCCCAAAATTTTGATCCCAAAATTTTGATCCCAAAATTTTCATCCCAAAATTTTGATCCCAAAATTTTGATCCCAAAATTTTGATCCCAAAATTTTGATCCCAAAATTTTGATCCCAAAATTTTCACCCCAAAATTTTGACCCCAAAATTTTGATCCCAAAATTTTCACCTCAAAATTTTCACATACAAATTTTGACCCCAAAATTTCGACCCCAAAATTTTGACCCCAAAATTTTGATCCCAAAATTTGACCCCATTTTGGGGTCGAAATTTTGGGGTCAAAATTTTTATGTGAAAATTTTGGGGTGAAAATTTTGAAGTGAAAATTTTGGGATCAAAATTTTGGGGTCGAAATTTTGAGGTCAAAATTTGTATGTGAAAATTTTGGGGTGAAAATTTTGGGGTGAAAATTTTGGGATCAAAATTTTGGGGTCAAAATTTTGGGGTGAAAATTTTTGGATCAAAATTTTGGGATCAAAATTTTGGGATCAAAATTTTGGGTCAAAATTTTGGGATCAAAATTTTAGGATCAAAATTTTGGGGTCAAAATTTTGGGGTGAAAATTTTGGGAACAAAATTTTGGGGTCAAAATTTTGGGGTGAAAATTTTCGGATCAAAATTTTAGGGTCAAAATTTTGGTGAAAATTTTGGGATCAAAATTTTGGGGTGAAAATTTTTGGATCAAAATTTTGGGATCAAAATTTTGGGATCAAAATTTTGGGGTCAAAATTTTTATGTGAAAATTTTGGGGTGAAAATTTTGAAGTGAAAATTTTGGGATCAATATTTTGGGGTCAAAATTTTGGGGTAGAAATTTTGGGATCAAAATTTTAGGATCAAAATTTTGGCGTCAAAATTTTGGGATCAAAATTTTGGAGTCGAAATTTTGGGGTCAAAATTTTTATGTGAATATTTTGGGGTGAAAATTTTGAAGTGAAAATTTTGGGATCAAAATTTTGAGGTCAAAATTTTGGGGTCGAAATTTTGGGGTCAAAATTTGTATGTGAAAATTTTGGGGTGAAAATTTTGGGATCAAAATTTTGGGGTCAAAATTTTGGGGTGAAAATTTTTGGATCAAAATTTTGGGATCAAAATTTTGGGATCAAAATTTTGGGTCAAAATTTTGGGATCAAAATTTTAGGATCAAAATTTTGGGGTCAAAATTTTGGGGTGAAAATTTTGGGAACAAAATTTTGGGGTCAAAATTTTGGGGTGAAAATTTTCGGATCAAAATTTTAGGGTCAAAATTTTGGGTCAAAATTTTGGGATCAAAATTTTAGGATCAAAATTTTGGGGTCAAAATTTTGGGGTGAAAATTTTGGGAACAAAATTTTGGGGTCAAAATTTTGGGGTGAAAATTTTCGGATCAAAATTTTGGGGTCAAAATTTTGGGGTGAAAATTTTTGGATCAAAATTTTGGGATCAAAATTTTGGGATCAAAATTTTGGGTCAAAATTTTGGGATCAAAATTTTAGGATCAAAATTTTGGGGTCAAAATTTTGGGGTGAAAATTTTGGGAACAAAATTTTGGGGTCAAAATTTTGGGGTGAAAATTTTCGGATCAAAATTTTAGGGTCAAAATTTTGGTGAAAATTTTGGGATCAAAATTTTGGGGTGAAAATTTTTGGATCAAAATTTTGGGATCAAAATTTTGGGATCAAAATTTTGGGGTCAAAATTTTTATGTGAAAATTTTGGGGTGAAAATTTTGAAGTGAAAATTTTGGGATCAATATTTTGGGGTCAAAATTTTGGGGTAGAAATTTTGGGATCAAAATTTTAGGATCAAAATTTTTTGGGTCAAAATTTTGAAGTGAAAATTTTGGGATCAAAATTTTGGGGTCAAAATTTTGGGGTCAAAATTTTGGGGTAGAAATTTTGGGATCAAAATTTTAGGATCAAAATTTTGGCGTCAAAATTTTGGGATCAAAATTTTGGAGTCGAAATTTTGGGGTCAAAATTTTTATGTGAATATTTTGGGGTGAAAATTTTGAAGTGAAAATTTTGGGATCAAAATTTTGAGGTCAAAATTTTGGGGTCGAAATTTTGGGGTCAAAATTTGTATGTGAAAATTTTGGGGTGAAAATTTTGGGGTGAAAATTTTGGGATCAAAATTTTGGGGTCAAAATTTTGGGGTGAAAATTTTTGGATCAAAATTTTGGGATCAAAATTTTGGGATCAAAATTTTGGGTCAAAATTTTGGGATCAAAATTTTAGGAACAAAATTTTGGGGTCAAAATTTTGGGGTGAAAATTTTGGGATCAAAATTTTGGGGTGAAAATTTTGGGATCAAAATTTTGGGATCAAAATTTTGGGAACAAAATTTTGGAATCAAAATTTTGGGATCAAAATTTTGGGGTCGAAATTTTGGGGTCAAAATTTTTATCTGAAAATTTTGGGGTGAAAATTTTGAAGTGAAAATTTTGAATTCAAAATTTTGAGGTCAAAATTTTGGGGTCGAAATTTTGGTGTCAAAATTTGTATGTGAAAATTTTGGGGTGAAAATTTTGGGGTGAAAATTTTGGGATCAAAATTTTGGGGTCAAAATTTTGGGGTGAAAATTTTTGGATCAAAATTTTGGGATCAAAATTTTGGGATCAAAATTTTGGGATCAAAATTTTGGGATCAAAATTTTAGGATCAAAATTTTAGACCCCAAAATTTTGATCCCAAAATTTTCACCCCAAAATTTTGACCCCAAAATTTTAACCCCAAAAATTTTGATCCCAAAATTTTGACCCCAAAATTTTGATCCCAAAATTTTCACCCCAAAATTTTGATCCCAAAATTTTGATCCCAAAATTTTGATCCCAAAATTTTGATCCCAAAATTTTGATCCCAAAATTTTCACCCCAAAATTTTGACCCCAAAATTTTGATTCCAAAATTTTCATCCCAAAATTTTGACCCCAAAATTTCGACCCCAAAATTTCGACCCCAAAATTTTGATCCCAAAATTTTGATCCCAAAATTTTGATCCCAAAATTTTGATCCCAAAATTTTGATCCCAAAATTTTCACCCCAAAATTTTGACCCCAAAATTTTGATTCCAAAATTTTCATCCCAAAATTTTGACCCCAAAATTTTGACCCCAAAATTTCGACCCCAAAATTTTGATCCCAAAATTTTGATCCCAAAATTTTGACCCCAAAATTTTGACCCCAAAATTTTGACCCCAAAATTTCGACCCCAAAATTTTGATCCCAAAATTTCGACCCCAAAATTTCGACCCCTAAATTTTGATCCCAAAATTTTGATCCCAAAATTTTCACCCTAAAATTTTGATCCCAAAATTTTGATCCCAAAATTTTGATCCCAAAATTTTCACCCCAAAATTTTGATCCCAAAATTTCGACCCCAAAATTTTGATCCCAAAATTTTGACCCCAAAATTTTGATCCCAAAATTTTCACCCCAAAATTTTGACCCCAAAATTTTGACCCCAAAATTTTGATCCCAAAATTTTGACCCCAAAATTTTGATCCCAAAATTTTCACCCCAAAATTTTGACCCCAAAATTTTGATCCCAAAATTTCGACCCCTAAATTTTGATCCCAAAATTTTGATCCCAAAATTTTCACCCCAAAATTTTCACCCCAAAATTTTAACCCCAAAATTTTGATCCCAAAATTTTCACCCCAAAATTTTGACCCCAAAATTTTGATCCCAAAATTTTGACCCCAAAATTTTGATCCCAAAATTTTCACCCCAAAATTTTGACTCCAAAATTTTGATACTAAAATTTTGATCCCAAAATTTTAATCCCAAAATTTTGATCCCAAAATTTTCACCCCAAAATTTTGATCCCAAAATTTCGACCCCAAAATTTTGACCCCAAAATTTTGATCCCAAAATTTTGATCCCAAAATTTTGATCCCAAAATTTTGATCCCAAAATTTTCACCCCAAAATTTTTATCCCAAAATTTCGACCCAAAAATTTTGACCCCAAAATTTTGATCCCAAAATTTTCACCCCAAAATTTTCACCCCAAAATATTCACATACAAATTTTGACCCCAAAATTTCGACCCCAAAATTTTGACCTCAAAATTTTGATCCCAAAATTTTCACTTCAAAATTTTCACCCCAAAATTTTCACATAAAAATTTTGACCTCAAAATTTCGACCTCAAAATTTTGATCCCAAAATTTTGATTCCAAAATTTTGATCCCAAAATTTTGATCCCAAAATTTTGATCCCAAAATTTTGATCCCAAAATTTTCACCCCAAAATTCTGATCCCAAAATTTCGACCCCAAAATTTTGACCCCAAAATTTTGATCCCAAAATTTTGATCCCAAAATTTTGATCCCAAAATTTTGATCCCAAAATTTTCACCCCAAAATTTTGATCCCAAAATTTCGACCCAAAAATTTTGACCCCAAAATTTTGATCCCAAAATTTTCACCCCAAAATTTTCACCCCAAAATATTCACATACAAATTTTGACCCCAAAATTTCGACCCCAAAATTTTGACCTCAAAATTTTGATCCCAAAATTTTCACTTCAAAATTTTCACCCCAAAATTTTCACATAAAAATTTTGACCCCAAAATTTCGACCTCAAAATTTTGATCCCAAAATTTTGATTCCAAAATTTTGATCCCAAAATTTTGATCCCAAAATTTTGATCCCAAAATTTTGATCCCAAAATTTTGATCCCAAAATTTTCACCCCAAAATTCTGATTCCAAAATTTTCACCCCAAAATTTTCACCCCAAAATATTCACATACAAATTTTGATCCCAAAATTTTGATCCCAAAATTTTGATCCCAAAATTTTCACCCCAAAATTTTGATCCCAAAATTTCGACCCAAAAATTTTGACCCCAAAATTTTGATCCCAAAATTTTCACCCCAAAATTTTCACCCCAAAATTTTCACATAAAAAATTTTGACCCAAAATTTCGACTCCAAAATTTTGATCCCAAAAAATTGACGCCAAAATTTTGATCCTAAAATTTTGATCCCAAAATTTCGACCCCAAAATTTTGACCCCAAAATTTTGATCCCAAAATTTTCACCCCAAAATTTTCACCCCAAAATATTCACATACAAATTTTGACCCCAAAATTTCGACCCCAAAATTTTGACCTCAAAATTTTGATCCCAAAATTTTCACTTCAAAATTTTCACCCCAAAATATTCACATAAAAATTTTGACCCCAAAATTTCGACTCCAAAATTTTGATCCCAAAATTTTGACGCCAAAATTTTGATCCTAAAATTTTGATCCCAAAATTTCTACCCCAAAATTTTGACCCCAAAATTTTGACCCCAAAATTTTGATCCCAAAATTTTCACCCCAAAATTTTGACCCCAAAATTTTGATCCCAAAATCTTCACCCCAAAATTTTGACCCCAAAATTTTGATCCTAAAATTTTGATCTCAAAACTTTGATCCCAAAATTTTGATCCCAAAATTTTGATCCCAAAATTTTGATCCCAAAATTTTGGGGTGAAAATTTTGGGATCAAAATTTTGGGGTCAAAATTTTGGGGTGAAAATTTTGGGATCAAAATTTTGGGATCAAAATTTTGGGATCAAAATTTTGACCCCAAAATTTTGATCCCAAAATTTTCACCCCAAAATTTTGACCCCAAAATTTTGATCCTTAAATTTTCACCCCAAAATTTTGACCCCAAAATTTTAACCCCAAAATTTTGATCCCAAAATTTTGACCCCAAAATTTTGATCCCAAAATTTTCACCCCAAAATTTTGATCCCAAAATTTTGATCCTAAAATTTTGATCCCAAAATTTTGATCCCAAAATTTTGATCCCAAAATTTTGATCCCAAAATTTTCACCCCAAAATTTTGACCCCAAAATTTTGATTCCAAAATTTTCATCCCAAAATTTTGACCCCAAAATTTTGACCCCAAAATTTCGACCCCAAAATTTTGATCCCAAAATTTTGATCCCAAAATTTTCACCCCAAAATTTTCACCCCAAAATTTTCACCCCAAAATTTTAACCCCAAAATTTTGATCCCAAAATTTTCACCCCAAAATTTTGACCCCAAAATTTTGATCCCAAAATTTTCACCCCAAAATTTTGACTCCAAAATTTTGATACTAAAATTTTGATCCCAAAATTTTAATCCCAAAATTTTGATCCCAAAATTTTCACCCCAAAATTTTGACCCCAAAATTTTGATCCCAAAATTTTCACATAAAAATTTTGACCCCAAAATTTCGACCCCAAAATTTCGACCCCTAAATTTTGATCCCAAAATTTTGATCCCAAAATTTTCACCCCAAAATTTTGATCCCAAAATTTTGATCCCAAAATTTTGATCCCAAAATTTTGATCCCAAAATTTCGACCACAAAATTTTGATCCCAAAATTTCGACCCCAAAATTTTGACCCCAAAATTTTGACCCCAAAATTTTGATCCCAAAATTTTCACCCCAAAATTTTGATCCCAAAATTTTGATCCCAAAATTTTGATCCCAAAATTTTGATCCCAAAATTTCGACCCCAAAATTTTGATCCCAAAATTTCGACCCCAAAATTTTGACCCCAAAATTTTGACCCCAAAATTTTGATCCCAAAATTTTCACCCCAAAATTTTGACCCCAAAATTTTGACCCCAAAATTTTGATCCCAAAATTTTCACCCCAAAATTTTGACCCCAAAATTTCGACCCCAAAATTTTGATCCCAAAATTTTGACCCCAAAATTTTCACCCCAAAAATTTGATCCCAAAATTTCGACCCCAAAATTTTGATCCCAAAATTTCGACCCCAAAATTTTTACCCCAAAATTTTTACCCCAAAATTTTGATCCCAAAATTTTGACCCCAAAATTTTGATCCCAAAATTTTCACCCCAAAATTTTGACCCCAAAATTTTGATCCCAAAATATTCACCCCAAAATTTTGACCCCAAAATTTTGACCCCAAAATTTTGATCCTAAAATTTTCACCCCAAAATTTTGACCCCAAAATTTTAACCCCAAAATTTTGATCCCAAAATTTTGACCCCAAAATTTTGATCCCAAAATTTTCACCCCAAAATTTTGATCCCAAAATTTTGATCCCAAAATTTTGATCCCAAAATTTTGACCCCAAAATTTTGATCCCAAAATTTTGATCCCAAAATTTTCACCCCAAAATTTTGACCCCAAAATTTTGATCCCAAAATTTTCATCCCAAAATTTTGACCCCAAAATTTTGACCCCAAAATTTCGACCCCAAAATTTTGATCCCAAAATTTTAATCCCAAAATTTTCACCCCAAAATTTTCACCCCAAAATTTTAACCCCAAAATTTTGACCCCAAAATTTTAACCCCAAAATTTTGATCCCAAAATTTTGACCCCAAAATTTTGATCCCAAAATTTTCACCCCAAAATTTTGATCCCAAAATTTTGATCCCAAAATTTTGATCCCAAAATTTTCATACCAAAATTTTGACCCCAAAATTTTGACCCCAAAATTTCGACCCCAAAATTTTGATCCCAAAATTTTGATCCCAAAATTTTCACCCCAAAATTTTCACCCCAAAATTTTCACCCCAAAATTTTAACCCCAAAATTTTGATCCCAAAATTTTCACCCCAAAATTTTGACCCCAAAATTTTGATCCCAAAATTTTCACCCCAAAATTTTGACTCCAAAATTTTGATACTAAAATTTTGATCCCAAAATTTTAATCCCAAAATTTTGATCCCAAAATTTTCACCCCAAAATTTTGATCCCAAAATTTTGATCCCAAAATTTTGATCCCAAAATTTTGATCCCAAAATTTTCACCCCAAAATTTTGATCCCAAAATTTCGACCCAAAAATTTTGACCCCAAAATTTTGATCCCAAAATTTTCACCCCAAAATTTTCACCCCAAAATATTCACATGCAAATTTTGACCCCAAAATTTCGACCCCAAAATTTTGACCTCAAAATTTTGATCCCAAAATTTTCACTTCAAAATTTTCACCCCAAAATTTTCACATAAAAATTTTGACCCCAAAATTTCGACCTCAAAATTTTGATCCCAAAATTTTGATTCCAAAATTTTGACCCCAAAATTTTGATCCCAAAATTTTGATCCCAAAATTTTGATCCCAAAATTTTCACCCCAAAATTCTGATCCCAAAATTTCGACCCCAAAATTTTGACCCCAAAATTTTGATCCCAAAATTTTCACCCCAAAATTTTGATCCCAAAATTTTCACCCCAAAATTTTCACCCCAAAATTTTCACATAAAAATTTTGACCCAAAATTTCGACTCCAAAATTTTGATCCCAAAAAATTGACGCCAAAATTTTGATCCTAAAATTTTGATCCCATAAATTCGACCCCAAAATTTTGACCCCAAAATTTTGATCCCAAAATTTCGACCCCAAAATTTTGACCCCAAAATTTTGATCCCAAAATTTTGATCCCAAAATTTTGATCCCAAAATTTTCACCCCAAAATTTTGATCCCAAAATTTCGACCCAAAAATTTTGACCCCAAAATTTTGATCCCAAAATTTTCACCCCAAAATTTTCACCCCAAAATATTCACATACAAATTTTGACCCCAAAATTTCGACCCCAAAATTTTGACCTCAAAATTTTGATCCCAAAATTTTCACTTCAAAATTTTCACCCCAAAATTTTCACATAAAAATTTTGACCCCAAAATTTCGACCTCAAAATTTTGATCCCAAAATTTTGATTCCAAAATTTTGATCCCAAAATTTTGATCCCAAAATTTTGATCCCAAAATTTTGATCCCAAAATTTTGATCCCAAAATTTTCACCCCAAAATTCTGATTCCAAAATTTTCACCCCAAAATTTTCACCCCAAAATATTCACATACAAATTTTGATCCCAAAATTTTGATCCCAAAATTTTGATCCCAAAATTTTCACCCCAAAATTTTGATCCCAAAATTTCGACCCAAAAATTTTGACCCCAAAATTTTGATCCCAAAATGTTCACCCCAAAATTTTCACCCCAAAATTTTCACATAAAAAATTTTGACCCAAAATTTCGACTCCAAAATTTTGATCCCAAAAAATTGACGCCAAAATTTTGATCCTAAAATTTTGATCCCAAAATTTCGACCCCAAAATTTTGACCCCAAAATTTTGATCCCAAAATTTTCACCCCAAAATTTTCACCCCAAAATATTCACATACAAATTTTGACCCCAAAATTTCGACCCCAAAATTTTGACCTCAAAATTTTGATCCCAAAATTTTCACTTCAAAATTTTCACCCCAAAATATTCACATAAAAATTTTGACCCCAAAATTTCGACTCCAAAATTTTGATCCCAAAATTTTGACGCCAAAATTTTGATCCTAAAATTTTGATCCCAAAATTTCTACCCCAAAATTTTGACCCCAAAATTTTGACCCCAAAATTTTGATCCCAAAATTTTCACCCCAAAATTTTGACCCCAAAATTTTGATCCCAAAATCTTCACCCCAAAATTTTGACCCCAAAATTTTGATCCTAAAATTTTGATCTCAAAACTTTGATCCCAAAATTTTGATCCCAAAATTTTGATCCCAAAATTTTGATCCCAAAATTTTGGGGTGAAAATTTTGGGATCAAAATTTTGGGGTCAAAATTTTGGGGTGAAAATTTTGGGATCAAAATTTTGGGATCAAAATTTTGGGATCAAAATTTTGGGATCAAAATTTTGACCCCAAAATTTTGATCCCAAAATTTTCACCCCAAAATTTTGACCCCAAAATTTTGATCCTTAAATTTTCACCCCAAAATTTTGACCCCAAAATTTTAACCCCAAAATTTTGATCCCAAAATTTTGACCCCAAAATTTTGATCCCAAAATTTTCACCCCAAAATTTTGATCCCAAAATTTTGATCCTAAAATTTTGATCCCAAAATTTTGATCCCAAAATTTTGATCCCAAAATTTTGATCCCAAAATTTTGATCCCAAAATTTTGATCCCAAAATTTTCACCCCAAAATTTTTACCCCAAAATTTTGATTCCAAAATTTTCATCCCAAAATTTTGACCCCAAAATTTTGACCCCAAAATTTCGACCCCAAAATTTTGATCCCAAAATTTTGATCCCAAAATTTTCACCCCAAAATTTTCACCCCAAAATTTTCACCCCAAAATTTTAACCCCAAAATTTTGATCCCAAAATTTTCACCCCAAAATATTGACCCCAAAATTTTGATCCCAAAATTTTCACCCCAAAATTTTGACTCCAAAATTTTGATACTAAAATTTTGATCCCAAAATTTTAATCCCAAAATTTTGATCCCAAAATTTTCACCCCAAAATTTTGACCCCAAAATTTTGATCCCAAAATTTTCACATAAAAATTTTGACCCCAAAATTTCGACCCCAAAATTTCGACCCCTAAATTTTGATCCCAAAATTTTGATCCCAAAATTTTCACCCCAAAATTTTGATCCCAAAATTTTGATCCCAAAATTTTGATCCCAAAATTTTGATCCCAAAATTTCGACCCCAAAATTTTGATCCCAAAATTTCGACCCCAAAATTTTGACCCCAAAATTTTGACCCCAAAATTTTGATCCCAAAATTTTCACCCCAAAATTTTGACCCCAAAATTTTCACCCCAAAATTTTGATCCCAAAATTTTCACCCCAAAATTTTGACCCCAAAATTTCGACCCCAAAATTTTGATCCCAAAATTTTGACCCCAAAATTTTCACCCCAAAATTTTGATCCCAAAATTTCGACCCCAAAATTTTGATCCCAAAATTTCGACCCCAAAATTTTGACCCCAAAATTTTTACCCCAAAATTTTGATCCCAAAATTTTGACCCCAAAATTTTGATCCCAAAATTTTCACCCCAAAATTTTGACCCCAAAATTTTGATCCCAAAATTTTCACCCCAAAATTTTGACCCCAAAATTTTAACCCCAAAATTTTGATCCCAAAATTTTGACCCCAAAATTTTGATCCCAAAATTTTCACCCCAAAATTTTGATCCCAAAATTTTGATCCCAAAATTTTGATCCCAAAATTTTGACCCCAAAATTTTGATCCCAAAATTTTGATCCCAAAATTTTCACCCCAAAATTTTGACCCCAAAATTTTGATCCCAAAATTTTCATCCCAAAATTTTGACCCCAAAATTTTGACCCCAAAATTTCGACCCCAAAATTTTGATCCCAAAATTTTAATCCCAAAATTTTCACCCCAAAATTTTCACCCCAAAATTTTCACCCCAAAATTTTAACCCCAAAATTTTGATCCCAAAATTTTCACCCCAAAATTTTGATCCCAAAATTTTCACCCCAAAATTTTGACCCCAAAATTTTGATCCCAAAATTTTCACCCCAAAATTTTGACCCCAAAATTTTAACCCCAAAATTTTGATCCCAAAATTTTGACCCCAAAATTTTGATCCCAAAATTTTCACCCCAAAATTTTGATCCCAAAATTTTGATCCCAAAATTTTGATCCCAAAATTTTGACCCCAAAATTTTGATCCCAAAATTTTGATCCCAAAATTTTCACCCCAAAATTTTGACCCCAAAATTTTGATCCCAAAATTTTCATACCAAAATTTTGACCCCAAAATTTTGACCCCAAAATTTCGACCCCAAAATTTTGATCCCAAAATTTTGATCCCAAAATTTTCACCCCAAAATTTTCACCCCAAAATTTTCACCCCAAAATTTTAACCCCAAAATTTTGATCCCAAAATTTTCACCCCAAAATTTTCACCCCAAAATTTTGATCCCAAAATTTTCACCCCAAAATTTTGACTCCAAAATTTTGATACTAAAATTTTGATCCCAAAATTTTAATCCCAAAATTTTGATCCCAAAATTTTCACCCCAAAATTTTGATCCCAAAATTTCGACCCCAAAATTTTGACCCCAAAATTTTGATCCCAAAATTTTGATCCCAAAATTTTGATCCCAAAATTTTGATCCCAAAATTTTCACCCCAAAATTTTGATCCCAAAATTTCGACCCAAAAATTTTGACCCCAAAATTTTGATCCCAAAATTTTCACCCCAAAATTTTCACCCCAAAATATTCACATGCAAATTTTGACCCCAAAATTTCGACCCCAAAATTTTGACCTCAAAATTTTGATCCCAAAATTTTCACTTCAAAATTTTCACCCCAAAATTTTCACATAAAAATTTTGACCCCAAAATTTCGACCTCAAAATTTTGATCCCAAAATTTTGATTCCAAAATTTTGACCCCAAAATTTTGATCCCAAAATTTTGATCCCAAAATTTTGATCCCAAAATTTTCACCCCAAAATTCTGATCCCAAAATTTAGACCCCAAAATTTTGACCCCAAAATTTTGGTCCCAAAATTTTCACCCCAAAATTTTGACCCCAAAATTTTGATCCCAAAATTTTCACCCCAAAATTTTCACCCCAAAATTTTCACATAAAAATTTTGACCCAAAATTTCGACTCCAAAATTTTGATCCCAAAAAATTGACGCCAAAATTTTGATCCTAAAATTTTGATCCCATAATTTCGACCCCAAAATTTTGACCCCAAAATTTTGATCCCAAAATTTTCACCCCAAAATTTTCACCCCAAAATATTCACATACAAATTTTGACCCCAAAATTTCGACCCCAAAATTTTGACCTCAAAATTTTGATCCCAAAATTTTCACTTCAAAATTTTCACCCCAAAATTTTCACATAAAAATTTTGACCCCAAAATTTCGACTCCAAAATTTTGATCCCAAAATTTTGACGCCAAAATTTTGATCCTAAAATTTTGATCCCAAAATTTCGACCCCAAAATTTTGACCCCAAAATTTTGACCCCAAAATTTTGATCCCAAAATTTTCACCCCAAAATTTTGACCCCAAAATTTTGATCCCAAAATCTTCACCCCAAAATTTTGACCCCAAAATTTTGATCCTAAAATTTTGATCCCAAAACTTTGATCCCAAAATTTTGATCCCAAAATTTTGATCCCAAAATTTTGGGGTGAAAATTTTGGGATCAAAATTTTGGGGTCAGAATTTTGGGGTGAAAATTTTGGGATCAAAATTTTGGGATCAAAATTTTGGGATCAAAATTTTGACCCCAAAATTTTGATCCCAAAATTTTCACCCCAAAATTTTGACCCCAAAATTTTGATCCTTAAATTTTGATCCCAAAATTTTGATCCCAAAATTTTGATCCCAAAATTTTGATCCCAAAATTTTCACCCCAAAATTTTCACATACAAATTTTCACCAAAATTTTGACCCCAAAATTTTGACCCCAAAATTTTGATCCCAAAATTTTCACCCCAAAATTTCGACCCCAAAATTTTGATCCCAAAATTTTGATCCCAAAATTTTGATCCCAAAATTTTCACCCCAAAATTTTGACCCCAAAATTTTGATCCCAAAATTTTCACCCCAAAATTTTGACCCCAAAATTTTGATCCTAAAATTTTGATCCAAAAATTTTGATCCCAAAATTTTGATCCCAAAATTTTGATCCCAAAATTATGATCCTAAAATTTTGATCCCAAAATTTCGACCCCAAAATTTTGATCTCAAAATTTTGATCCCAAAATTTTCACCCCAAAATTTTGACCCCAAAATTTTGATCCCAAAATTTTCACCCCAAAATTTTGACCCCAAAATTTTGACCCCAAAATTTTGACCCCACAATTTTGATCCCAAAATTTCCACCTTAAAATTTTGATCCCAAAATTTTTTCCCCAAAATTTTCACCAAAATTTTCACCCCAAAATTTTGATCCCAAAATTTTCACCCCAAAATTTTGACCCCAAAATTTTGATCCCAAAATTTTCACCCCAAAATTTTCACATACAAATTTTGACCCCAAAATTTTCACCAAAATCTTCACCCCAAAATTTTGATCCCAAAATTTTAACCCCAAAATTTTGACCCCAAAATTTTGATCAAAATTTTGGGGTCAAAATTTTGGGACCAAAATTTTGGGATCAAAATTTTGGGGTTAAAATTTTGGGATCAAAATTTTGGGGTGAAAATTTTGGGGAAAAAATTTTGGGATCAAAATTTTAAGGTGAAAATTTTGGGATCAAAATTTTGGGGTCAAAATTTTGGGATCAAATTTTGACCCCAAAATTTTCACCCCAAAATTTTGATCCCAAAATTTTGATGCTTAAATTTTGATCCCAAAATTTTGATCCCAAAATTTTGATCCCAAAATTTTCACCCCAAAATTTTGACCCCAAAATTTTGATCCCAAAATTTTTTCCCCAAAATTTTCACCAAAATTTTCACCCCAAAATTTTAACCCCAAAATTTTGATCCCAAAATTTTGATCAAAATTTTGGGGTCAAAATTTTGGGATCAAAATTTTGGGGCCGAAATTTTGGGGTAAAAATTTTGGGATAAAAATTTTGGGATCAAAATTTTGGGGCCGAAATTTTGGGGTCAAAATTTGTATGTGAAAATTTTGGGGTGAAAATTTTGGGATTTAAATTTTGAGGTCAAAATTTTGGTGTGAAAATTTTGGGATCAAAATTTTGGGGTGAAAATTTTGGGGAAAAAATTTTAGGATCAAAATTTCAGGATCAAAATTTTGGGGTCAACAATTTTGGGGTGAAAATTTTGGGATCAAAATTTTGGGGTCAAAATTTTGGGGTGAAAATTTTGGGGTGAAAATTTTGGTGAAAATTTTGGGGAAAAAATTTTGGGATCAAAATTTTAGGATCAAAATTTTGGGGTCAACATTTTGGAGTGAAAATTTTGAAGTGAAAATTTTGGGATCAAAATTTTGGGGTCAAAATTTTGGGATCAAAATTTTGGGATCAAAATTTTAAGGTGAAAATTTTGGGATCAAAATTTTGGGGTCAAAATTTTGGGGTCAAAATTTTGGGGTCGAAATGTTGGTATCAAAATTTTGGGGTCAAAATTTTGGGGTGAAAATTTTGGGATCAAAATTTTGAGATCAAAATTTTGGGGTCGAAATTTTGGGATCAAAATTTTAGGATCAAAATTTTGGGATCAAAATTTTGGGGTGAAAATTTTGGGATCAAAATTTTAGGATCAAAATTTTGGGATCAAAATTTTGGGGTCAAAATTTTGGGATCAAAATTTTGGGATCAAAATTTTAAGGTGAAAATTTTGGGATCAAAATTTTGGGGTCAAAATTTTGGGGTCAAAATTTTGGGGTCGAAATTTTAAGGTGAAAATTTTGGGATCAAAATTTTGGTATCAAAATTTTAGGATCAAAATTTTGGGGTCAAAATTTTGGGGTGAAAATTTTGGGATCAAAATTTTGAGATCAAAATTTTGGGGTCGAAATTTTGGGATCAAAATTTTAGGATCAAAATTTTGGGATCAAAATTTTGGGGTGAAAATTTTGGGATCAAAATTTTAGGATCAAAATTTTGGGGTCGAAATTTTGGGGTCAAAATTTGTATGTGAAAATTTTGGGGTGAAAATTTTGGGATCAAAATTTTGGGGTCAACATTTTGGAGTGAAAATTTTGAAGTGAAAATTTTGGGATCAAAATTTTGGGATCAAAATTTTGGGATCAAAATTTTATGATCAAAATTTTGGGGTCAAAATTTTGGGGTGAAAATTTTGGGATCAAAATTTTGGGGTCAAAATTTTGGGTTGAAAATTTTGGGATCAAAATTTTGGGATCAAAATTTTGGGATCAAAATTTTGGGATCAAAATTTTGGGATCAAAATTTTGGGGTCGAAATTTTGGGGTCAAAATTTGTATGTGAAAATTTTGGGGTGAAAATTTTGGGGTCAAAATTTTGGTGAAAATTTTGGAGAAAAAATTTTGGGATCAAAATTTTAGGATCAAAATTTTGGGGTCAACATTTTGGGGTGAAAATTTTGAAGTGAAAATTTTGGGATCAAAATTTTGGGGTCAAAATTTTGGGATCAAAATTTTGGGATCAAAATTTTAAGGTCAAAATTTTGGGATCAAAATTTTAGGATCAAAATTTTAGGGTGAAAATTTTGGGATCAAAATTTTGGGGTCAAAATTTTGGGGTGAAAATTTTGGGATCAAAATTTTGGGATCAAAATTTTGGGATCAAAATTTTGGGATCAAAATTTTGGGGTGAAAATTTTGGGATCAAAATTTTAGGATCAAAATTTTGGGGTCGAAATTTTGGGGTCAAAATTTGTATGTGAAAATTTTGTGGTGAAAATTTTGGGATCAAAATTTTGGGGTCAAAATTTTGGGGTGAAAATTTTGGTGAAAATTTTGGAGAAAAAATTTTGGGATCAAAATTTTGGGATCAAAATTTTGGGATCAAAATTTTGGGGTCGAAATTTTGGGGTCAAAATTTTTATGTGAAAATTTTGGGGTGAGAATTTTGGGATCAAAATTTTGGGGTCAAAATTTTGGGGTGCAAATTTTGGGATCAAAATTTTGGGGTCAAAATTTTGGGGACAAAATTTTGTGGTAAAAATTTTGGGGTGAAAATTTTGGGATCAAAATTTTGGGGTCAAAATTTTGGGGTGAAAATTTTGGGATCAAAATTTTGAAGTCAAAATTTTGGGGTGAAAATTTTGGGATCAAAATTTTGGGATCAAAATTTTGGGATCTAAATTTTGGGATCAAAATTTTGGGGTCGAAATTTTGGGGTGAAAATTTTTATGTGAAAATTTTGGGGTGAAAATTTTGAAGTGAAAATTTGGGATCAAAATTTTGGGGTCAAAATTTTGGGGTCGAAATTTTGGGGTAAAAATTTTCACCCCAAAATTTTGACCCCAAAATTTTGAACCTACAATTTTGATCCCAAAATTTTGATCCCAAAATTTTAATCCCAAAATTTTCACCCCAAAATTTTGATCCCAAAATTTTGATCCCAAAATTTTCACCCCAAAATTTTCACCCCAAAATTTTGACCACAAAATTTTGTCCCCAAAATTTTGACCCCAAAATTTTGACCCCAAAATTTTGATCCCAAAATTTTCACCACAAAATTTTGACCCCAAAATTTTGATCCCAAAATTTTCACCCCAAAATTTTCACTTCAAAATTTTGATCCCAAAATTTTCACCCCAAAATTTTGTCCCAAAATTTTGATTCCAAAATTTTCACCCTAAAATTTTGACCCCAAAATTTTGATCCTAAAATTTTGATCCAAAAATTTTGAACCCAAAATTTTGACCCCAAAATTTTGACCCCAAAATTTTGATCCTAAAATTTTGATCCCTAAATTTTGATCCCAAAATTTTCACCCAAAAATTTTGACCACAAAATTTTGACCCAAAAATTTTGACCCCAAAATTTTGACCCCAAAATTTCGACCCCAAAATTTTGATCCTAAAATTTTTATCCCAAAATTTTGATCCCAAAATTTTCACTTCAAAATTTTGACCCCAAAATTTTGACCCCAAAATTTTGATCCCAAAATTTTCACCCCAAAATTTTGACCCCAAAATTTTGATCCCAAAATTTTCACCCCAAAATTTTGACCCCAAAATTTTGATCCCAAAATTTTGATCCCAAAATTTTTATTCCAAAATTTTGATCACAAAATTTTCACCCAAAAATTTTGATCCCAAAATTTTGACCCCAAAATTTTGATCCCAAAATTTTCACCCCAAAATTTTGACCCCAAAATTTTGATCCCAAAATTTTCACCCCAAAATTTTGACCACAAAATTTTGATCCTAAAATTTTGATCCCAAAATTTTGATCCCAAAATTTTCACCCCAAAATTTTCACATACAAATTTTGACCCCAAAATTTCGACCCCAAAATTTTGACCCCAAAATTTTGATCCCAAAATTTTCACCCCAAAATTTTGACCCCGAAATTTTGATCCCAAAATTTTCACCCCAAAATTTTGACCCCGAAATTTTGATCCCAAAATTTTCACCCCAAAATTTTGACCCCAAAATTTTGATCCCAAAATTTTGACCACAAAATTTTATCCCCAAAATTTTGACCCCAAAATTTTGATCCCAAAATTTTCACCCCAAAATTTTAACATAAAAATTTTGACCCCAAAATTTCGACCCCAAAATTTTGATCTCAAAATTTTGATCCCAAAATTTTGACCCCAAAATTTTCATCCCAAAATTTTCACTTCAAAATTTTCACCCCAAAATTTTGACCCCAAAATTTTGACCCCAAAATTTTTATCCCAAAATTTTCACCCCAAAATTTTGACCTCAAAATTTTGATCCTAAAATTTTTATCCCAATATTTTCACCAAAATTTTGACCCCAAAATTTTGATCCCAAAATTTTCACCCCAAAATTTTGACCCCAAAATTTTGATCCCAAAATTTTCACCCCAAAATTTTGATCCTAAAATGTTGATCCTAAAATTTTGATCCCAAAATTTTGATCCCAAAATTTTCACCAAAATTTTGACCCCAAAATTTTGATACCAAAATTTTGACCCCAAAATTTTGACCCCAAAATTTTGATCCTAAAATTTTGATCCCAAAATTTTGATCCCAAAATTTTAATCCCAAAATTTTCACCCCAAAATTTTGATCCCAAAATTTTCACCCCAAAATTTTCACATACAAATTTTGACCCCAAAATTTCGACCCCAAAATTTTGATCCCAAAATTTTGATCCCAAATTTTGACCCCAAAATTTTGACCCCAAAATTTTTACCCCAAAATTTTGACACCAAAATTTTGACACCAAAATTTTGACACCAAAATTTTGACACCAAAATTTTGACCCCAAAATTTTACCCCAAAATTTTGATCCTAAAATTTTGATCCCAAAATTTTGATCCCAAAATTTTCACCCCAAAATTTTGACCCCAAAATTTTGACCCCAAAATTTTACCCCAAAATTTTGATCCCAAAATTTTCACCCCAAAATTTTGACCCCAAAATTTTGATCCCAAAATTTTCACCCCAAAATTTTGACCCCAAAATTTTGATCCTAAAATTTTGATCCCAAAATTTTGATCCCAAAATTTTGATCCCAAAATTTTGATCTCAAAATTTTGATCCCAAAATTTTCACCCCAAAATTTTGACCCCAAAATTTTGATCCTAAAATTTCCACCCCAAAATTTTGACCCAAAAATTTTGATCCCAAAATTTTTTTTGATCCCAAAATTTTCACCCCAAAATTTTCACCCCAAAATTTTCACCCCAAAATTTTCACTCCAAAATTTTGACTCCAAAATTTTCACCCCAAAATTTTGAACCAAAAATTTTGACCCCAAAATTTTAACCCTAAAATTTTGATCCCAAAATTTTCACCCCAAAATTTTGATCCCAAAATTTTCACCCCAAAATTTTCACCCCAAAATTTTCACCCCAAAATTTTCACTCCAAAATTTTGACCCCAAAATTTTGATCCCAAAATTTTGACCCCAAAATTTTGATCCCAAAATTTTGACCCCAAATTTTGATCCCAAAATTTTGACCCCAAAATTTTGACACCAAAATTTTGGGGTCAAAATTTGTATGTGAAAATTTTGGGGTGAAAATTTGTATGTGAAAATTTTGGGGTGAAAATTTTGGGATTAAAATTTTGGGATCAAAATTTTGGGATCAAAATTTTAGGATCAAAATTTTGGGGTCAAAATTTTGGGGTAAAAATTTTGTAATCAAAATTTTGGGGTGAAAATTTTGGGATCAAAATTTTGGGGTCAAAATTTTGGTGAAAATTTTGGGATCAAAATTTTGGGATCAAAATTTTAGGATCAAAATTTTGGGGTCAAAATTTTGGGGTGAAAATTTTGAAGTGAAAATTTTGGGATCAAAATTTTGGGATCAAAATTTTGGGGTCGAAATTTTGGGGTCAAAATTTTTATGTGAAAATTTTGGGGTGAAAATTTTGGGATCAAAATTTTGGGGTCAAAATTTTGGGGTGAAAATTTTGGGATCAAAATTTTGGGGTCAAAATTTTGGGGACAAAATTTTGTGGTCAAAATTTTGGGGTGAAAATTTTGGGGTGAAAATTTTGGGATCAAAATTTTGGGGTCAAAATTTTGGGGTGAAAATTTTGGGATCAAAATTTTGGGATCAAAATTTTTGGGTCGAAATTTTTATGTGAAAATTTTGGGGTCAAATTTTGGGGTCAAAATTTTGGGGTGAAAATTTTGGGATCAAAATTTTGGGGTTAAAATTTTGGGGTCAAAATTTTGGGGTGAATATTTTGGGATAAAAATTTTGGGGTCGAAATTTTGGGGTCAAAATTTTTATGTGAAAATTTTGGGATCAAAATTTTGGGGTCAAAATTTTGGGGTCAAAATTTTGGGATTAAAATTTTGGGGTCAAAATTTTGGGGACAAAATTTTGTGGTCAAAATTTTGGGGACAAAATTTTGTGGTCAAAATTTTGGGGTGAAAATTTTGGGGTGAAAATTTTGGGATCAAAATTTTGGGGTCAAATTTTGGGGTCAAAATTTTGGGGTGAAAATTTTGGGATCAAAATTTTGGGGTGAAAATTTTTGGGTGAAAATTTTGGGATCAAAATTTTGGGATCAAAATTTTGGGATCAAAATTTTGGGGTTAAAATTTTGGGGTCAAAATTTTGGGGTGAAAATTTTGGGATCAAAATTTTGGGGTCGAAATTTTGGGGTCGAAATTTTTATGTGAAAATTTTGGGGTGAAATTTTGGGGTCGAAATTTTTATGTGAAAATTTTGGGATCAAAATTTTGGGGTTAAAATTTTGGGGTCAAAATTTTGGGGTGAATATTTTGGGATCAAAATTTTGGGATCAAAATTTTGGGGTCGAAATTTTGGGGTCAAAATTTTTATGTGAAAATTTTGGGGTGAAAATTTTGGGATCAAAATTTTGGGGTCAAAATTTTGGGGTGAAAATTTTGGGGTGAAAATTTTGGGATCAAAATTTTGGGGTCAAAATTTGGGGTGAAAATTTTGGGATCAAAATTTTGGGGTTAAAATTTTGGGGTCAAAATTTTGGGGTCAAAATTTTGGGGTGAAAATTTTGGGATCAAAATTTTGGGGTCGAAATTTTGGGGTGAAAATTTTGGGGTGAAAATTTTGGGGTCAAAATTTTGGGGTGAAAATTTTGGGATCAAAATTTTGGGGTCAAAATTTTGGGGTCAAAATTTTGGGGTGAAAATTTTGGGATCAAAATTTTGGGGTCGAAATTTTGGGATCAAAATTTTGGGGTCGAAATTTTGGGGTCAAAATTTGTATGTGAAAATTTTGGGGTGAAAATTTTGGGATCAAAATTTTGGGATCAAAATTTTGGGGTGGAAATTTTGGGATTAAAATTTTGGGATCAAAATTTTGGGATCAAAATTTAAGGATCAAAATTTTGGGGTCAAAATTTTGGGGTGAAAATTTTGGGATCAAAATTTTGGGGTCAAAATTTTGGGGTGAAAATTTTGGGATCAAAATTTTGGGGTCAAAATTTTGGTGAAAATTTTGGGATCAAAATTTTGGGATCAAAATTTTAGGATCAAAATTTTGTGGTCAAAATTTTGGGATCAAAATTTTGGGATCAAAATTTTGGGATCAAAATTTTGGGGTGAAAATTTTGGGATTAAAATTTTGGGATCAAAATTTTGGAATCAAAATTTTGGGATCAAAATTTTGGGGTCAAAATTTTCACCCCAAAATTTTCACATACAAATTTTGACCCCAAAATTTCGACCCCAAAATTTTGATCCCAAAATTTTGATCCCAAAATTTTGATCCCAAAATTTTGACCACAAAATTTTGATCCTAAAATTTTGATCCCAAAATTTTGATCCCAAAATTTTCACCAAAATTTTGACCCCAAAATTTTGATCCCAAAATTTTCACCCCAAAACTTTGACCCCAAAATTTTGATCCCAAAATTTTCACCCCAAAATTTTGTCCCCAAAATTTTGATCCTAAAATTTTGATCCCAAAATTTTGATCCCAAAATTTTAATCCCAAAATTTTCACCCCAAAATTTTGATCCCAAAATTTTGATCCCAAAATTTTCACCCCAAAGTTTTCACATACTAATTTTGACCCCAAAATTTCGACCCCAAAATTTTGACCCCAAAATTTTGATCCCAAAATTTTCACCCCAAAATTTTGACCCCAAAATTTTGATCCCAAAATTTTCACCCCAAAATTTTCACCCCAAAATTTTGACCCCAAAATTTTGATCCCAAAATTTTCAGCCCAAAATTTTCACATACAAATTTTGACCCCAAAATTTCGACCCCAAAATTTTGACCCCAAAATTTTGATCCCAAAATTTTCACTTCAAAATTTTCACCCCAAAATTTTCACATAAAAATTTTGACCCCAAAATTTCGACCCCAAAACTTTGATCCCAATATTTTGATCCCAAAATTTTGATCCTAAAATTTTGATCCCAAAATTTTGATCCCAAAATTTTGACCCCAAAATTTTGACCCCAAAATTTTGACCCCAAAATTTTGACCCCAAAATTTTGATCCCAAAATTTTCACCCCAAAATTTTGACCCCAAAATTTTGATCCCAAAATTTTCACCCCAAAATGTTGACCCCAAAATTTTGATCCTAAAATTTTGATCCCAAAATTTTGATCCCAAAATTTTCACCAAAATTTTGACCCCAAAATTTTGATCCCAAAATTTTCACCCCAAAATTTTGACCCCAAAATTTTGATCCCAAAATTTTCACCCCAAAATTTTGACCCAAAAATTTTGATCTTATATTTTGATCCCAAAAATTTGATCCCAAAATTTTAATCCCAAAATTTTCACCCCAAAATTTTGATCCCAAAATTTTCACCCCAAAATTTTCACATACAAATTTTGACCCCAAAATTTCGACCCCAAAATTTTGATCCCAAAATTTTGATCCCAAAAATTTTGGGATGAAAATTTTGGGATCAAAATTTTGGGGTGAAAATTTTGGGATTAAAATTTTGGGATCAAAATTTTGGGATCAAAATTTTAGGGTCAAAATTTTGGGGTCAAAATTTTGGAGTGAAAATTTTGGGATCAAAATTTTGGGGTCAAAATTTTGGTGAAAATTTTGGGATCAAAATTTTGGGATCAAAATTTTAGGATCAAAATTTTGATCCCAAAATTCGAAATTTTGGGGTCAAAATTTGTATGTGAAAATTTTGGGGTGAAAATTTTTCACCCCAAAATTTTGACCCCAAAATTTTGATCTTAAATTTTGATCCCAAAATTTTGATCCCAAAATTTTAATCCCAAAATTTTCGACCCAAAATTTTGACCCCAAAATTTTGACGCCAAAATTTTGATCCTAAAATTTTATCCCAAAATTTCGACCCCAAAATTTTGACCCCAAAATTTTGATCCCAAAATTTTCACCCCAAAATTTTGATCCCAAAATTTTGATCCCAAAATTTTGAACCCAAAATTTTCACCACAAAATTTTGACCCCAAACATTTGATCCCAAAATTTTGACCCCAAAATTTTGATCCCAAAATTTCGACCCCAAAATTTTGATCCCAAAATTTTGATCCCAAAATTTCGACCCCAAAATTTTGATCCCAAAATTTTGATCCCAAAATTTTGACCCCAAAATTTTGATCCCAAAATTTTGACCCCAAAATTTTGACCCCAAAATTTTCACCCCAAAATTTTGTCCCCAAAATTTTGATCCCAAAATTTTCACCTTAAAATTTTGATACCAAAATTTTGATCCCAAAATTTTGACCCCAAAATTTTGATCCCAAAATTTTGATCCCAAAATTTTCACCCCAAAATTTTCACATACAAATTTTCACCAAAATTTTGACCCCAAAATTTTGACCCCAAAATTTTGATCCCAAAATTTTCACCCCAAAATTTTCACATACAAATTTTGACCCCAAAATTTCGACCCCAAAATTTTGATCCCAAAATTTTGATCCCAAAATTTTGATCCCAAAATTTTCACCCCAAAATTTTGACCCCAAAATTTTGATCCCAAAATTTTCACCCCAAAATTTTGACCCCAAAATTTTGATCCTAAAATTTTGATCCAAAAATTTTGATCCCAAAATTTTGATCCCAAAATTTTGATCCCAAAATTATGATCCTAAAATTTTGATCCCAAAATTTCGACCCCAAAATTTTGATCTCAAAATTTTGATCCCAAAATTTTCATCCCAAAATTTTGACCCCAAAATTTTGATCCCAAAATTTTCACCCCAAAATTTTGACCCCAAAATTTTGACCCCAAAATTTTGACCCCAAAATTTTGATCCCAAAATTTTCACCTTAAAATTTTGATCCCAAAATTTTTTCCCCAAAATGTTCACCAAAATTTTCACCCCAAAATTTTGATCCCAAAATTTTCACCCCAAAATTTTGACCCCAAAATTTTGATCCCAAAATTTTCACCCCAAAATTTTCACATACAAATTTTGACCCCAAAATTTTCACCAAAATCTTCAAAAATCAAAATTTTGGGGTGAAAATTTTGGGGAAAAAATTTTGGGATCAAAATTTTAAGGTGAAAATTTTGGGATCAAAATTTTGGGGTCAAAATTTTGGGATCAAATTTTGACCCCAAAATTTTCACCCCAAAATTTTGATCCCAAAATTTTGATGCTTAAATTTTGATCCCAAAATTTTGATCCCAAAATTTTGATCCCAAAATTTTCACCCCAAAATTTTGACCCCAAAATTTTGATCCCAAAATTTTTTCCCCAAAATTTTCACCAAAATTTTCACCCCAAAATTTTAACCCCAAAATTTTGATCCCAAAATTTTGATCAAAATTTTGGGGTCAAAATTTTGGGATCAAAATTTTGGGGCCGAAATTTTGGGGTCAAAATTTTGGGATAAAAATTTTGGGATCAAAATTTTGGGGCCGAAATTTTGGGGTCAAAATTTGTATGTGAAAATTTTGGGGTGAAAATTTTGGGATTTAAATTTTGAGGTCAAAATTTTGGTGTGAAAATTTTGGGATCAAAATTTTGGGGTGAAAATTTTGGTGAAAATTTTGGGGAAAAAATTTTAGGATCAAAATTTCAGGATCAAAATTTTGGGGTCAACAATTTTGGGGTGAAAATTTTGGGATCAAAATTTTGGGGTCAACATTTTGGAGTGAAAATTTTGGGATCAAAATTTTGGGGTCAAAATTTTGGGGTGAAAATTTTGGGATCAAAATTTTGGGGTGAAAATTTTGGTGAAAATTTTGGGGAAAAAATTTTGGGATCAAAATTTTAGGATCAAAATTTTGGGGTCAACATTTTGGAGTGAAAATTTTTGAAGTGAAAATTTTGGGATCAAAATTTTGGGGTCAAAATTTTGGGATCAAAATTTTGGGATCAAAATTTTAAGGTGAAAATTTTGGGATCAAAATTTTGGGGTCAAAATTTTGGGGTCAAAATTTTGGGGTCGAAATGTTGGTATCAAAATTTTAGGATCAAAATTTTGGGGTCAAAATTTTGGGGTGAAAATTTTGGGATCAAAATTTTGAGATCAAAATTTTGGGGTCGAAATTTTGGGATCAAAATTTTAGGATCAAAATTTTGGGATCAAAATTTTGGGGTGAAAATTTTGGGATCAAAATTTTAGGATCAAAATTTTGGGATCAAAATTTTGGGGTCAAAATTTTGGGATCAAAATTTTGGGATCAAAATTTTAAGGTGAAAATTTTGGGATCAAAATTTTGGGGTCAAAATTTTGGGGTCAAAATTTTGGGGTCGAAATTTTGGTATCAAAATTTTAGGATCAAAATTTTGGGGTCAAAATTTTGGGGTGAAAATTTTGGGATCAAAATTTTGAGATCAAAATTTTGGGGTCGAAATTTTGGGATCAAAATTTTAGGATCAAAATTTTGGGATCAAAATTTTGGGGTGAAAATTTTGGGATCAAAATTTTAGGATCAAAATTTTGGGGTCGAAATTTTGGGGTCAAAATTTGTATGTGAAAATTTTGGGGTGAAAATTTTGGGATCAAAATTTTGGGGTCAACATTTTGGAGTGAAAATTTTGAAGTGAAAATTTTGGGATCAAAATTTTGGGATCAAAATTTTGGGATCAAAATTTTATGATCAAAATTTTGGGGTCAAAATTTTGGGGTGAAAATTTTGGGATCAAAATTTTGGGGTCAAAATTTTGGGTTGAAAATTTTGGGATCAAAATTTTGGGATCAAAATTTTGGGATCAAAATTTTGGGGTCGAAATTTTGGGGTCAAAATTTGTATGTGAAAATTTTGGGGTGAAAATTTTGGGGTCAAAATTTTGGTGAAAATTTTGGAGAAAAAATTTTGGGATCAAAATTTTAGGATCAAAATTTTGGGGTCAACATTTTGGGGTGAAAATTTTGAAGTGAAAATTTTGGGATCAAAATTTTGGGGTCAAAATTTTGGGATCAAAATTTTGGGATCAAAATTTTAAGGTCAAAATTTTGGGATCAAAATTTTAGGATCAAAATTTTAGGGTGAAAATTTTGGGATCAAAATTTTGGGGTCAAAATTTTGGGGTGAAAATTTTGGGATCAAAATTTTGGGATCAAAATTTTGGGATCAAAATTTTGGGATCAAAATTTTGGGGTGAAAATTTTGGGATCAAAATTTTAGGATCAAAATTTTGGGGTCGAAATTTTGGGGTCAAAATTTGTATGTGAAAATTTTGGGGTGAAAATTTTGGGATCAAAATTTTGGGGTCAAAATTTTGGGGTGAAAATTTTGGTGAAAATTTTGGAGAAAAAATTTTGGGATCAAAATTTTGGGATCAAAATTTTGGGATCAAAATTTTGGGGTCGAAATTTTGGGGTCAAAATTTTTATGTGAAAATTTTGGGGTGAGAATTTTGGGATCAAAATTTTGGGGTCAAAATTTTGGGGTGCAAATTTTGGGATCAAAATTTTGGGGTCAAAATTTTGGGGACAAAATTTTGTGGTGAAACTTTTGGGGTGAAAATTTTGGGATCAAAATTTTGGGGTCAAAATTTTGGGGTGAAAATTTTGGGATCAAAATTTTGAAGTCAAAATTTTGGGGTGAAAATTTTGGGATCAAAATTTTGGGATCAAAATTTTGGGATCTAAATTTTGGGATCAAAATTTTGGGGTCGAAATTTTGGGGTGAAAATTTTTATGTGAAAATTTTGGGGTGAAAATTTTGAAGTGAAAATTTGGGATCAAAATTTTGGGGTCAAAATTTTGGGGTCGAAATTTTGGGGTAAAAATTTTCACCCCAAAATTTTGACCCCAAAATTTTGAACCTACAATTTTGATCCCAAAATTTTGATCCCAAAATTTTAATCCCAAAATTTTCACCCCAAAATTTTGATCCCAAAATTTTGATCCCAAAATTTTCACCCCAAAATTTTAATCCCAAAATTTTGATCCCAAAATTTTCACCCCAAAATTTTGACCTCAAAATTTTGATCCTAAAATTTTGATCCAAAAATTTTGATCCCAAAACACCCCAAAATTTTGATCCCAAAATTTTCACCCCAAAATTTTCACATACAAATTTTGACCCCAAAATTTCGACCCCAAAATTTTGACCCCAAAATTTTTATCTTAAAATTTTCACCCTAAAATTTGACCCCAAAATTTTGATCCTAAAATTTTGATCCCAAAATTTTGATCCCAAAATGTTGATCCCAAAATTTTCACCCCAAAATTTTGACCCCAAAATTTTGATCCCAAAATTTTCAACCCAAAATTTTGATTCCAGAATTTTGACACCAAAATTTTGATCCCAAAATTTTGATCCCAAAATTTTCACCCAAAAATTTTGACCACAAAATTTTGATCCCAAAAGTTTGATCCCAAAATTTTAATCCCAAAATTTTCACCCCAAAATTTTGACCCCAAAATTTTGATCCCAAAAGTTTGATCCCAAAATTTTCACCCCAAAATTTTGACCCCAAAATTTTGACCCCAAAATTTTGACCCCAAAATTTTGATCCCAAAATTTTCACCCCAAAATTTTGACCCCAAAATTTTGATCCCAAAATTTTGATCCCAAAATTTTCACCCCAAAATTTTGATTCCAAAATTTTGATCCCAAAAGTTTGATCCCAAAATTTTCACCCCAAAATTTTGACACCAAAATGTTGACCCAAAAATTTTGACCCCAAAATTTTGATCCCAAAATTTTCACCCAAAAATTTTGACCACAAAATTTTGTCCCCAAAATTTTGACCCCAAAATTTTGATCCCAAAATTTTCACCCCAAAATTTTCACCCCAAAATTTTGACCACAAAATTTTGTCCCCAAAATTTTGACCCCAAAATTTTGACCTCAAAATTTTGATCCCAAAATTTTCACCACAAAATTTTGACCCCAAAATTTTGATCCCAAAATTTTCACCCCAAAATTTTCACATAAAAATTTTGACCCCAAAATTTCGACCCCAAAATTTTGATCCCAAAATTTTGATCCCAAAATTTTGACCCCAAATTTTGATCCCAAAATTTTCACTTTAAAATTTTCACCCCAAAATTTTGACCCCAAAATTCTGATTCTAAAATTTGATCCCAAAATTTTGATCCCAAAATTTTCACTTCAAAATTTTGATCCCAAAATTTTCACCCCAAAATTTTGTCCCAAAATTTTGATCCCAAAATTTTCACCCCAAAATTTTGACCCCAAAATTTTGATCCTAAAATTTTGATCCAAAAATTTTGAACCCAAAATTTTGACCCCAAAATTTTGACCCCAAAATTTTGATCCTAAAATTTTGATCCCAAAATTTTGATCCCAAAATTTTCACCCAAAAATTTTGACCACAAAATTTTGACCCAAAAATTTTGACCCCAAAATTTTGACCCCAAAATTTCGACCCCAAAATTTTGATCCTAAAATTTTTATCCCAAAATTTTGATCCCAAAATTTTCACTTCAAAATTTTGACCCCAAAATTTTGACCCCAAAATTTTGATCCCAAAATTTTCACCCCAAAATTTTGACCCCAAAATTTTGATCCCAAAATTTTCACCCCAAAATTTTGACCCCAAAATTTTGATCCCAAAATTTTGATCCCAAAATTTTTATTCCAAAATTTTGATCACAAAATTTTCACCCAAAAATTTTGATCCCAAAATTTTGACCCCAAAATTTTGATCCCAAAATTTTCACCCCAAAATTTTGACCCCAAAATTTTGATCCCAAAATTTTCACCCCAAAATTTTGACCACAAAATTTTGATCCTAAAATTTTGATCCCAAAATTTTGATCCCAAAATTTTCACCCCAAAATTTTCACATACAAATTTTGACCCCAAAATTTCGACCCCAAAATTTTGACCCCAAAATTTTGATCCCAAAATTTTCACCCCAAAATTTTGACCCCGAAATTTTGATCCCAAAATTTTCACCCCAAAATTTTGACCCCGAAATTTTGATCCCAAAATTTTCACCCCAAAATTTTGACCCCAAAATTTTGATCCCAAAATTTTGACCACAAAATTTTATCCCCAAAATTTTGACCCCAAAATTTTGATCCCAAAATTTTCACCCCAAAATTTTAACATAAAAATTTTGACCCCAAAATTTCGACCCCAAAATTTTGATCTCAAAATTTTGATCCCAAAATTTGACCCCAAAATTTTCATCCCAAAATTTTCACTTCAAAATTTTCACCCCAAAATTTTGACCCCAAAATTTTGATCCCAAAATTTTTATCCCAAAATTTTCACCCCAAAATTTTGACCTCAAAATTTTGATCCTAAAATTTTGATCCCAATATTTTCACCAAAATTTTGACCCCAAAATTTTGATCCCAAAATTTTCACCCCAAAATTTTGACCCCAAAATTTTGATCCCAAAATTTTCACCCCAAAATTTTGACCCCAAAATGTTGATCCTAAAATTTTGATCCAAAATTTTGATCCCAAAATTTTCACCAAAATTTTGACCCCAAAATTTTGATACCAAAATTTTGACCCCAAAATTTTGACCCCAAAATTTTGATCCTAAAATTTTGATCCCAAAATTTTGATCCCAAAATTTTAATCCCAAAATTTTCACCCCAAAATTTTGATCCCAAAATTTTCACCCCAAAATTTTCACATACAAATTTTGACCCCAAAATTTCGACCCCAAAATTTTGATCCCAAAATTTTGATCCCAAATTTTGACCCCAAAATTTTGACCCCAAAATTTTTACCCCAAAATTTTGACACCAAAATTTTGACACCAAAATTTTGACACCAAAATTTTGACACCAAAATTTTGACCCCAAAATTTTACCCCAAAATTTTGATCCTAAAATTTTGATCCCAAAATTTTGATCCCAAAATTTTCACCACAAAATTTTGACCCCAAAATTTGACCCCAAAATTTTACCCCAAAATTTTGATCCCAAAATTTTCACCCCAAAATTTTGACCCAAAAATTTTGATCCCAAAATTTTCACCCCAAAATTTTGACCCCAAAATTTTGATCCTAAAATTTTGATCCCAAAATTTTGATCCCAAAATTTTGATCCCAAAATTTTGATCCCAAAATTTTGATCCCAAAATTTTCACCCCAAAATTTTGACCCCAAAATTTTGATCCCAAAATTTCCACCCCAAAATTTTGACCCAAAAATTTTGATCCCAAAATTTTTTTTGATCCCAAAATTTTCACCCCAAAATTTTCACCCCAAAATTTTCACCCCAAAATTTTCACCCCAAAATTTTCACTCCAAAATTTTGACTCCAAAATTTTCACCCCAAAATTTTGAACCAAAAATTTTGACCCCAAAATTTTAACCCTAAAATTTTGATCCCAAAATTTTCACCCCAAAATTTTGATCCCAAAATTTTCACCCCAAAATTTTCACCCCAAAATTTTCACCCCAAAATTTTCACTCCAAAATTTTGACCCCAAAATTTTGATCCCAAAATTTTGACCCCAAAATTTTGATCCCAAAATTTTGACCCCAAAATTTTGACACCAAAATTTTGGGGTCAAAATTTGTATGTGAAAATTTTGGGGTGAAAATTTTGGGATTAAAATTTTGGGATCAAAATTTTGGGATCAAAATTTTAGGATCAAAATTTTGGGGTCAAAATTTTGGGGTGAAAATTTTGGGATCAAAATTTTGGGGTGAAAATTTTGGGATCAAAATTTTGGGGTCAAAATTTTGGTGAAAATTTTGGGATCAAAATTTTGGGATCAAAATTTTAGGATCAAAATTTTGGGGTCAAAATTTTGGGGTGAAAATTTTGAAGTGAAAATTTTGGGATCAAAATTTTGGGATCAAAATTTTGGGGTCGAAATTTTGGGGTCAAAATTTTTATGTGAAAATTTTGGGGTGAAAATTTTGGGATCAAAATTTTGGGGTCAAAATTTTGGGGTG
>CATOAT010000052.1:0-53166 GCA_951394125.1 Epistrophe eligans | reverse complement strand
ACAATTTTTGGATCAAAATTTTGGGGTCAAAATTTTGGGGTCAAAATTTTGGGATCAAAATTTTGGGATCAAAATTTTGGGGTCAAAATTGTGGTGTGAAAATTTTGGGGACAAAATTTTGGGGTCAAAATTTTGGGGTCACAATTTTTGGATCAAAATTTTGGGGTCAAAATTTTGGGGTCAAAATTTTGGAGTCAAAATTTTGGGGTCAAAATTTTGGGGTCAAAATTTTGGGCTCAAAATTTTGGGGTCAAATTTTTGGAGTCAAAATTTTGGGGTCAAAATTTTGGGGTCAAAATTTTGGGATCAAAATTTTGGGGTCAAAATTTTTGGGTCAAAATTTTGGGGTCAAATTTTTGGGGTCAAAATTTTGGGATCAAAACTTTGGAGTCAAAATTTTGGGGTCAAAATTGTGGGGTGAAAATTTTGGGGACAAAATTTTGGGGTCAAAATTTTGGGGTCACAATTTTTGGATCAAAATTTTGGGGTCAAAATTTTGGGGTCAAATTTTTGTGTCAAAATTTTTGGGTGAAAATTTTGGGATCAAAATTTTGGGGTTAAAATTTTGGGGTGAAAATTTTTTAGGTCAAAATTTTGGGGTCAAAATTTTGGGGTGAAAATTTTGGGATCAAAATTTTGGGGTCAAAATTTTGGGGTCAAAATTTTGGGGTGAAAATTTTGGGACCAAAATTTTGGGATCAAAATTTTGGGGTCAAAATTTTGGGGTGAAAATTTTGGGACCAAAATTTTGGTCAAAATTTTGGGGTCAAAATTTTGGGGTCAAATTTTTGGGATCAAAATTTTGGGGTCAAATTTTTGGGGTCAAAATTTTGGGATCAAAATTATGGGATCAAAATTTTGCGGTCAAAATTTTGGGATCAAAATTTTGGGATCAAAATTTTGGGATCAAACTTTTGGGGTCAAAATTTTGGGATCAAAATTTTGGGGGTAAAAATTTTGGGGTAAAAATTTTGGGGTGAAAATTTTGGGACCAAAATTTTGGTCAAAATTTTGGGGTCAAAATTTTGGGGTCAAATTTTTGGGATCAAAATTTTGGGGGTCAAATTTTTGGGGTCAAAATTTTGGGATCAAAATTATGGGATCAAAATTTTGCGGTCAAAATTTTGGGATCAAAATTATGGGATCAAAATTTTGCGGTCAAAATTTTGGGATCAAAATTTTGGGATCAAAATTTTGGGATCAAACTTTTGGGGTCAAAATTTTGGGATCAAAATTTTGGGGTCAAAATTTTGGGGTCAAACTTTTGGGGTCAAAATTTTGGGGTCAAAATTTTGGGGACAAAATTTTGGGGTCAAAATTTTGGGGTCAAAATTTTGGGGGTGAAAATTTTGGGATCAAAATTTTGGGGTCAAAATTTCGGGGTAAAAATTTTGGGGACAAAATTTTGGGGTGAAAATTTTGGGATCAAAATTTTGGGGTCAAAATTTTGGGGTCAAAATTTTGGGGTCAAAATTTTGGGGTCAAAATTTTGGGGTCAAATTTTTGGAGTCAAAATTTTGGGGTGAAAATTTTGGGGTCAAAATTTTGGGGTGAAAATTTTGGGACCAAAATTTTGGTCAAAATTTTGGGGTCAAAATTTTGGGGTCAAATTTTTGGGATCAAAATTTTGGGGTCAAATTTTTGGGGTCAAAATTTTGGCGTCAAAATTTTGGGATCAAAATTATGGGATCAAAATTTTGCGGTCAAAATTTTGGGGTAAAAATTTCAGGGTCAAATTTTTGGAGTCAAAATTTTGGGGTCAAAATTTTGGGTCAAAATTTTGGGGTCAAATTTTTGGAGTCAAAATTTTGGGGTCAAAATTTTGGGGTCAAAATTTTGGGATTAAAATTTTGGGGTCAAAATTTTTGGGTCAAAATTTTGGGGTCAAATTTTTGGGGTCAAAATTTTGGGATCAAAACTTTGGAGTCAAAATTTTGGGGTCAAAATTTTGGGGTCAAAATTTTGGGGTCAAAATTTTGGGGTCAAAATTTTGGGGTCAAATTTTTGGAGACAAAATTTTGGGGTCAAAATTTTGGGGTCAAATTTTTGGAGTCAAAATTTTGGGGCCAAATTTTGGGATCAAAATTTTGGGTTAAAAATTTGGGGTCAAAATTTTGGGGTCAAAATTTTGTGGTCAAAATTTTGGGGTCAAATTTTTGGAGTCAAAATTTTGGGGTCAAAATTTTGGGGTCAAAATTTTGGGATTAAAATTTTGGGGTCAAAATTTTTGGGTCAAAATTTTGGGGTGAAAATTTTGGGGTGAAAATTTTGGGATCAATATTTTGGGGTGAAAATTTTGGGGTGAAAATTTTGGGGTCAAAATTTTGGGGTCAAAATTTTGGGGTCAAAATTTTGGGATCAAAATTTTGGGGTAAAAATTTTAGGGTCAAATTTTTGGGGTCAAAATTTTGGGGTCAAAATTTTGGGGTGAAAATTTTGGGGTCAAAATTTTGGGGTCAAATTTTTGGAGTCAAAATTTTGGGGTCAAAATTTTGGGGTCAACATTTTGGGATTAAAATTTTGGGGTCAAAATTTTTGGGTCAAAATTTTGGGGTCAAATTTTTGGGGTCAAAATTTTGGGGTCAAAATTTTGGGGTCAAAATTTTGGGGTCAAAATTTTGGGATTAAAATTTTGGGGTCAAAATTTTTGGGTCAAAATTTTGGGGTGAAAATTTTGGGGTGAAAATATTGGGATCAATATTTTGGGGTCAAAATTTTGGGGTCAAAATTTTGGGGTCAAATTTTTGGGGTCAAAATTTTGGGGTCAAAATTTTGGGGTCAAAATTTTGGGATCAAAATTTTGGGGTCAAATTTTTGGAGTCAAAATTTTGGGGTCAAAATTTTGGGGTCAAAATTTTGGGGTCAAAATTTTGGGGTCAAATTTTTGGAGTCAAAATTTTGGGGTCAAAATTTTGGGGTCAAAATTTTGGGATTAAAATTTTGGGGTCAAAATTTTGGGATTAAAATTTTGGGGTCAAAATTTTTGGGTCAAAATTTTGGGGTGAAAATTTTGGGGTGAAAATATTGGGATCAATATTTTGGGGTCAAAATTTTGGGATCAAAATTTTGGGGTGAAAATTTTGGGGTGAAAATATTGGGATCAATATTTTGGGGTCAAAATTTTGGGATCAAAATTTTGGGGTCAAAATTTTGGGGTCAAAATTTTGGGGTCAAAATTTTGGGGTCAAAATTTTGGGGTCAAAATTTTGGGATCAAAATTTTGGGGTCAAATTTTTGGAGTCAAAATTTTGGGGTCAAAATTTTGGGGTCAAAATTTTGGGGTCAAAATTTTGGGGTCAAATTTTTGGAGTCAAAATTTTGTGGTCAAAATTTTGGGGTCAAATTTTTGGAGTCAAAATTTTGGGGTCAAAATTTTGGGGTCAAAATTTTGGGATTAAAATTTTGGGGTCAAAATTTTTGGGTCAAAATTTTGGGGTGAAAATTTTGGGGTGAAAATATTGGGATCAATATTTTGGGGTCAAAATTTTGGGATCAAAATTTTGGGGTCAAAATTTTGGGGTCAAAATTTTGGGGTCAAAATTTTGGGGTCAAATTTTTGGAGTCAAAATTTTGGGGTCAAAATTTTGGGGTCAAATTTTTGGAGTCAAAATTTTGGGGTCAAAATTTTGGGGTCAAAATTTTGGGATTAAAATTTTGGGGTCAAAATTTTTGGGTCAAAATTTTGGGGTCAAAATTTTGGGGTCAAATTTTTGGGGTCAAAATTTTGGCGTCAAAATTTTGGGATCAAAATTATGGGATCAAAATTTTGGGGTCAAAATTTTGGGGTCACAATTTTTGGATCAAAATTTTGGGGTCAAAATTTTGGGGTCAAAATTTTGGGATCAAAATTTTGGGGTAAAAATTTCAGGGTCAAATTTTTGGTGTCAAAATTTTGGGGTCAAAATTTTGGGGTCAAAATTTTGGGGTCAAAATTTTGGGGTCAAATTTTTGGAGTCAAAATTTTGGGGTCAAAATTTTGGGGTCAAAATTTTGGGATTAAAATTTTGGGGTCAAAATTTTTGGGTCAAAATTTTGGGGTCAAATTTTTGGGGTCAAAATTTTGGGATCAAAACCTTGGAGTCAAAATTTTGGGGTCAAAATTGTGGGGTGAAAATTTTGGGGACAAAATTTTGGGGTCAAAATTTTGGGGTCACAATTTTTGGATCAAAATTTTGGGGTCAAAATTTTGGGGTCAAAATTTTGGGGTCAAAATTTTGGTGTCAAAATTTTTGGGTGAAAATTTTGGGATCAAAATTTTGGGATCAAAATTTTGGGGTTAAAATTTTGGGGTGAAAATTTTTTAGGTCAAAATTTTGGGGTGAAAATTTTGGGATCAAAATTTTGGGGTCAAAATTTTGGGGTCAAAATTTTGAAGTGAAAATTTTGGGACCAAAATTTTGGGATCAAAATTTTGGGGTCAAAATTTTGGGGTGAAAATTTTGGGACCAAAATTTTGGTCAAAATTTTGGGGTCAAAATTTTGGGGTCAAATTTTTGGGATCAAAATTTTGGGGTCAAATTTTTGGGGTCAAAATTTTGGCGTCAAAATTTTGGGATCAAAATTATGGGATCAAAATTTTGCGGTCAAAATTTTGGGATCAAAATTTTGGGATCAAAATTTTGGGATCAAACTTTTGGGGTCAAAATTTTGGGATCAAAATTTTGGGGTCAAAATTTTGGGGTCAAAATTTTGGGGTCAAAATTTTGGGTTCAAAATTTTGAGGTCAAAATTTCGGGGTCAAAATTTTGGGGTCAAAATTTTGGGGTCAAAATTTTGGGGTCAAAATTTTGGGGACAAAATTTTGGGGTCAAAATTTTGGGGTCAAAATTTTTGGGTGAAAATTTTGGGATCAAAATTTTGGGGTCAAAATTTCGGGGTAAAAATTTTGGGGACAAAATTTTGGGGTGAAAATTTTGGGATCAAAATTTTGGGGTCAAAATTTTGGGGTCAAAATTTTGGGGTCAAAATTTTGGGGTCAAAATTTTGGGATCAAAATTTTGGGGTAAAAATTTTAGGGTCAAATTTTTGGGGTCAAAATTTTGGGGTGAAAATTTTGGGGTCAAAATTTTGGGGTGAAAATTTTGGGGTGAAAATTTTGGGATCAATATTTTGGGGTTAAAATTTTGGGATCAAAATTTTGGGGTCAAAATTTTGGGATCAAAATTTTGGGATTAAAATTTTGGGGTCAAAATTTTTGGGTCAAAATTTTGGGGTGAAAATTTTGGGGTGAAAATTTTGGGATCAATATTTTGGGGTGAAAATTTTGGGGTGAAAATTTTGGGGTCAAAATTTTGGGGTCAAAATTTTGGGGTCAAAATTTTGGGATCAAAATTTTGGGGTAAAAATTTTAGGGTCAAATTTTTGGGGTCAAAATTTTGGGGTCAAAATTTTGGGGTGAAAATTTTGGGGTCAAAATTTTGGGGTCAAATTTTTGGAGTCAAAATTTTGGGGTCAAAATTTTGGGGTCAAAATTTTGGGATTAAAATTTTGGGGTCAAAATTTTTGGGTCAAAATTTTGGGGTCAAATTTTTGGGGTCAAAATTTTGGGGTCAAAATTTTGGGGTCAAAATTTTGGGGTCAAAATTTTGGGATTAAAATTTTGGGGTCAAAATTTTTGGGTCAAAATTTTGGGGTGAAAATTTTGGGGTGAAAATATTGGGATCAATATTTTGGGGTCAAAATTTTGGGGTCAAAATTTTGGGGTCAAATTTTTGGGGTCAAAATTTTGGGGTCAAAATTTTGGGGTCAAAATTTTGGGATCAAAATTTTGGGGTCAAATTTTTGGAGTCAAAATTTTGGGGTCAAAATTTTGGGGTCAAAATTTTGGGGTCAAAATTTTGGGGTCAAATTTTTGGAGTCAAAATTTTGGGGTCAAAATTTTGGGGTCAAAATTTTGGGATTAAAATTTTGGGGTCAAAATTTTGGGATTAAAATTTTGGGGTCAAAATTTTTGGGTCAAAATTTTGGGGTGAAAATTTTGGGGTGAAAATATTGGGATCAATATTTTGGGGTCAAAATTTTGGGATCAAAATTTTGGGGTGAAAATTTTGGGGTGAAAATATTGGGATCAATATTTTGGGGTCAAAATTTTGGGATCAAAATTTTGGGGTCAAAATTTTGGGGTCAAAATTTTTGGGTCAAAATTTTGGGGTCAAAATTTTGGGGTCAAAATTTTGGGATCAAAATTTTGGGGTCAAATTTTTGGAGTCAAAATTTTGGGGTCAAAATTTTGGGGTCAAAATTTTGGGGTCAAAATTTTGGGGTCAAATTTTTGGAGTCAAAATTTTGTGGTCAAAATTTTGGGGTCAAATTTTTGGAGTCAAAATTTTGGGGTCAAAATTTTGGGGTCAAAATTTTGGGATTAAAATTTTGGGGTCAAAATTTTTGGGTCAAAATTTTGGGGTGAAAATTTTGGGGTGAAAATATTGGGATCAATATTTTGGGGTCAAAATTTTGGGATCAAAATTTTGGGGTCAAAATTTTGGGGTCAAAATTTTGGGGTCAAAATTTTGGGGTCAAATTTTTGGAGTCAAAATTTTGGGGTCAAAATTTTGGGGTCAAATTTTTGGAGTCAAAATTTTGGGGTCAAAATTTTGGGGTCAAAATTTTGGGATTAAAATTTTGGGGTCAAAATTTTTGGGTCAAAATTTTGGGGTCAAAATTTTGGGGTCAAATTTTTGGGGTCAAAATTTTGGCGTCAAAATTTTGGGATCAAAATTATGGGATCAAAATTTTGGGGTCAAAATTTTGGGGTCACAATTTTTGGATCAAAATTTTGGGGTCAAAATTTTGGGGTCAAAATTTTGGGATCAAAATTTTGGGGTAAAAATTTCAGGGTCAAATTTTTGGTGTCAAAATTTTGGGGTCAAAATTTTGGGGTCAAAATTTTGGGGTCAAAATTTTGGGGTCAAATTTTTGGAGTCAAAATTTTGGGGTCAAAATTTTGGGGTCAAAATTTTGGGATTAAAATTTTGGGGTCAAGATTTTTGGGTCAAAATTTTGGGGTCAAATTTTTGGGGTCAAAATTTTGGGATCAAAACCTTGGAGTCAAAATTTTGGGGTCAAAATTGTGGGGTGAAAATTTTGGGGACAAAATTTTGGGGTCAAAATTTTGGGGTCACAATTTTTGGATCAAAATTTTGGGGTCAAAATTTTGGGGTCAAAATTTTGGGGTCAAAATTTTGGTGTCAAAATTTTTGGGTGAAAATTTTGGGATCAAAATTTTGGGATCAAAATTTTGGGGTTAAAATTTTGGGGTGAAAATTTTTTAGGTCAAAATTTTGGGGTCAAAATTTTGGGGTGAAAATTTTGGGATCAAAATTTTGGGGTCAAAATTTTGGGGTCAAAATTTTGAAGTGAAAATTTTGGGACCAAAATTTTGGGATCAAAATTTTGGGGTCAAAATTTTGGGGTGAAAATTTTGGGACCAAAATTTTGGTCAAAATTTTGGGGTCAAAATTTTGGGGTCAAATTTTTGGGATCAAAATTTTGGGGTCAAATTTTTGGGGTCAAAATTTTGGCGTCAAAATTTTGGGATCAAAATTATGGGATCAAAATTTTGCGGTCAAAATTTTGGGATCAAAATTTTGGGATCAAAATTTTGGGATCAAACTTTTGGGGTCAAAATTTTGGGATCAAAATTTTGGGGTCAAAATTTTGGGGTCAAAATTTTGGGGTCAAAATTTTGGGTTCAAAATTTTGAGGTCAAAATTTCGGGGTCAAAATTTTTGGGTCAAAATTTTGGGGTCAAAATTTTGGGGTCAAAATTTTGGGGACAAAATTTTGGGGTCAAAATTTTGGGGTCAAAATTTTTGGGTGAAAATTTTGGGATCAAAATTTTGGGGTCAAAATTTCGGGGTAAAAATTTTGGGGACAAAATTTTGGGGTGAAAATTTTGGGATCAAAATTTTGGGGTCAAAATTTTGGGGTCAAAATTTTGGGGTCAAAATTTTGGGGTAAAATTTTTGGAGTCAAAATTTTGGGGTGAAAATTTTGGGGTCAAAATTTTGGGGTGAAAATTTTGGGGTGAAAATTTTGGGATCAATATTTTGGGGTCAAAATTTTGGGGTCACAATTTTTGGATCAAAATTTTGGGGTCAAAATTTCGGGGTAAAAATTTTTGGGTGAAAATTTTGGAATCAAAATTTTGGGATCAAAATTTTGGGGTTAAAATTTTGGGGTGAAAATTTTTTAGGTCAAAATTTTGGGGTCAAAATTTTGGGGTGAAAATTTTGGGATCAAAATTTTGGGGTCAAAATTTTGGGGTCAAAATTTTTGGGTGAAAATTTCGGGACCAAAATTTTGGGATCAAAATTTTGGGGTCAAAATTTTAGGGTGAAAATTTTGGGACCAAAATTTTGGTCAAAATTTTGGGGTCAAAATTTTGGGGTCAAATTTTTGGGATCAAAATTTTGGGGTCAAAACCCAAAAATTTTGACCCCAAAATTTTGACCCCAAAATTTTGATCCCAAAATTTTGACCCCAAAATATTGATCCCAATATTTTCACCCCAAAATTTTCACCCCAAAATTTTGATCCCAAAATTTTGACCCCAAAATATTGATCCCAATATTTTCACCCCAAAATTTTCACCCCAAAATTTTGACCCAAAAATTTTGACCCCAAAATTTTAATCCCAAAATTTTGACCCCAAAATTTTAATCCCAAAATTTTGACCCCAAAATTTTGACCCCAAAATTTTGACTCCAAAAATTTGACCCCAAAATTTTGACCCCAAAATTTTGACCCCAAAATTTTGACTCCAAAAATTTGACCCCAAAATTTTGATCCCAAAATTTTGACCCCAAAATTTTGACCCCAAAATTTTGACCCCAAAAATTTGACCCCAAAATTTTGACCCCAAAATTTTGACCCCAAAATATTGATCCCAATATTTTCACCCCAAAATTTTCACCCCAAAATTTTGACCCAAAAATTTTGACCCCAAAATTTTAATCCCAAAATTTTGACCCCAAAATTTTGACCCCAAAATTTTGACCCCAAAATTTTGAAGTGAAAATTTTGGGACCAAAATTTTGGGATCAAAATTTTGGGGTCAAAATTTTGGGGTGAAAATTTTGGGACCAAAATTTTGGTCAAAATTTTGGGGTCAAAATTTTGGGGTCAAATTTTTGGGATCAAAATTTTGGGGTCAAATTTTTGGGGTCAAAATTTTGGCGTCAAAATTTTGGGATCAAAATTATGGGATCAAAATTTTGCGGTCAAAATTTTGGGATCAAAATTTTGGGATCAAAATTTTGGGATCAAACTTTTGGGGTCAAAATTTTGGGATCAAAATTTTGGGGTCAAAATTTTGGGGTCAAAATTTTGGGGTCAAAATTTTGGGTTCAAAATTTTGAGGTCAAAATTTCGGGGTCAAAATTTTTGGGTCAAAATTTTGGGGTCAAAATTTTGGGGTCAAAATTTTGGGGACAAAATTTTGGGGTCAAAATTTTGGGGTCAAAATTTTTGGGTGAAAATTTTGGGATCAAAATTTTGGGGTCAAAATTTCGGGGTAAAAATTTTGGGGACAAAATTTTGGGGTGAAAATTTTGGGATCAAAATTTTGGGGTCAAAATTTTGGGGTCAAAATTTTGGGGTCAAAATTTTGGGGTAAAATTTTTGGAGTCAAAATTTTGGGGTGAAAATTTTGGGGTCAAAATTTTGGGGTGAAAATTTTGGGGTGAAAATTTTGGGATCAATATTTTGGGGTCAAAATTTTGGGGTTAAAATTTTGGGGTCAAAATTTTGGGATCAAAATTTTGGGGTCAAAATTTTGGGATCAAAATTTTGGGGTCAAAATTTTGGGATTAAAATTTTGGGGTCAAAATTTTTGGGTCAAAATTTTGGGGTCAAATTTTTGGGGTCAAAATTTTGGGATCAAAATTTTGGGGTCAAAATTTTTGGAGTCAAAATTTTGGGGTCAAAATTTTGGGGTCAAAATTTTGGGGTCAAAATTTTGGGGTCAAATTTTTGGGGTCAAAATTTTGGGGTCAAAATTTTGGGATTAAAATTTTGGGGTCAAAATTTTTGGGTCAAAATTTTGGGGTCAAATTTTTGGGGTCAAAATTTTTGGATCAAAACTTTGGAGTCAAAATTTTGGGGTCAAAATTGTGGGGTGAAAATTTTGGGGTCAAAATTGTGGGGTCAAAATTTTGGGGTCACAATTTTTGGATCAAAATTTTGGGGTCAAAATTTCGGGGTAAAAATTTTTGGGTGAAAATTTTGGAATCAAAATTTTGGGATCAAAATTTTGGGGTTAAAATTTTGGGGTGAAAATTTTTTAGGTCAAAATTTTGGGGTCAAAATTTTGGGGTGAAAATTTTGGGATCAAAATTTTGGGGTCAAAATTTTGGGGTCAAAATTTTTGGGTGAAAATTTCGGGACCAAAATTTTGGGATCAAAATTTTGGGGTCAAAATTTTAGGGTGAAAATTTTGGGACCAAAATTTTGGTCAAAATTTTGGGGTCAAAATTTTGGGGTCAAATTTTTGGGATCAAAATTTTGGGGTCAAATTTTTGGGGTCAAAATTTTGGGGTCAAAATTTTGGGATCAAAATTATGGGATCAAAATTTTGCGGTCAAAATTTTGGGATCAAAATTTTGGGATCAAAATTTTGGGATCAAACTTTTGGGGTCAAAATTTTGGGATCAAAATTTTGGGGTCAAAATTTTGGGGTCAAAATTTTGGGGTCAAAATTTTGGGTTCAAAATTTTGAGGTCAAAATTTCGGGGTCAAAATTTTGGGGTCAAAATTTTGGGGTCAAAATTTTGGGGTCAAAATTTTGGGGACAAAATTTTGGGGTCAAAATTTTGGGGTCAAAATTTTGGGGTCAAAATTTTGGGATCAAAATTTTGGGGTCAAAATTTCGGGGTAAAAATTTTGGGGACAACATTTTGGGGTGAAAATTTTGGGATCAAAATTTTGGGGTCAAAATTTCGGGGTAAAAATTTTGGGGTCAAAATTTTGGGGACAAAATTTTGGGGTCAAAATTTTGGGGTCAAAATTTTGGGGTCAAAATTTTGGGGACAAAATTTTGGGGTCAAAATTTTGGGGTGAAAATTTTGGGATCAAAATTTTGGGGTCAAAATTTCGGGGTAAAAATTTTGGGGTCAAAATTTTGGGGACAAAATTTTGGGGTCAAAATTTTGGGGTCAAAATTTTGGGGACAAAATTTTGGGGTCAAAATTTTGGGGTGAAAATTTTGGGATCAAAATTTTGGGGTCAAAATTTCGGGGTAAAAATTTTGGGGACAAAATTTTGGGGTAAAAATTTTGGGGTCAAAATTTCGGGGTAAAAATTTTGGGGTCAAAATTTGGGGACAAAATTTTGGGGTAAAAATTTTGGGGTCAAAATTTTGGGGTCAAATTTTTGGAGTCAAAATTTTGGGATCAAAATTTTGGGGTCAAAATTTTGGGGCCAAATTTTGGGATCAAAATTTTGGGTTAAAAATTTTGGGTCAAAATTTTGGGGTCAAAATTTTGGGGTCAAAATTTTGGGGTCAAATTTTTGGAGTCAAAATTTTGGGGTCAAAATTTTGGGGTCAAAATTTTGGGATTAAAATTTTGGGGTCAAAATTTTTGGGTCAAAATTTTGGGGTCAAATTTTTGGGGTCAAAATTTTGGGATCAAAATTTTGGGGTCAAATTTTTGGAGTCAAAATTTTGGGGTCAAAATTTTGGGGTCAAAATTTTGGGGTCAAATTTTTGGAGTCAAAATTTTGGGGTCAAAATTTTGGGGTCAAAGTTTTGGGATTAAAATTTTGGGGTCAAAATTTTGGGGTCAAAATTTTGGGGTCAAAATTTTGGGGTCAAAATTTTGGGGTCAAAATTTTGGGGTAAAATTTTTGGAGTCAAAATTTTGGGGTGAAAATTTTGGGGTCAAAATTTTGGGGTGAAAATTTTGGGGTGAAAATTTTGGGATCAATATTTTGGGGTCAAAATTTTGGGGTTAAAATTTTGGGATCAAAATTTTGGGGTCAAAATTTTGGGATCAAAATTTTGGGGTCAAAATTTTGGGATCAAAATTTTGGGGTCAAAATTTTGGGATTAAAATTTTGGGGTCAAAATTTTTGGGTCAAAATTTTGGGGTCAAATTTTTGGGGTCAAAATTTTGGGATCAAAATTTTGGGGTCAAAATTTTTGGAGTCAAAATTTTGGGGTCAAAATTTTGGGGTCAAAATTTTGGGGTCAAAATTTTGGGGTCAAATTTTTGGGGTCAAAATTTTGGGGTCAAAATTTTGGGATTAAAATTTTGGGGTCAAAATTTTTGGGTCAAAATTTTGGGGTCAAATTTTTGGGGTCAAAATTTTTGGATCAAAACTTTGGAGTCAAAATTTTGGGGTCAAAATTGTGGGGTGAAAATTTTGGGGTCAAAATTGTGGGGTCAAAATTTTGGGGTCACAATTTTTGGATCAAAATTTTGGGGTCAAAATTTCGGGGTAAAAATTTTTGGGTGAAAATTTTGGAATCAAAATTTTGGGATCAAAATTTTGGGGTTAAAATTTTGGGGTGAAAATTTTTTAGGTCAAAATTTTGGGGTCAAAATTTTGGGGTGAAAATTTTGGGATCAAAATTTTGGGGTCAAAATTTTGGGGTCAAAATTTTTGGGTGAAAATTTTGGGACCAAAATTTTGGGATCAAAATTTTGGGGTCAAAATTTTAGGGTGAAAATTTTGGGACCAAAATTTTGGTCAAAATTTTGGGGTCAAAATTTTGGGGTCAAATTTTTGGGATCAAAATTTTGGGGTCAAATTTTTGGGGTCAAAATTTTGGGGTCAAAATTTTGGGATCAAAATTATGGGATCAAAATTTTGCGGTCAAAATTTTGGGATCAAAATTTTGGGATCAAAATTTTGGGATCAAACTTTTGGGGTCAAAATTTTGGGATCAAAATTTTGGGGTCAAAATTTTGGGGTCAAAATTTTGGGGTCAAAATTTTGGGTTCAAAATTTTGAGGTCAAAATTTCGGGGTCAAAATTTTGGGGTCAAAATTTTGGGGTCAAAATTTTGGGGTCAAAATTTTGGGGACAAAATTTTGGGGTCAAAATTTTGGGGTCAAAATTTTGGGGTCAAAATTTTGGGATCAAAATTTTGGGGTCAAAATTTCGGGGTAAAAATTTTGGGGACAACATTTTGGGGTGAAAATTTTGGGATCAAAATTTTGGGGTCAAAATTTCGGGGTAAAAATTTTGGGGTCAAAATTTTGGGGACAAAATTTTGGGGTCAAAATTTTGGGGTCAAAATTTTGGGGTCAAAATTTTGGGGACAAAATTTTGGGGTCAAAATTTTGGGGTGAAAATTTTGGGATCAAAATTTTGGGGTCAAAATTTCGGGGTAAAAATTTTGGGGTCAAAATTTTGGGGACAAAATTTTGGGGTCAAAATTTTGGGGTCAAAATTTTGGGGACAAAATTTTGGGGTCAAAATTTTGGGGTGAAAATTTTGGGATCAAAATTTTGGGGTCAAAATTTCGGGGTAAAAATTTTGGGGACAAAATTTTGGGGTAAAAATTTTGGGGTCAAAATTTCGGGGTAAAAATTTTGGGGTCAAAATTTGGGGACAAAATTTTGGGGTAAAAATTTTGGGGTCAAAATTTTGGGGTCAAATTTTTGGAGTCAAAATTTTGGGATCAAAATTTTGGGGTCAAAATTTTGGGGTCAAATTTTTGGAGTCAAAATTTTGGGGCCAAATTTTGGGATCAAAATTTTGGGTTAAAAATTTTGGGTCAAAATTTTGGGGTCAAAATTTTGGGGTCAAAATTTTGGGGTCAAATTTTTGGAGTCAAAATTTTGGGGTCAAAATTTTGGGGTCAAAATTTTGGGATTAAAATTTTGGGGTCAAAATTTTTGGGTCAAAATTTTGGGGTCAAATTTTTGGGGTCAAAATTTTGGGATCAAAATTTTGGGGTCAAATTTTTGGAGTCAAAATTTTGGGGTCAAAATTTTGGGGTCAAAATTTTGGGGTCAAAATTTTGGGGTCAAATTTTTGGAGTCAAAATTTTGGGGTCAAAATTTTGGGGTCAAAGTTTTGGGATTAAAATTTTGGGGTCAAAATTTTGGGGTCAAAATTTTGGGGTCAAAATTTTGGGGTCAAATTTTTGGAGTCAAAATTTTGGGGTCAAAATTTTGGGGTCAAAGTTTTGGGATTAAAATTTTGGGGTCAAAATTTTTGGGTCAAAATTTTGGGGTCAAAATTTTGGGGTCAAATTTTTGGGGTCAAAATTTTGGCGTCAAAATTTTGGGATCAAAATTATGGGATCAAAATTTTGCGGTCAAAATTTTGGGATCAAAATTTTGGGATCAAAATTTTGGGATCAAACTTTTGGGGTCAAAATTTTGGGATCAAAATTTTGGGGTCAAAATTTTGGGGTCAAATTTTTGGAGTCAAAATTTTGGGGTCAAAATTTTGGGGTCAAATTTTTGGAGTCAAAATTTTGGGGCCAAATTTTGGGATCAAAATTTTGGGGTCAAAATTTTGGGGTCAAAATTTTGGGGTCAAAATTTTGGGGTCAAATTTTTGGAGTCAAAATTTTGGGGTCAAAATTTTGGGGTCAAATTTTTGGAGTCAAAATTTTGGGGCCAAATTTTGGGATCAAAATTTTGGGGTCAAAATTTTGGGGTCAAAATTTTGGGGTCAAATTTTTGGAGTCAAAATTTTGGGGTCAAAATTTTGGGGTCAAAATTTTGGGATTAAAATTTTGGGGTCAAAATTTTTGGGTCAAAATTTTGGGGTCAAATTTTTGGGGTCAAAATTTTGGGATCAAAATTTTGGGGTCAAAATTTTGGGATCAAAATTTTGGGGTCAAAATTTTGGGGTCAAAATTTTGGGATCAAAATTTTGGGGTCAAAATTTTGGGGTCAAATTTTTGGAGTCAAAATTTTGGGGTCAAAATTTTGGGATCAAAATTTTGGGGTCAAAATTTTGGGGTGAAAATTTTGGGGTCAAAATTTTGGGGTGAAAATTTTGGGGTGAAAATTTTGGGATCAATATTTTGGGGTCAAAATTTTGGGGTCAAAATTTTGGGATCAAAATTTTGGGGTGAAAATTTTGGGATCAAAATTTTGGGATCAAAATTTTGGGGTCAAAATTGTGGTGTGAAAATTTTGGGGACAAAATTTTGGGGTCAAATTTTTGGGGTCAAAATTTTGGGATCAAAATTTTGGAGTCAAAATTTTGGGGTCAAAATTGTGGGGTGAAAATTTTGGGGACAAAATTTTGGGGTCAAAATTTTGGAGTCACAATTTTTGGATCAAAATTTTGGGGTCAAAATTTTGGGGTCAAAATTTTGGTGTCAAAATTTTTGGGTGAAAATTTTGGGATCAAAATTTTGGGGTTAAAATTTTGGGGTGAAAATTTTTTAGGTCAAAATTTTGGGGTCAAAATTTTGGGGTGAAAATTTTGGGATCAAAATTTTGGGATCAAAATTTTGGGGTCAAAATTTTGGGGTGAAAATTTTGGGATCAAAATTTTGGTCAAAATTTTGGGGTCAAAATTTTGGGGTCAAAATTTTGGGGACAAAATTTTGGGGTCAAAATTTTGGGGTCAAAATTTTGACCAAAATTTTGGGGTCAAAATTTTGGGGTGAAAATTTTGGGATCAAAATTTTGGGATCAAAATTTTGGGGTCAAAATTTTGGGGTGAAAATTTTGGGATCAAAATTTTGGTCAAAATTTTGGGGTCAAAATTTTGGGGTCAAATTTTTGGGATCAAAATTTTGGGGTCAAATTTTTGGGGTCAAAATTTTGGCGTCAAAATTTTGGGATCAAAACTATGGGATCAAAATTTTGCGGTCAAAATTTTGGGATCAAAATTTTGGGATCAAAATTTTGGGATCAAACTTTTGGGGTCAAAATTTGGGATCAAAATTTTGGGGTCAAAATTTTGGGGTCAAAATTTTGGGGTGAAAATTTTGGGGTGAAAATTTTGGTGTCAAAATTTTGGGGTGAAAATTTTGGGGTGAAAATTTTGGGATCAAAATTTTGGGATCAAAATTTTGGGATCAAAATTTTGGGGTCAAAATTTTGGGGTCAAAATTTTGGGATCAAAATTTTGGGGTCAAAATTTTGGAGTCAAAATTTTGGGATCAAAATTTTGGGGTCAAAATTTTGGGGTGAAAATTTTGGGGTGAAAATTTTGGGATCAAAATTTTGGGATCAAAATTTTGGGATCAAAATTTTGGGGTGAAAGTTTTGGAGTCAAAAATTTTGGGATCAAAATTTTGGGGTGAAAATTTTGGGATCAAAATTTTGGGATCAAAATTTTGGGGTCAAAATTTTGGGGTCAAATTTTGGGATCAAAATTTTGGGATCAAAATTTTGGGATCAAAATTTTGGGGTCAAAATTTTGGGGTCAAAATTTTGGGGCCAAATTTTCGGGTCAAAATTTTGGGATCAAAATTTTGGGGTCAAAATTTTGGGGTCAAAATTTTGGGATCAAAATTTTGGGGTCAAAATTTTGGAGTGAAAATTTTGGGATCAAAATTTTGGGATCAAAATTTTGGGATCAAAATTTTGGGGTGAAAGTTTTGGAGTCAAAAATTTTGGGATCAAAATTTTGGGGTCAAAATTGTGGTGTGAAAATTTTGGGGACAAAATTTTGGGGTCAAAATTTTGGGGTCACAATTTTTGGATCAAAATTTTGGGGTCAAAATTTTGGGGACAAAATTTTGGGGTCAAAATTTTTTAGGTCAAAATTTTGGGGTCAAAATTTTGGGGTCAAAATTTTGGGGGTCAAAATTTTGGGATCAAAATTTTGGGGTCAAAATTTTGGGATCAAAATTTTGGGGTCAAAATTTTAGGGTCAAAATTTTGGGGTCAAAATTTTGGGGTGAAAATTTTGGGGTGAAAATTTTGGGATCAAAATTTTGGGTTCAAAATTTTGGGGTCAAAATTTTGGGATCAAAATTTTGGGGTCAAAATTTCGGGGTCAAAATTTTAGGGACAAAACTTTGGGGTCAAAATTTTGGGGTCAAAATTTTGGGGTCAAAATTTTTGGAGTCAAAATTTTGGGGTCAAATTTTTGGAGTCAAAATTTTGGGGTCAAAATTTTGGGGTGAAAATTTTGGGGTGAAAATTTTGGGATCAAAATTTTGGGATCAAAATTTTGGGATCAAAATTTTGGGGTGAAAGTTTTGGAGTCAAAAATTTTGGGATCAAAATTTTGGGGTGAAAATTTTGGGATCAAAATTTTGGGATCAAAATTTTGGGGTCAAAATTTTGGGGTCAAATTTTGGGATCAAAATTTTGGGATCAAAATTTTGGGATCAAAATTTTGGGGTCAAAATTTTGGGGTCAAAATTTTGGGGCCAAATTTTCGGGTCAAAATTTTGGGATCAAAATTTTGGGGTCAAAATTTTGGGGTCAAAATTTTGGGATCAAAATTTTGGGGTCAAAATTTTGGAGTGAAAATTTTGGGATCAAAATTTTGGGATCAAAATTTTGGGATCAAAATTTTGGGGTGAAAGTTTTGGAGTCAAAAATTTTGGGATCAAAATTTTGGGGTCAAAATTGTGGTGTGAAAATTTTGGGGACAAAATTTTGGGGTCAAAATTTTGGGGTCACAATTTTTGGATCAAAATTTTGGGGTCAAAATTTTGGGGACAAAATTTTGGGGTCAAAATTTTTTAGGTCAAAATTTTGGGGTCAAAATTTTGGGGTCAAAATTTTGGGGGTCAAAATTTTGGGATCAAAATTTTGGGGTCAAAATTTTGGGATCAAAATTTTGGGGTCAAAATTTTAGGGTCAAAATTTTGGGGTCAAAATTTTGGGGTGAAAATTTTGGGGTGAAAATTTTGGGATCAAAATTTTGGGTTCAAAATTTTGGGGTCAAAATTTTGGGATCAAAATTTTGGGGTCAAAATTTCGGGGTCAAAATTTTAGGGACAAAACTTTGGGGTCAAAATTTTGGGGTCAAAATTTTGGGGTCAAAATTTTGGGATCAAAATTTTGGGGTCAAAATTTTGTGGTCAAATTTTTGGAGTCAAAATTTTGGGGTCAAATTTTTGGAGTCAAAATTTTGGGGGTCAAAATTTTGGGGTCAAAATTTTGGGATCAAAATTTTGGAGTCAAAATTTTGGGGCCAAATTTTCGGGTCAAAATTTTGGGATCAAAATTTTGGGGTCAAAATTTTGGGGTCAAAATTTTGGGATCAAAATTTTGGGGTCAAAATTTTGGGGTCAAATTTTTGGAGTCAAAATTTTGGGGTCAAAATTTTGGGATCAAAATTTTGGGATCAAAATTTTGGGGTCAAAATTTTGGGGTCAAAATTTTGGGGTAAAATTTTTGGAGTCAAAATTTTGGGGCCAAATTTTGGTGTCAAAATTTTGGGGTCAAAATTTTGGGATCAAAATTTTGGGGTCAAATTTTTCGAGTCAAAATTTTGGGGTCAAAATTTTGGGGTCAAAATTTTGGGATCAAAATTTTGGGATCAAAATTTTGGGGTCAAAATTTTGGGGTCAAAATTTTGGGGTCAAATTTTTGGAGTCAAAATTTTGGGGCCAAATTTTGGTGTCAAAATTTTGGGGTCAAAATTTTGGGGTCAAAATTTTGGGGTCAAATTTTTGGAGTCAAAATTTTGGGGTCAAAATTTTGGGGTGAAAATTTTGGGATCAAAATTTTGGGATCAAAATTTTGGGGTCAAAATTTTGGGGTGAAAATTTTGGGGTCAAATTTTTGGAGTCAAAATTTTGGGGCCAAATTTTGGGGTCAAAATTTTGGGGTCAAAATTTTGGGATCAAAATTTTGGGGTCAAATTTTTGGAGTCAAAATTTTGGAGTCAAAATTTTGGGTCAAAATTTTGACTCCAAAATTTTGGGATCAAAATTTTGGGGTCAAAATTTCGGGGTCAAAATTTTGGGATCAAAATTTTGGGGTCAAAATTTTGGGATCAAATTTTTGTAGTCAAAATTTTGGGGCCAAATTATCGGGTAAAAATTTTGGGATCAAAATTTTGGGGTCAAAATTTTGGGGTCAAAATTTTGGGGTCAAAATTTTGGGATCAAAATTTTGGGATCAAAATTTTGGGGTCAAAATTTTGGGGTCAAAATTTTGGGGTGAAAATTTTGGGGTCAAAATTTTGGGATCAAAATTTTGGGGACAAAATTTTGCGGTCAAAATTTTGGGATCAAAATTTTGGGATCAAAATTTTGGGGTCAAATTTTTGGAGTCAAAATTTTGGGGTCAAAATTTTGGGGTCAAAATTTTGGGATCAAAATTTTGGGGTCAAAATTTTGGGGTCAAAATTTTGGGGTGAAAATTTTGGGGTCAAAATTTTGGGATCAAAATTTTGGGTTCAAAATTTTCGGGTCAAAATTTTGGGGTCAAAATTTTGGGATAAAAATTTTGGGGTCAAATTTTTGGAGTCAATATTTTGGGGTCAAAATTTTGGGGTCAAAATTTTGGGATCAAAATTTTGGGGTCAAAATTTCGGGGTCAAAATTTTGGGATCAAAATTTTGGTATCAAAATTTTGGGGTCAAAATTTTGGGGTCAAAATTTTGTGGTCAAATTTTTGGAGTCAAAATTTTGGGGCCAAATTTTCGGGCCAAATTTTCGGGTCAAAATTTTGGGGTCAAAATTTTGGGATCAAAATTTTGGGGTCAAAATTTTGGGGTCAAAATTTTGGGATCAAAATTTTGGGGTCAAATTTTGTGGTCAAATTTTTGGAGTCAAAATTTTGGGGCCAAATTTTCGGGTCAAAATTTTGGGGTCAAAATTTTGGGATCAAAATTTTGGGGTCAAAATTTTGGGGTCAAAATTTTGGGATCAAAATTTTGGGGTCAAAATTTTGGGGTCAAAATTTTGGGATCAAAATTTTGGGGTCAAAATTTTGGGGTGAAAATTTTGGGGTGAAAATTTTGGGATCAAAATTTTGGGATCAAAATTTTGGGATCAAAATTTTGGGGTGAAAGTTTTGGAGTCAAAAATTTTGGGATCAAAATTTTGGGGTGAAAATTTTGGGATCAAAATTTTGGGATCAAAATTTTGGGGTCAAAATTTTGGGGGTCAAATTTTGGGATCAAAATTTTGGGATCAAAATTTTGGGATCAAAATTTTGGGGTCAAAATTTTGGGGTCAAAATTTTGGGGCCAAATTTTTGGGTCAAAATTTTGGGATCAAAATTTTGGGGTCAAAATTTTGGGGTCAAAATTTTGGGATCAAAATTTTGGGGTCAAAATTTTGGAGTCAAAATTTTGGGATCAAAATTTTGGGGTGAAAATTTTGGGATCAAAATTTTGGGATCAAAATTTTGGGGTAAAAATTTTGGGATCAAAATTTTGGGATCAAAATTTTGGGGTGAAAGTTTTGGAGTCAAAAATTTTTGGAGTCAAAATTTTGGGGCCAAATTTTGGTGTCAAAATTTTGGGGTCAAAATTTTGGGATCAAAATTTTGGGGTCAAATTTTTGGAGTCAAAATTTTGGGGTCAAAATTTTGGGGTCAAAATTTTGGGATCAAAATTTTGGGATCAAAATTTTGGGGTCAAAATTTTGGTCAAATTTTTGGAGTCAAAATTTTGGGGCCAAATTTTCGGGTCAAAATTTTGGGGTCAAAATTTTGGGATCAAAATTTTGGGGTCAAAATTTTGGGGTCAAAATTTTGGGATCAAAATTTTGGGGTCAAAATTTTGGGGTGAAAGTTTTGGAGTCAAAAATTTTGGGATCAAAATTTTGGGATCAAAATTTTGGGATCAAAATTTTGGGGTGAAAGTTTTGGAGTCAAAAATTTTGGGATCAAAATTTTGGGATCAAAATTTTGGGGTCAAAATTTTGGGGTCAAATTTTGGGATCAAAATTTTGGGATCAAAATTTTGGGATCAAAATTTTGGGGTCAAAATTTTGGGGTCAAAATTTTGGGGCCAAATTTTCGGGTCAAAATTTTGGGATCAAAATTTTGGGGTCAAAATTTTGGGGTCAAAATTTTGGGATCAAAATTTTGGGGTCAAAATTTTGGAGTCAAAATTTTGGGATCAACATTTTGGGGTCAAAATTTTGGGGTGAAAATTTTGGGGTGAAAATTTTGGGATCAAAATTTTGGGGTCAAAATTTTGGGATCAAAATTTTGGGGTCAAAATTTTGGGGTCAAAATTTTGGGGTGAAAATTTTGGGGTCAAAATTTTGGGATCAAAATTTTGGGTTCAAAATTTTGGGGTCAAAATTTTGGGGTCAAAATTTTGGGATAAAAATTTTGGGGTCAAATTTTTGGAGTCAATATTTTGGGGTCAAAATTTTGGGGTGAAAATTTTGGGATCAAAATTTTGGGGTCAAAATTTTGGGGTCAAAATTTCGGGGTCAAAATTTTGGGATCAAAATTTTGGGATCAAAATTTTGGGGTCAAAATTTTGGGGTCAAAATTTTGTGGTCAAATTTTTGGAGTCAAAATTTTGGGGCCAAATTTTCGGGCCAAATTTTCGGGTCAAAATTTTGGGGTCAAAATTTTGGGATCAAAATTTTGGGGTCAAAATTTTGGGGTGAAAGTTTTGGAGTCAAAAATTTTGGGATCAAAATTTTGGGGTGAAAATTTTGGGATCAAAATTTTGGGATCAAAATTTTGGGGTCAAAATTTTGGGGTCAAATTTTGGGATCAAAATTTTGGGATCAAAATTTTGGGATCAAAATTTTGGGGTCAAAATTTTGGGGTCAAAATTTTGGGGCCAAATTTTTGGGTCAAAATTTTGGGATCAAAATTTTGGGGTCAAAATTTTGGGATCAAAATTTTGGGGTCAAAATTTTGGGGTCAAAATTTTGGGATCAAAATTTTGGGGTCAAAATTTTGGAGTCAAAATTTTGGGATCAAAATTTTGGGGTCAAAATTTTGGGGTGAAAATTTTGGTGTGAAAATTTTGGGATCAAAATTTTGGGATCAAAATTTTGGGGTGAAAGTTTTGGAGTCAAAAATTTTGGGATCAAAATTTTGGGGTGAAAATTTTGGGATCAAAATTTTGGGATCAAAATTTTGGGGTAAAAATTTTGGGATCAAAATTTTGGGATCAAAATTTTGGGGTGAAAGTTTTGGAGTCAAAAATTTTGGGATCAAAATTTTGGGGTCAAAATTGTGGTGTGAAAATTTTGGGGACAAAATTTTGGGGTCAAAATTTTGGGGTCACAATTTTTGGATCAAAATTTTGGGGTCAAAATTTTGGGGTCAAAATTTTGGGGTCAAAATTTTGGGATCAAAATTTTGGGGTAAAAATTTTAGGGTCAAATTTTTGGAGTCAAAATTTTGGGGTCAAAATTTTGGGGACAAAATTTTGGGGTCAAAATTGTGGTGTGAAAATTTTGGGGACAAAATTTTGGGGTCAAAATTTTGGGGTCACAATTTTTGGATCAAAATTTTGGGGTCAAAATTTTGGGGTCAAAATTTTGGGATCAAAATTTTGGGGTAAAAATTTCAGGGTCAAATTTTTGGAGTAAAAATTTTGGGGTCAAAATTTTGGGGTCAAAATTTTGGGGTCAAAATTTTGGGGTCAAATTTTTGGAGTCAAAATTTTGGGGTCAAAATTTTGGGGTCAAAATTTTGGGATCAAAATTTTGGGGTCAAAATTTTTGGGTCAAAATTTTGGGGTCAAATTTTTGGGGTCAAAATTTTGGGATCAAAACTTTGGAGTCAAAATTTTGGGGTCAAAATTGTGGGGTGAAAATTTTGGGGACAAAATTTTGGGGTCAAAATTTTGGGGTCACAATTTTTGGATCAAAATTTTGGGGTCAAATTTTTGGGGTCAAATTTTTGTGTCAAAATTTTTGGGTGAAAATTTTGGGATCAAAATTTTGGGATCAAAATTTTGGGGTCAAAATTTTGGGGTGAAAATTTTGGGACCAAAATTTTGGGATCAAAATTTTGGGGTCAAAATTTTGGGGTGAAAATTTTGGGACCAAAATTTTGGTCAAAATTTTGGGGTCAAAATTTTGGGGTCAAATTTTTGGGATCAAAATTTTGGGGTCAAATTTTTGGGGTCAAAATTTTGGGATCAAAATTATGGGATCAAAATTTTGCGGTCAAAATTTTGGGATCAAAATTTTGGGATCAAAATTTTGGGATCAAACTTTTGGGGTCAAAATTTTGGGATCAAAATTTTGGGGTAAAAATTTTGGGGTCAAAATTTTGGGGTCAAAATTTTGGGGTGAAAATTTTGGGACCAAAATTTTGGTCAAAATTTTGGGGTCAAAATTTTGGGGTCAAAATTTTGGGATCAAAATTTTGGGGTCAAATTTTTGGGATCAAAATTTTGGGGTCAAATTTTTGGGGTCAAAATTTTGGGATCAAAATTATGGGATCAAAATTTTGCGGTCAAAATTTTGGGATCAAAATTTTGGGATCAAAATTTTGGGATCAAACTTTTGGGGTCAAAATTTTGGGATCAAAATTTTGGGGTAAAAATTTTGGGGTCAAAATTTTGGGGTCAAAATTTTGGGGTGAAAATTTTGGGACCAAAATTTTGGTCAAAATTTTGGGGTCAAAATTTTGGGGTCAAAATTTTGGGATCAAAATTTTGGGGTCAAATTTTTGGGGTCAAAATTTTGGGATCAAAATTATGGGATCAAAATTTTGCGGTCAAAATTTTGGGATCAAAATTATGGGATCAAAATTTTGCGGTCAAAATTTTGGGATCAAAATTTTGGGATCAAAATTTTGGAATCAAACTTTTGGGGTCAAAATTTTGGGATCAAAATTTTGGGGTCAAAATTTTGGGGTCAAACTTTTGGGGTCAAAATTTTGGGGTCAAAATTTTGGGGACAAAATTTTGGGGTCAAAATTTTGGGGTCAAAATTTTGGGGTGAAAATTTTGGGATCAAAATTTTGGGGTCAAAATTTCGGGGTAAAAATTTTGGGGACAAAATTTTGGGGTGAAAATTTTGGGATCAAAATTTTGGGGTCAAAATTTTGGGGTCAAAATTTTGGGGTCAAAATTTTGGGGTCAAATTTTTGGAGTCAAAATTTTGGGGTGAAAATTTTGGGGTCAAAATTTTGGGGTGAAAATTTTGGGACCAAAATTTTGGTCAAAATTTTGGGGTCAAAATTTTGGGGTCAAATTTTTGGGATCAAAATTTTGGAGTCAAATTTTTGGGGTCAAAATTTTGGCGTCAAAATTTTGGGATCAAAATTATGGGATCAAAATTTTGCGGTCAAAATTTTGGGGTAAAAATTTCAGGGTCAAATTTTTGGAGTCAAAATTTTGGGGTCAAAATTTTGGGGTCAAAATTTTGGGGTCAAAATTTTGGGGTCAAATTTTTGGAGTCAAAATTTTGGGGTCAAAATTTTGGGGTCAAAATTTTGGGATTAAAATTTTGGGGTCAAAATTTTTGGGTCAAAATTTTTGGGTCAAATTTTTGGGGTCAAAATTTTGGGATCAAAACTTTGGAGTCAAAATTTTGGGGTCAAAATTTTGGGGTCAAAATTTTGGGGTGAAAATTTTGGGGTGAAAATTTTGGGGTGAAAATTTTGGGATCAATATTTTGGGGTGAAAATTTTGGGGTGAAAATTTTGGAGTCAAAATTTTGGGGCCAAATTTTGGGATCAAAATTTTGGGTTAAAAATTTGGGGTCAAAATTTTGGGGTCAAAATTTTGTGGTCAAAATTTTGGGGTCAAATTTTTGGAGTCAAAATTTTGGGGTCAAAATTTTGGGGTCAAAATTTTGGGATTAAAATTTTGGGGTCAAAATTTTTGGGTCAAAATTTTGGGGTGAAAATTTTGGGGTGAAAATTTTGGGGTGAAAATTTTGGGATCAATATTTTGGGGTGAAAATTTTGGGGTGAAAATTTTGGGGTCAAAATTTTGGGGTCAAAATTTTGGGGTCAAAATTTTGGGATCAAAATTTTGGGGTAAAAATTTTAGGGTCAAATTTTTGGGGTCAAAATTTTGGGGTCAAAATTTTGGGGTGAAAATTTTGGGGTCAAAATTTTGGGGTCAAATTTTTGGAGTCAAAATTTTGGGGTCAAAATTTTGGGGTCAAAATTTTGGGATTAAAATTTTGGGGTCAAAATTTTTGGGTCAAAATTTTGGGGTCAAATTTTTGGGGTCAAAATTTTGGGATCAAAATTTTGGAGTCAAAATTTTGGGGTCAAAATTGTGGGGTGAAAATTTTGGGGACAAAATTTTGGGGTCAAAATTTTGGGGTCACAATTTTTGGATCAAAATTTTGGGGTCAAAATTTTGGGGTCAAAATTTTGGGGTCAAATTTTTGGAGTCAAAATTTTGGGGCCAAATTTTGGGATCAAAATTTTGGGTTAAAAATTTTGGGGTGAAAATTTTGGGATCAAAATTTTGGGGTCAAAATTTTGGGGTCAAAATTTTGGGGTCAAAATTTTGGGGTGAAAATTTTGGGACCAAAATTTTGGTCAAAATTTTGGGGTCAAAATTTTGGGGTCAAATTTTTGGGATCAAAATTTTGGGGTCAAATTTTTGGGGTCAAAATTTTGGCGTCAAAATTTTGGGATCAAAATTATGGGATCAAAATTTTGCGGTCAAAATTTTGGGGTAAAAATTTCAGGGTCAAATTTTTGGAGTCAAAATTTTGGGGTCAAAATTTTGGGGTCAAAATTTTGGGGTCAAAATTTTGGGGTCAAAATTTTGGGGTCAAATTTTTGGAGTCAAAATTTTGGGGTCAAAATTTTGGGGTCAAAATTTTGGGATTAAAATTTTGGGGTCAAAATTTTTGGGTCAAAATTTTGGGGTGAAAATTTTGGGGTGAAAATATTGGGATCAATATTTTGGGGTCAAAATTTTGGGATCAAAATTTTGGGGTCAAAATTTTGGGGTCAAAATTTTGGGGTCAAAATTTTGGGATCAAAATTTTGGGGTCAAATTTTTGGGATCAAAATTTTGGGGTCAAAATTTTGGGGTCAAAATTTTGGGGTCAAAATTTTGGGGTCAAATTTTTGGAGTCAAAATTTTGGGGCCAAATTTTGGGATCAAAATTTTGGGTTAAAAATTTGGGGTCAAAATTTTGGGGTCAAAATTTTGTGGTCAAAATTTTGGGGTCAAATTTTTGGAGTCAAAATTTTGGGGTCAAAATTTTGGGGTCAAAATTTTGGGGTCAAAATTTTGGGATTAAAATTTTGGGGTCAAAATTTTTGGGTCAAAATTTTGGGGTGAAAATTTTGGGGTGAAAATATTGGGATCAATATTTTGGGGTCAAAATTTTGGGATCAAAATTTTGGGGTCAAAATTTTGGGGTCAAAATTTTGGGGTCAAAATTTTGGGATCAAAATTTTGGGGTAAAAATTTTAGGGTCAAATTTTTGGAGTCAAAATTTTGGGGTCAAAATTTTGGGGTCAAAATTTTGGGGTCAAATTTTTGGAGTCAAAATTTTGGGGTCAAAATTTTGGGGTCAAAATTTTGGGATTAAAATTTTGGGGTCAAAATTTTTGGGTCAAAATTTTGGGGTCAAAATTTTGGGGTCAAATTTTTGGGGTCAAAATTTTGGCGTCAAAATTTTGGGATCAAAATTATGGGATCAAAATTTTGGGGTCAAAATTTTGGGGTCACAATTTTTGGATCAAAATTTTGGGGTCAAAATTTTGGGGTCAAAATTTTGGGGTCAAAATTTTGGGATCAAAATTTTGGGGTAAAAATTTCAGGGTCAAATTTTTGGTGTCAAAATTTTGGGGTCAAAATTTTGGGGTCAAAATTTTGGGGTCAAAATTTTGGGGTCAAATTTTTGGAGTCAAAATTTTGGGGTCAAAATTTTGGGGTCAAAATTTTGGGATTAAAATTTTGGGGTCAAAATTTTTGGGTCAAAATTTTGGGGTCAAATTTTTGGGGTCAAAATTTTGGGATCAAAACTTTGGAGTCAAAATTTTGGGGTCAAAATTGTGGGGTGAAAATTTTGGGGACAAAATTTTGGGGTCAAAATTTTGGGGTCACAATTTTTGGATCAAAATTTTGGGGTCAAAATTTTGGGGTCAAAATTTTGGGGTCAAAATTTTGGTGTCAAAATTTTTGGGTGAAAATTTTGGGATCAAAATTTTGGGATCAAAATATTGGGGTTAAAATTTTGGGGTGAAAATTTTTTAGGTCAAAATTTTGGGGTCAAAATTTTGGGGTGAAAATTTTGGGATCAAAATTTTGGGGTCAAAATTTTGGGGTCAAAATTTTGAAGTGAAAATTTTGGGACCAAAATTTTGGGATCAAAATTTTGGGGTCAAAATTTTGGGGTGAAAATTTTGGGACCAAAATTTTGGTCAAAATTTTGGGGTCAACATTTTGGGGTCAAATTTTTGGGATCAAAATTTTGGGGTCAAATTTTTGGGGTCAAAATTTTGGCGTCAAAATTTTGGGATCAAAATTATGGGATCAAAATTTTGCGGTCAAAATTTTGGGATCAAAATTTTGGGATCAAAATTTTGGGATCAAACTTTTGGGGTCAAAATTTTGGGATCAAAATTTTGGGGTCAAAATTTTGGGGTCAAAATTTTGGGTTCAAAATTTTGAGGTCAAAATTTCGGGGTCAAAATTTAGGGGTCAAAATTTTGGGGTCAAAATTTTGGGGTAAAATTTTTGGAGTCAAAATTTTGGGGTGAAAATTTTGGGGTCAAAATTTTGGGGTCAAAATTTTGGGGTAAAAATTTTTGGGTGAAAATTTTGGGATCAAAATTTTGGGGTCAAAATTTCGGGGTAAAAATTTTGGGGACAAAATTTTGGGGTGAAAATTTTGGGATCAAAATTTTGGGGTCAAAATTTTGGGGTCAAAATTTTGGGGTAAAATTTTTGGAGTCAAAATTTTGGGGTAAAAATTTCAGGGTCAAATTTTTGGAGTCAAAATTTTGGGGTCAAAATTTTGGGGTCAAAATTTTGGGGTCAAAATTTTTGGGTGAAAATTTTGGGATCAAAATTTTGGGGTCAAAATTTCGGGGTAAAAATTTTGGGGACAAAATTTTGGGGTGAAAATTTTGGGATCAAAATTTTGGGGTCAAAATTTTGGGGTCAAAATTTTGGGGTCAAAATTTTGGAATAAAATTTTTGGAGTCAAAATTTTGGGGTGAAAATTTTGGGGTCAAAATTTTGGGGTGAAAATTTTGGGGTGAAAATTTTGGGATCAATATTTTGGGGTCAAAATTTTGGGGTTAAAATTTTGGGATCAAAATTTTGGGGTCAAAATTTTGGGATCAAAATTTTGGGGTCAAAATTTTGGGATCAAAATTTTGGGGTCAAAATTTTGGGATTAAAATTTTGGGGTCAAAATTTTTGGGTCAAAATTTTGGGGTCAAATTTTTGGGGTCAAAATTTTGGGATCAAAATTTTGGGGTCAAAATTTTTGGAGTCAAAATTTTGGGGTCAAAATTTTGGGGTCAAAATTTTGGGGTCAAATTTTTGGGGTCAAATTTTTGGGGTCAAAATTTTGGGGTCAAAATTTTGGGATTAAAATTTTGGGGTCAAAATTTTTGGGTCAAAATTTTGGGGTCAAATTTTTGGGGTCAAAATTTTTGGATCGAAACTTTGGAGTCAAAATTTTGGGGTCAAAATTGTGGGGTGAAAATTTTGGGGTCAAAATTGTGGGGTCAAAATTTTGGGGTCACAATTTTTGGATCAAAATTTTGGGGTCAAAATTTTGGGGTCAAAATTTTGGTGTCAAAATTTTTGGGTGAAAATTTTGGAATCAAAATTTTGGGATCAAAATTTTGGGGTTAAAATTTTGGGGTGAAAATTTTTTAGGTCAAAATTTTGGGGTGAAAATTTTGGGATCAAAATTTTGGGGTCAAAATTTTGGGGTCAAAATTTTTGGGTGAAAATTTTGGGACCAAAATTTTGGGATCAAAATTTTGGGGTCAAAATTTTAGGGTGAAAATTTTGGGACCAAAATTTTGGTCAAAATTTTGGGGTCAAATTTTTGGGATCAAAATTTTGGGGTCAAATTTTTGGGGTCAAAATTTTGGCGTCAAAATTTTGGGATCAAAATTATGGGATCAAAATTTTGCGGTCAAAATTTTGGGATCAAAATTTTGGGATCAAAATTTTGGGATCAAACTTTTGGGGTCAAAATTTTGGGATCAAAATTTTGGGGTCAAAATTTTGGGGTCAAAATTTTGGGGTCAAAATTTCGGGGTAAAAATTTTGGGGTCAAAATTTTGGGGACAAAATTTTGGGGTCAAAATTTTGGGGTCAAAATTTTGGGGTCAAAATTTTGGGGACAAAATTTTGGGGTCAAAATTTTGGGGTGAAAATTTTGGGATCAAAATTTTGGGGTCAAAATTTCGGGGTAAAAATTTTGGGGTCAAAATTTTGGGGACAAAATTTTGGGGTCAAAATTTTGGGGTCAAAATTTTGGGGACAAAATTTTGGGGTCAAAATTTTGGGGTGAAAATTTTGGGATCAAAATTTTGGGGTCAAAATTTCGGGGTAAAAATTTTGGGGACAAAATTTTGGGGTAAAAATTTTGGGGTCAAAATTTCGGGGTAAAAATTTTGGGGTCAAAATTTGGGGACAAAATTTTGGGGTAAAAATTTTGGGGTCAAAATTTTGGGGTCAAATTTTTGGAGTCAAAATTTTGGGATCAAAATTTTGGGGTCAAAATTTTGGGGTCAAATTTTTGGAGTCAAAATTTTGGGGCCAAATTTTGGGATCAAAATTTTGGGTTAAAAATTTTGGGTCAAAATTTTGGGGTCAAAATTTTGGGGTCAAAATTTTGGGGTCAAATTTTTGGAGTCAAAATTTTGGGGTCAAAATTTTGGGGTCAAAATTTTGGGATTAAAATTTTGGGGTCAAAATTTTTGGGTCAAAATTTTGGGGTCAAATTTTTGGGGTCAAAATTTTGGGGTCAAATTTTTGGAGTCAAAATTTTGGGGTCAAAATTTTGGGGTCAAAATTTTGGGGTCAAAATTTTGGGGTCAAATTTTTGGAGTCAAAATTTTGGGGTCAAAATTTTGGGGTCAAAGTTTTGGGATTAAAATTTTGGGGTCAAAATTTTGGGGTCAAAATTTTGGGGTCAAAATTTTGGGGTCAAATTTTTGGAGTCAAAATTTTGGGGTCAAAATTTTGGGGTCAAAGTTTTGGGATTAAAATTTTGGGGTCAAAATTTTTGGGTCAAAATTTTGGGGTCAAAATTTTGGGGTCAAATTTTTGGGGTCAAAATTTTGGCGTCAAAATTTTGGGATCAAAATTATGGGATCAAAATTTTGCGGTCAAAATTTTGGGATCAAAATTTTGGGATCAAAATTTTGGTATCAAACTTTTGGGGTCAAAATTTTGGGATCAAAATTTTGGGGTCAAAATTTTGGGGTCAAATTTTTGGAGTCAAAATTTTGGGGTCAAAATTTTGGGGTCAAATTTTTGGAGTCAAAATTTTGGGGCCAAATTTTGGGATCAAAATTTTGGGGTCAAAATTTTGGGGTCAAAATTTTGGGGTCAAAATTTTGGGGTCAAATTTTTGGAGTCAAAATTTTGGGGTCAAAATTTTGGGGTCAAATTTTTGGAGTCAAAATTTTGGGGCCAAATTTTGAGATCAAAATTTTGGGTTAAAAATTTTGGGGTCAAAATTTTGGGGTCAAAATTTTGGGGTCAAATTTTTGGAGTCAAAATTTTGGGGTCAAAATTTTGGGGTCAAAATTTTGGGATTAAAATTTTGGGGTCAAAATTTTTGGGTCAAAATTTTGGGGTCAAATTTTTGGGGTCAAAATTTTGGGATCAAAATTTTGGGGTCAAAATTTTGGGATCAAAATTTTGGGGTCAAAATTTTGGGGTCAAAATTTTGGGATCAAAATTTTGGGGTCAAAATTTTGGGGTCAAATTTTTGGGGTCAAAATTGTGGTGTGAAAATTTTGGGGACAAAATTTTGGGGTCAAAATTTTGGGGTCACAATTTTTGGATCAAAATTTTGGGGTCAAAATTTTGGGATCAAAATTTTGGGGTACAAATTTTAGGGTCAAATTTTTGGAGTCAAAATTTTGGGGTCAAAATTTTGGGGTCAAAATTTTGGGGTCAAAATTTTGGAGTCAAAATTTTGGGGTCAAAATTTTGGGGTCAAAATTTTGGGATTAAAATTTTGGGGTCAAAATTTTTGGGTCAAAATTTTGGGATCAAACTTTTGGGGTTAAAATTTTGGGATCAAAATTTTGGGGTCAAAATTTTGGGGTCAAAATTTTGGGGTGAAAATTTTGGGGTGAAAATTTTGGGGTCAAAATTTTGGGTGTGAAAATTTTGGGGTGAAAATTTTGGGATCAAAATTTTGGGTTCAAAATTTTGGGGTCAAAATTTTGGGATCAAAATTTTGGGGTCAAAATTTCGGGTGAAAATTTTGGGGTGAAAATTTTGGGGTGAAAATTTTGGGGTGAAAATTTTGGGATCAAAATTTTGGTGTCAAATTTTGGGGTCAAAATTTTGGGGTGAAAATTTTGGGGTGAAAATTTTGGGGTGAAAATTTTGGGGTGAAAATTTTGGGATCAAATTTTGGTGTCAAAATTTTGGGATCAAAATTTTGGGGTCAAAATTTTGGGGTCAAAATTTTGGGATCAAAATTTTGGGGTCAAAATTTTGGAGTCAAAATTTTGGGATCAAAATTTTGGGGTCAAAATTTTGGGGTGAAAATTTTGGGGTGAAAATTTTGGGATCAAAATTTTGGGATCAAAATTTTGGGATCAAAATTTTGGGGTGAAAGTTTTGGAGTCAAAAATTTTGGGATCAAAATTTTGGGGTGAAAATTTTGGGATCAAAATTTTGGGATCAAAATTTTTGGGTCAAAATTTTGGGGTCAAATTTTGGGATCAAAATTTTGGGATCAAAATTTTGGGATCAAAATTTTGGGGTCAAAATTTTGGGGTCAAAATTTTGGGGCCAAAATTTTCGGGTCAAAATTTTGGGATCAAAATTTTGGGGTCAAAATTTTGGGGTCAAAATTTTGGGATCAAAATTTTGGGGTCAAAATTTTGGAGTGAAAATTTTGGGATCAAAATTTTGGGATCAAAATTTGGGATCAAAATTTTGGGGTGAAAGTTTTGGAGTCAAAAATTTTGGGATCAAAATTTTGGGGTCAAAATTGTGGTGTGAAAATTTTGGGGACAAAATTTTGGGGTCAAAATTTTGGGGTCACAATTTTTGGATCAAATTTTGGGGTCAAAATTTTGGGACAAAATTTTGGGGTCAAAATTTTTTAGGTCAAAATTTTGGGGTCAAAATTTTGGGGTCAAAATTTTGGGGGTCAAAATTTTGGGATCAAAATTTTGGGGTCAAAATTTTGGGATCAAAATTTTGGGGTCAAAATTTTGGGGTCAAAATTTTGGGGTCAAAATTTTGGGGTGAAAATTTTTGGGGTGAAAATTTTGGGATCAAAATTTTGGGTTCAAAATTTTGGGGTCAAAATTTTGGGATCAAAATTTTGGGATCAAAATTTTGGGTTCAAAATTTTGGGGTCAAAATTTTGGGGTCAAAATTTGGATCAAATTTTGGGGTCAAAATTTTGGGGTCAAAATTTTGGGGTCAAAATTTTGGGATCAAAATTTTGGGGTCAAAATTTTGTGGTCAAATTTTTGGAGTCAAAATTTTGGGGTCAAATTTTTGGAGTCAAAATTTTGGGGGTCAAAATTTTGGGTGTCAAAATTTTGGGATCAAAATTTTGGAGTCAAAATTTTGGGGCCAAATTTTCGGGTCAAAATTTTGGGATCAAAATTTTGGGGTCAAAATTTTGGGGTCAAAATTTTGGGATCAAAATTTTGGGGTCAAAATTTTGGGGTCAAATTTTTGGAGTCAAAATTTTGGGGTCAAAATTTTGGGATCAAAATTTTGGGATCAAAATTTTGGGGTCAAAATTTTGGGGTCAAAATTTTGGGGTAAAATTTTTGGAGTCAAAATTTTGGGGCCAAATTTTGGTGTCAAAATTTTGGGGTCAAAATTTTGGGATCAAAATTTTGGGGTCAAATTTTTCGAGTCAAAATTTTGGGGTCAAAATTTTGGGGTCAAATTTTTGGAGTCAAAATTTTGGGGCCAAATTTTGGTGTCAAAATTTTGGGGTCAAAATTTTGGGGTCAAAATTTTGGGGTCAAATTTTTGGAGTCAAAATTTTGGGGTCAAAATTTTGGGGTCAAAATTTTGGGGTCAAAATTTTGGGGTCAAAATTTTGGGATCAAAATTTTGGGATCAAAATTTTGGGGTCAAAATTTTGGGATCAAATTTTTGGAGTCAAAATTTTGGGGCCAAATTATCGGGTCAAAATTTTGGGGTCAAAATGTCAAAATTTTGGGGTCAAAATTTTGGGGTCAAATTTTTGCAGTCAAAATTTTGGGGCCAAATTTTGGGGTCAAAATTTTGGGGTCAAAATTTTGGGATCAAAATTTTGGGGTCAAAATTTTGGGGTCAAATTTTTGGAGTCAAAATTTTGGGGTCAAAATTTTGGGGTGAAAATTTTGGGATCAAAATTTTGGGATCAAAATTTTGGGGTCAAAATTTTGGGGTGAAAATTTTGGGGTCAAATTTTTGGAGTCAAAATTTTGGGGCCAAATTTTGGGGTCAAAATTTTGGGGTCAAAATTTTGGGATCAAAATTTTGGGGTCAAATTTTTGGAGTCAAAATTTTGGGTCAAAATTTTGACTCCAAAATTTTGGGATCAAAATTTTGGGGTCAAAATTTCGGGGTCAAAATTTTGGGATCAAAATTTTGGGGTCAAAATTTTGGGGTCAAAATTTTGGGGTCAAAATTTTGGGATCAAAATTTTGGGATCAAAATTTTGGGGTCAAAATTTTGGGATCAAATTTTTGTAGTCAAAATTTTGGGGCCAAATTATCGGGTAAAAATTTTGGGATCAAAATTTTGGGGCCAAATTATCGGGTAAAAATTTTGGGATCAAAATTTTGGGGTCAAAATTTTGGGGTCAAAATTTTGGGATCAAAATTTTGGGATCAAAATTTTGGGGTCAAAATTTTGGGGTCAAAATTTTGGGGTGAAAATTTTGGGGTCAAAATTTTGGGATCAAAATTTTGGGGACAAAATTTTGCGGTCAAAATTTTGGGATCAAAATTTTGGGATCAAAATTTTGGGGTCAAATTTTTGGAGTCAAAATTTTGGGGTCAAAATTTTGGGGTCAAAATTTTGGGATCAAAATTTTGGGGTCAAAATTTTGGGGTCAAAATTTTGGGGTGAAAATTTTGGGGTCAAAATTTTGGGATCAAAATTTTGGGTTCAAAATTTTGGGGTCAAAATTTTGGGGTCAAAATTTTGGGATAAAAATTTTGGGGTCAAATTTTTGGAGTCAATATTTTGGGGTCAAAATTTTGGTGTCAAAATTTTGGGATCAAAATTTTGGGGTCAAAATTTTGGGGTCAAAATTTCGGGGTCAAAATTTTGGGATCAAAATTTTGGGATCAAAATTTTGGGGTCAAAATTTTGGGGTCAAAATTTTGTGGTCAAATTTTTGGAGTCAAAATTTTGGGGCCAAATTTTCGGGCCAAATTTTCGGGTCAAAATTTTGGGGTCAAAATTTTGGGATCAAAATTTTGGGGTCAAAATTTTGGGGTCAAAATTTTGGGATCAAAATTTTGGGGTCAAATTTTGTGGTCAAATTTTTGGAGTCAAAATTTTGGGGCCAAATTTTCGGGTCAAAATTTTGGGGTCAAAATTTTGGGATCAAAATTTTGGGGTCAAAATTTTGGGGTCAAAATTTTGGGATCAAAATTTTGGGGTCAAAATTTTGGGGTCAAAATTTTGGGATCAAAATTTTGGGGTCAAAATTTTGGGGTGAAAATTTTGGGGTGAAAATTTTGGGATCAAAATTTTGGGATCAAAATTTTGGGATCAAAATTTTGGGGTGAAAGTTTTGGAGTCAAAAATTTTGGGATCAAAATTTTGGGGTGAAAATTTTGGGATCAAAATTTTGGGATCAAAATTTTGGGATCAAAATTTTGGGGTCAAATTTTGGGATCAAAATTTTGGGATCAAAATTTTGGGATCAAAATTTTGGGGTCAAAATTTTGGGGTCAAAATTTTGGGGCCAAATTTTTGGGTCAAAATTTTGGGATCAAAATTTTGGGGTCAAAATTTTGGGGTCAAAATTTTGGGATCAAAATTTTGGGGTCAAAATTTTGGAGTCAAAATTTTGGGATCAAAATTTTGGGGTGAAAATTTTGGGATCAAAATTTTGGGATCAAAATTTTGGGGTAAAAATTTTGGGATCAAAATTTTGGGATCAAAATTTTGGGGTGAAAGTTTTGGAGTCAAAAATTTTTGGAGTCAAAATTTTGGGGCCAAATTTTGGTGTCAAAATTTTGGGGTCAAAATTTTGGGATCAAAATTTTGGGGTCAAATTTTTGGAGTCAAAATTTTGGGGTCAAAATTTTGGGGTCAAAATTTTGGGATCAAAATTTTGGGATCAAAATTTTGGGGTCAAAATTTTGGTCAAATTTTTGGAGTCAAAATTTTGGGGCCAAATTTTCGGGTCAAAATTTTGGGGTCAAAATTTTGGGATCAAAATTTTGGGGTCAAAATTTTGGGGTCAAAATTTTGGGATCAAAATTTTGGGGTCAAAATTTTGGGGTCAAAATTTTGGGATCAAAATTTTGGGGTCAAAATTTTGGGGTGAAAGTTTTGGAGTCAAAAATTTTGGGATCAAAATTTTGGGATCAAAATTTTGGGATCAAAATTTTGGGGTGAAAGTTTTGGAGTCAAAAATTTTGGGATCAAAATTTTGGGGTGAAAATTTTGGGATCAAAATTTTGGGATCAAAATTTTGGGGTCAAAATTTTGGGGTCAAATTTTGGGATCAAAATTTTGGGATCAAAATTTTGGGATCAAAATTTTGGGGTCAAAATTTTGGGGTCAAAATTTTGGGGCCAAATTTTCGGGTCAAAATTTTGGGATCAAAATTTTGGGGTCAAAATTTTGGGGTCAAAATTTTGGGATCAAAATTTTGGGGTCAAAATTTTGGAGTCAAAATTTTGGGATCAACATTTTGGGGTCAAAATTTTGGGGTGAAAATTTTGGGGTGAAAATTTTGGGATCAAAATTTTGGGATCAAAATTTTGGGATAAAAATTTTGGGGTGAAAGTTTTGGAGTCAAAAATTTTGGGATCAAAATTTTGGGGTGAAAATTTTGGGATCAAAATTTTGGGATCAAAATTTTGGGGTCAAAATTTTGGGATCAAAATTTTGGGATCAAAATTTTGGGATCAAAATTTTGGGGTGAAAGTTTTGGAGTCAAAAATTTTGGGATCAAAATTTTGGGGTGAAAATTTTGGGATCAAAATTTTGGGGTCAAAATTTTGGGATCAAAATTTTGGGGTGAAAATTTTGGGGTCAAAATTTTGGGATCAAAATTTTGGGGACAAAATTTTGCGGTCAAAATTTTGGGATCAAAATTTTGGGATCAAAATTTTGGGGTCAAATTTTTGGAGTCAAAATTTTGGGGTCAAAATTTTGGGGTCAAAATTTTGGGATCAAAATTTTGGGGTCAAAATTTTGGGGTCAAAATTTTGGGGTGAAAATTTTGGGGTCAAAATTTTGGGATCAAAATTTTGGGTTCAAAATTTTGGGGTCAAAATTTTGGGGTCAAAATTTTGGGATAAAAATTTTGGGGTCAAATTTTTGGAGTCAATATTTTGGGGTCAAAATTTTGGGGTCAAAATTTTGGGATCAAAATTTTGGGGTCAAAATTTTGGGGTCAAAATTTCGGGGTCAAAATTTTGGGATCAAAATTTTGGGATCAAAATTTTGGGGTCAAAATTTTGGGGTCAAAATTTTGTGGTCAAATTTTTGGAGTCAAAATTTTGGGGCCAAATTTTCGGGCCAAATTTTCGGGTCAAAATTTTCGGGTCAAAATTTTGGGATCAAAATTTTGGGGTCAAAATTTTGGGGTCAAAATTTTGGGATCAAAATTTTGGGGTCAAATTTTGTGGTCAAATTTTTGGAGTCAAAATTTTGGGGCCAAATTTTCGGGTCAAAATTTTGGGGTCAAAATTTTGGGATCAAAATTTTGGGGTCAAAATTTTGGGGTCAAAATTTTGGGATCAAAATTTTGGGGTCAAAATTTTGGGGTCAAAATTTTGGGATCAAAATTTTGGGGTCAAAATTTTGGGGTGAAAATTTTGGGGTGAAAATTTTGGGATCAAAATTTTGGGATCAAAATTTTGGGATCAAAATTTTGGGATCAAAATTTTGGGATCAAAATTTTGGGGTCAAAATTTTGGGGTCAAAATTTTGGGGCCAAATTTTTGGGTCAAAATTTTGGGATCAAAATTTTGGGGTCAAAATTTTGGGGTCAAAATTTTGGGATCAAAATTTTGGGGTCAAAATTTTGGAGTCAAAATTTTGGGATCAAAATTTTGGGGTCAAAATTTTGGGGTGAAAATTTTGGTGTGAAAATTTTGGGATCAAAATTTTGGGATCAAAATTTTGGGGTGAAAGTTTTGGAGTCAAAAATTTTGGGATCAAAATTTTGGGGTGAAAATTTTGGGATCAAAATTTTGGGATCAAAATTTTGGGGTAAAAATTTTGGGATCAAAATTTTGGGATCAAAATTTTGGGGTGAAAGTTTTGGAGTCAAAAATTTTGGGATCAAAATTTTGGGGTCAAAATTGTGGTGTGAAAATTTTGGGGACAAAATTTTGGGGTCAAAATTTTGGGGTCACAATTTTTGGATCAAAATTTTGGGGTCAAAATTTTGGGGTCAAAATTTTGGGGTCAAAATTTTGGGATCAAAATTTTGGGGTAAAAATTTTTGGGTCAAATTTTTGGAGTCAAAATTTTGGGGTCAAAGTTTTGGGGACAAAATTTTGGGGTCAAAATTTTTTAGGTCAAAATTTTGGGGTCAAAATTTTGGGGTCAAAATTTTGGGGTCACAATTTTTGGATCAAAATTTTGGGGTGAAAATTTTGGGGTGAAAATTTTGGGATCAAAATTTTGGGTTCAAAATTTTGGGGTCAAAATTTTGGGATCAAAATTTTGGGGTCAAAATTTCGGGGTCAAAATTTTAGGGACAAAACTTTGGGGTCAAAATTTTGGGGTCAAAATTTTGGGGTCAAAATTTTGGGGTCAAAATTTTGGGATCAAAATTTTGGGGTCAAAATTTTGGGGTCAAAATTTTGGGATCAAAATTTTGGGGTCAAAATTTTGGGGTCAAAATTTTGGGATCAAAATTTTGGGGTCAAAATTTTGTGGTCAAATTTTTGGAGTCAAAATTTTGGGGTCAAATTTTTGGAGTCAAAATTTTGGGGGTCAAAATTTTGGGGTCAAAATTTTGGGATCAAAATTTTGATTCAAAATTTTGGAGTCAAAATTTTGGGGCCAAATTTTCGGGTCAAAATTTTGGGATCAAAATTTTGGGGTCAAAATTTTGGGATCAAAATTTTGGGGTCAAAATTTTGGGGTCAAATTTTTGGAGTCAAAATTTTGGGGTCAAAATTTTGGGATCAAAATTTTTGGATCAAAATTTTGGGGTCAAAATTTTGGGGTCAAAATTTTGGGGTCAAATTTTTGGAGTCAAAATTTTGGGGCCAAATTTTGGTGTCAAAATTTTGGGGTCAAAATTTTGGGATCAAAATTTTGGGGTCAAATTTTTGGAGTCAAAATTTTGGGGTCAAAATTTTGGGGTCAAAATTTTGGGATCAAAATTTTGGGATCAAAATTTTGGGGTCAAAATTTTGGTCAAATTTTTGGAGTCAAAATTTTGGGGCCAAATTTTCGGGTCAAAATTTTGGGGTCAAAATTTTGGGATCAAAATTTTGGGGTCAAAATTTTGGGGTCAAAATTTTGGGATCAAAATTTTGGGGTCAAAATTTTGGGGTCAAAATTTTGGGATCAAAATTTTGGGGTCAAAATTTTGGGGTGAAAGTTTTGGAGTCAAAAATTTTGGGATCAAAATTTTGGGATCAAAATTTTGGGATCAAAATTTTGGGGTGAAAGTTTTGGAGTCAAAAATTTTGGGATCAAAATTTTGGGATCAAAATTTTGGGATCAAAATTTTGGGGTCAAAATTTTGGGGTCAAATTTTGGGATCAAAATTTTGGGATCAAAATTTTGGGATCAAAATTTTGGGGTCAAAATTTTGGGGTCAAAATTTTGGGGCCAAATTTTCGGGTCAAAATTTTGGGATCAAAATTTTGGGGTCAAAATTTTGGGGTCAAAATTTTGGGATCAAAATTTTGGGGTCAAAATTTTGGAGTCAAAATTTTGGGATCAACATTTTGGGGTCAAAATTTTGGGGTGAAAATTTTGGGGTGAAAATTTTGGGATCAAAATTTTGGGATCAAAATTTTGGGATAAAAATTTTGGGGTGAAAGTTTTGGAGTCAAAAATTTTGGGATCAAAATTTTGGGGTGAAAATTTTGGGATCAAAATTTTGGGATCAAAATATTGGGGTCAAAATTTTGGGATCAAAATTTTGGGATCAAAATTTTGGGATCAAAATTTTGGGGTGAAAGTTTTGGAGTCAAAAATTTTGGGATCAAAATTTTGGGGTGAAAATTTTGGGATCAAAATTTTGGGGTCAAAATTTTGGGATCAAAATTTTGGGGTCAAAATTTTGGGATCAAAATTTTGGGATCAAAATTTTGGGGTGAAAGTTTTGGAGTCAAAAATTTTGGGATCAAAATTTTGGGGTGAAAATTTTGGGATCAAAATTTTGGGGTGAAAATTTTGGGATCAAAATTTTGGGATCAAAATTTTGTGGTCAAAATTTTGGGGTCAAAATTTTGGGGTCAAAATTTTGGGATCAAAATTTTGGGGTGAAAATTTTGGAGTCAAAATTTTGGGATCAAAATTTTGGGGTCGAAATTTTGGGGTCAAAATTTTTATGTGAAAATTTTGGGGTGAAAATTTTGGGGTGAAAATTTTGGGATCAAAATTTTGGGATCAAAATTTTGGAGTCAAAAATTTTGGGATCAAAATTTTGGGGTGAAAATTTTGGGATCAAAATTTTGGGATCAAAATTTTGGGGTCAAAATTTTGGGGTCAAATTTTGGGATCAAAATTTTGGGATCAAAATTTTGGGATCAAAATTTTGGGGTCAAAATTTTGGGGTCAAAATTTTGGGGCCAAATTTTCGGGTCAAAATTTTGGGATCAAAATTTTGGGGTCAAAATTTTGGGGTCAAAATTTTGGGATCAAAATTTTGGGGTCAAAATTTTGGAGTCAAAATTTTGGGATCAACATTTTGGGGTCAAAATTTTGGGGTGAAAATTTTGGGGTGAAAATTTTGGGATCAAAATTTTGGGATCAAAATTTTGGGATAAAAATTTTGGGGTGAAAGTTTTGGAGTCAAAAATTTTGGGATCAAAATTTTGGGGTGAAAATTTTGGGATCAAAATTTTGGGGTCAAAATTTTGGGATCAAAATTTTGGGATCAAAATTTTGGGATCAAAATTTTGGGGTGAAAGTTTTGGAGTCAAAAATTTTGGGATCAAAATTTTGGGGTGAAAATTTTGGGGTCAAAATTTTGGGATCAAAATTTTGGGGTGAAAATTTTGGGGTCAAAATTTTGGGATCAAAATTTTGGGGACAAAATTTTGCGGTCAAAATTTTGGGATCAAAATTTTGGGGTCAAATTTTTGGAGTCAAAATTTTGGGGTCAAAATTTTGGGGTCAAAATTTTGGGATCAAAATTTTGGGGTCAAAATTTTGGGGTCAAAATTTTGGGGTGAAAATTTTGGGGTCAAAATTTTGGGATCAAAATTTTGGGTTCAAAATTTTGGGGTCAAAATTTTGGGGTCAAAATTTTGGGATAAAAATTTTGGGGTCAAATTTTTGGAGTCAATATTTTGGGGTCAAAATTTTGGGGTCAAAATTTTGGGATCAAAATTTTGGGGTCAAAATTTTGGGGTCAAAATTTCGGGGTCAAAATTTTGGGATCAAAATTTTGGGATCAAAATTTTGGGGTCAAAATTTTGGGGTCAAAATTTTGTGGTCAAATTTTTGGAGTCAAAATTTTGGGGCCAAATTTTCGGGCCAAATTTTCGGGTCAAAATTTTGGGGTCAAAATTTTGGGATCAAAATTTTGGGGTCAAAATTTTGGGGTCAAAATTTTGGGATCAAAATTTTGGGGTCAAATTTTGTGGTCAAATTTTTGGAGTCAAAATTTTGGGGCCAAATTTTCGGGTCAAAATTTTGGGATCAAAATTTTGGGGTCAAAATTTTGGGGTCAAAATTTTGGGATCAAAATTTTGGGGTCAAAATTTTGGGGTCAAAATTTTGGGATCAAAATTTTGGGGTCAAAATTTTGGGGTGAAAATTTTGGGGTGAAAATTTTGGGATCAAAATTTTGGGATCAAAATTTTGGGATCAAAATTTTGGGCTGAAAGTTTTGGAGTCAAAAATTTTGGGATCAAAATTTTGGGGTGAAAATTTTGGGATCAAAATTTTGGGATCAAAATTTTGGGGTCAAAATTTTGGGGTCAAATTTTGGGATCAAAATTTTGGGATCAAAATTTTGGGATCAAAATTTTGGGGTCAAAATTTTGGGGTCAAAATTTTGGGGCCAAATTTTTGGGTCAAAATTTTGGGATCAAAATTTTGGGGTCAAAATTTTGGGGTCAAAATTTTGGGATCAAAATTTTGGGGTCAAAATTTTGGAGTCAAAATTTTGGGATCAAAATTTTGGGGTCAAAATTTTGGGGTGAAAATTTTGGTGTGAAAATTTTGGGATCAAAATTTTGGGATCAAAATTTTGGGGTGAAAGTTTTGGAGTCAAAAATTTTGGGATCAAAATTTTGGGGTGAAAATTTTGGGATCAAAATTTTGGGATCAAAATTTTGGGGTAAAAATTTTGGGATCAAAATTTTGGGATCAAAATTTTGGGGTGAAAGTTTTGGAGTCAAAAATTTTGGGATCAAAATTTTGGGGTGAAAATTTTGGGATCAAAATTTTGGGGTCAAAATTTTGGGATCAAAATTTTGGGGTCAAAATTTCGGGGTCAAAATTTTGGGATCAAAATTTTGGGGTGAAAATTTTGGGATCAACATTTTGGGATCAACATTTTGGGATCAACATTTTGGGGTGAAAATTTTGGGGTCAAAATTTTGGGGTCAAAATTTTGGGATCAAAATTTTGGGGTCAAATTTTTGGAGTCAAATTTTTTAGTCAAAATTTTGGGGCCAAATTTTGGGGTCAAAATTTTGGGGTCAAAATTTTGGGGTCAAAATTTTGGGATCAAAATTTTGTGGTGAAAATTTTGGAGTCAAAATTTTGGGTTGAAAATTTTGCGGTCAAAATTTTGGGGTCAAAATTTTGGGGTCAAATTTTTGGAGTCAAAATTTTGGGGTCAAAATTTCGGGGTCAAAATTTGGGGGTCAAAATTTTGGGGTCAAAACTTTGGGGTCAAAATTTTGGGATCAAAATTTTGGGATCAAAATTTTGGGTTTAAAATTTTGGGGTCAAAATTTTGGGGTGAAAATTTTGGGGTGAAAATTTCGGGGTCAAAATTTTGGGATCAAAATTTTGGGAACAAAATTTTGGGATCAAAATTTTGGGGTCAAAATTTTGGGGTTAAAATTTTGTGGTCAAATTTTTGGAGTCAAAATTTTGGGGCCAAATTTTCGGGTCAAAATTTTGGGATCAAAATTTTGGGGTCAAAATTTTGGGGTCAAAATTTTGGGATCAAAATTTTGGGGTCAAAATTTTGGGGTCAAAATTTTGGGGTGAAAATTTTGGGGTGAAAATTTTGGGGTGAAAATTTTGGGATCAAAATTTTGGGATCAAAATTTTGGGATCAAAATTTTTGGGTGAAAGTTTTGGAGTCAAAAATTTTGGGATCAAAATTTTGGGGTGAAAATTTTGGGATCAAAATTTTGGGGTCAAAATTTTGGGATCAAAATTTTGGGATCAAAATTTTGGGATCAAAATTTTGGGGTGAAAGTTTTGGAGTCAAAAATTTTGGGATCAAAATTTTGGGGTGAAAATTTTGGGATCAAAATTTTGGGATCAAAATTTTGGGGTCAAAATTTTGGGATCAAAATTTTGGGATCAAAATTTTGGGATCAAAATTTTGGGGTGAAAGTTTTGGAGTCAAAAATTTTGGGATCAAAATTTTGGGGTGAAAATTTTGGGATCAAAATTTTGGGGTCAAAATTTTGGGATCAAAATTTTGGGATCAAAATTTTGGGGTGAAAGTTTTGGAGTCAAAAATTTTGGGATCAAAATTTTGGGATCAAAATTTTGGGATCAAAATTTTGTGGTCAAAATTTTGGGGTGAAAATTTTGGGGTCAAAATTTTGGGATCAAAATTTTGGGGTGAAAATTTTGGAGTCAAAATTTTGGGATCAAAATTTTGGGGTCGAAATTTTGGGGTCAAAATTTTTATGTGAAAATTTTGGGGTGAAAATTTTGGGGTGAAAATTTTGGGATCAAAATTTTGGGGTCAAAATTTTGGGATCAAAATTTTGGGGTCGAAATTTTGGGGTGAAAATTCTGGGGTGAAAATTTTGGGAACAAATTTTTGGGGTCAAAATTTTGGGGTCAAAATTTTGGGGTCAAAATTTTGGGGTCAAATTTTTGGAGTCAAAATTTTGGGGTCAAAATTTTGGGATCAAAATTTTGGGGTCAAAATTTTGGGGTCAAAATTTTGGGGTTAAAATTTTGGGATCAAAATTTTGTGGTGAAAATTTTGGAGTCAAAATTTTGGGGTCAAAATTTTGGGGTCAAAATTTTGGGGTCAAAATTTTGGGATCAAAATTTTGGGGTCAAATTTTTGGGGTCAAATTTTTGGAGTCAAAATTTTGGGGTCAAATTTTTGGAGTCAAAATTTTGGGGTCAAAATTTTGGGGTGAAAATTTTGGGTTTTGACCCCAAAATTTTGACTCCAAAAATTTGACCCCAAAATTTTGCTCCCAAAATTTTCACCCCAAAATTTTGACCCCAAAATTTTGACTCCAAAAATTTGACCCCAAAATTTTGACCCCAAAATTTTGACCCAAAAATTTTGATTACAAAATTTTGACCCCAAAATTTTGACCCCAAAATTTTGACCCCAAAATTTTGACCCAAAAATTTTGACCCCAAAATTTTCACCCCAAAATTTTGACCCCAAAATTTTGACTCCAAAAATTTGACCCCAAAATTTTGACTCCAAAAATTTGACCCCAAAATTTTGACCCCAAAATTTTGACCCCAAAATTTTGACTCCAAAAATTTGACCCCAAAATTTTGACCCCAAAATTTTGACCCCAAAATTTTGACCCCAAAATTTTGACTCCAAAATTTTGACCCCAAAATTTTGACTCCAAAAATTTGACCCCAAAATTTTGACCCCAAAATTTTGACCCCAAAATTTTGACCCCAAAATTTTGATCCCAAAATTTTGACCCCAAAATTTTGACCCCAAAATTTTGACCCCGAAATTTTGACCCCAAAATTTTGACCTCAAAATTTTCAACCCAAAATTTTGACTCCAAAATTTTCACCACAAAATTTTGACCCCAAAATTTTCACCCCAAAATTTTCACCCCAAAATTTTCACCCCAAAATTTTGACCTCAAAATTTTCAACCCAAAATTTTGACTCCAAAATTTTCACCACAAAATTTTGACCCCAAAATTTTGACCCCAAAAGTTTGATCCCAAAATTTTGATCCCAAAATTTTGGGGTCAAATTTTTGGGGTCAAAATTTTGGGATCAAAATTTTTGGGGTCAAATTTTTGGGGTCAAATTTTTGGAGTCAAAATTTTGGGGTCAAAATTTTGGGGTCAAAATTTTGGCGTCAAAATTTTGGGATCAAAATTATGGGATCAAAATTTTGCGGTCAAAATTTTGGGATCAAAATTTTGGGGTCAAAATTTTGGGGTCAAAATTTTGGGGTCAAAATTTTGGGGTCAAAATTTTGAGGTCAAAATTGGGGTCAAAATTTTGAGGTCAAAATTTGACCCCAAAATTTTGACCCCAAAATTTTGACCCAAAAATTTTGATCCCAAAATTTTGACCCCAAAATTTTGACCCCAAAATTTTGACCCCAAAATTTTCACCCCAAAATTTTCACCCCAAAATTTTGACCCCAAAATTTTCACTCCAAAAATTTGACCCCAAAATTTTGACTCCAAAAATTTGACCCCAAAATTTTAAACCCAAAATTTTGACCCCAAAATTTTGACTCCAAAAATTTGACCCCAAAATTTTGACCCCAAAATTTTGACCCCAAAATTTTGACCCCAAAATTTTGACTCCAAAATTTTGACCCCAAAATTTTGACTCCAAAAATTTGACCCCAAAATTTTGACCCCAAAATTTTGACCCCAAAATTTTGACTCCAAAATTTTGACCCCAAAATTTTTACTCCAAAATTTTGACCCCAAAATTTTGACCCCAAAATTTTGACCCCCAAATTTTGACCCCAAAATTTTGACCCCAAAATTTTGACCTAAAAAATTTTGACTCCAAAATTTTGATCCAAAAATTGTGACCCCAAAATTGTGACCCCAAAATTTTGACCCCGAAATTTTAACCCAAAATTTTGACCTCAAAATTTTCAACCCAAAATTTTGACTCCAAAATTTTCACCACAAAATTTTGATCCCAAAATTTTGACCCCAAAATTTTGACCCCAAAATTTTGACCCCAAAATTTTGACCCCAAAATTTTGACCCCAAAATTTTCACCCCAAAATTTTGACCCCAAAATTTTGACTCCAAAAATTTGACCCCAAAATTTTGACTCCAAAAATGTTACCCCAAAATTTTGACCCCAAAATTTTGACCCCAAAATTTTGACTCCAAAAATTTGACCCCAAAATTTTGACCCCAAAATTTTGACCCCGAAATTTTGACCCCAAAATTTTGACCTCAAAATTTTCAACCCAAAATTTTGACTCCAAAATTTTCACCACAAAATTTTGACCCCAAAATTTTGACCCCAAAATTTTTGGGGTCAAAATTTTGGGATCAAAATTTTGGAGTCAAATTTTTGGGGTCAAATTTTTGGAGTCAAAATTTTGGGGTCAAAATTTTGGGGTCAAAATTTTGGCGTCAAAATTTTGGGATCAAAATTATGGGACCAAAATTTTGCGGTCAAAATTTTGGGATCAAAATTTTGGGGTCAAAATTTTGGGGTCAAAATTTTGGGGTCAAAATTTTGAGGTCAAAATTTTGAGGTCAAAATTTTGGGGTCAAAATTTTGGAGTCAAAATTTTGGGGTCAAAATTTTGGGGTCACAATTTTGCGGTCACAATTTTTGGATCAAAATTTTGGAGTCAAAATTTTTTAGGTCAAAATTTTGGGGTCAAAATTTTGGGGTCAAAATTTTGGGGTCAAAATTTTGGGGTCAAAATTTTGGGGTCAAAATTTTGGAGTAAAAATTTTGGGGTCAAAATTTTGGAGTCAAAATTTTGGGGTCAAAATTTTGGGGTCAAAATTTTGGGGTCAAAATTTTGGGGTCAAATTTTTGGAGTCAAAATTTTGGGGTCAAAATTTTGGAGTCAAAATTTTGGGGTCAAAATTTTGGGGTCAAAATTTTGGGGTCAAAATTTTGGTATCAAAATTTTGGGATCAAAATTTTGTGGTCAAATTTTTGGAGTCAAAATTTTGGGGCCAAATTTTCGGGTCAAAATTTTGGGGTCAAAATTTTGGGATCAAAATTTTGGGGTGAAAATTTTGGGGTGAAAATTTTGGGGTCAAAATTTTGGGGTCAAAATTTTGGGGTCAAAATTTTGGGGTCAAAATTTTGGGATCAAAATTTTTGGGTCAAAATTTTGGGGTCAAAATTTTGGGGTCAAATTTTGACCTCAAAATTTTGACCCCAATTTTGACCTCAAAATTTTGACCCCAAAATTTTGACCCCAAAATTTTGACCCCAAAATTTTGACCCCAAAATTTTGATCCCAAAATTTTGACCGCAAAATTTTGATCCCAAAATTTTGACCCCAAAATTTTGACCCCAAAATTTTGACCCGAAAATTTGGCCCCAAAATTTTGACTCCAAAAATTTGACCACAAAATTTTGATCCCAAAATTTTGATCCCAAAATTTTGACCCCAAAATTTTGACCCCAAAATTTTGACCCCAAAATTTTGACTCCAAAATTTTGACCCCAAAATTTTGACTCCAAAAATTTGACCCCAAAATTTTGACCCCAAAATTTTGACCCCAAAATTTTGACCCCAAAATTTTGACTCCATTTTGGGGTCAAAATTTTGGGGTCAAAATTTTGGGGTCAAAATTTTGGAGTAAAAATTTTGGGGTCAAAATTTTGGAGTCAAAATTTTGGGGTCAAAATTTTGGGGTCAAAATTTTGGGGTCAAAATTTTGGGGTCAAATTTTTGGAGTCAAAATTTTGGGGTCAAAATTTTGGAGTCAAAATTTTGGGGTCAAAATTTTGGGGTCAAAATTTTGGGGTCAAAATTTTGGGATCAAAATTTTGGGATAAAAATTTTGTGGTCAAATTTTTGGAGTCAAAATTTTGGGGCCAAATTTTCGGGTCAAAATTTTGGGGTCAAAATTTTGGGATCAAAATTTTGGGGTCAAAATTTTGGGGTCAAAATTTTGGGATCAAAATTTTGGGGTCAAATTTTGTGGTCAAATTTTTGGAGTCAAAATTTTGGGGCCAAATTTTGGGGTCAAAATTTTGGGGTCAAAATTTTGGGATCAAAATTTTGGGGTCAAAATTTTGGGGTCAAAATTTTGGGATCAAAATTTTGGGGTCAAAATTTTGGGGTCAAAATTTTGGGATCAAAATTTTGGGGTCAAAATTTTGGGGTGAAAATTTTGGGGTGAAAATTTTGGGATCAAAATTTTGGGATCAAAATTTTGGGATCAAAATTTTGGGGTGAAAGTTTTGGAGTCAAAAATTTTGGGATCAAAATTTTGGGGTGAAAATTTTGGGATCAAAATTTTGGGATCAAAATTTTGGGGTCAAAATTTTGGGGTCAAATTTTGGGATCAAAATTTTGGGATCAAAATTTTGGGATCAAAATTTTGGGGTCAAAATTTTGGGGTCAAAATTTTGGGGCCAAATTTTCGGGTCAAAATTTTGGGATCAAAATTTTGGGGTCAAAATTTTGGGGTCAAAATTTTGGGATCAAAATTTTGGGGTCAAAATTTTGGAGTCAAAATTTTGGGATCAAAATTTTGGGGTCAAAATTTTGGGGTGAAAATTTTGGGGTGAAAATTTTGGGATCAAAATTTTGGGATCAAAATTTTGGGATCAAAATTTTGGGGTGAAAGTTTTGGAGTCAAAAATTTTGGGATCAAAATTTTGGGGTGAAAATTTTGGGATCAAAATTTTGGGATCAAAATTTTGGGGTCAAAATTTTGGGATCAAAATTTTGGGATCAAAATTTTGGGATCAAAATTTTGGGGTGAAAGTTTTGGAGTCAAAAATTTTTGGATCAAAATTTTGAGTGAAAATTTTGGGATCAAAATTTTGGGATCAAAATTTTGGGGTGAAAATTTTGGGATCAAAATTTTGGGATCAAAATTTTGGGATCAAAATTTTGGGGTGAAAGTTTTGGAGTCAAAAATTTTGGGATCAAAATTTTGGGGTGAAAATTTTGGGATCAAAATTTTGGGGTCAAAATTTTGGGATCAAAATTTTGGGATCAAAATTTTGGGGTGAAAGTTTTGGAGTCAAAAATTTTGGGATCAAAATTTTGGGGTGAAAATTTTGGGATCAAAATTTTGGGATCAAAATTTTGTGGTCAAAATTTTGGGGTCAAAATTTTGGAGTCAAAATTTTGGGGTCAAAATTTTGGGGTGAAAATTTTGGAGTCAAAATTTTGGGATCAAAATTTTGGGGTCGAAATTTTGGGGTCAAAATTTTTATGTGAAAATTTTGGGGTGAAAATTTTGGGGTCAAAATTTTGGGATCAAAATTTTGGGATCAAAATTTTGTGGTCAAATTTTTGGAGTCAAAATTTTGGGGCCAAATTTTGGGATCAAAATTTTGTGGTCAAATTTTTGGAGTCAAAATTTTGGGGCCAAATTTTCGGGTCAAAATTTTGGGATCAAAATTTTGGGGTGAAAGTTTTGGAGTCAAAAATTTTGGGATCAAAATTTTGGGGTCAAAATTTTGGGATCAAAATTTTGGGGTCAAAATTTTGGGGTGAAAATTTTGGGGTGAAAATTTTGGGATCAAAATTTTGGGATCAAAATTTTGGGGTGAAAGTTTTGGAGTCAAAAATTTTGGGATCAAAATTTTGGGGTGAAAATTTTGACCCCAAAATTTTGATCCCAAAATTTTGACCGCAAAATTTTGTCAAAATTTTGGGGTCAAAATTTTGGAGTAAAAATTTTGGGGTCAAAATTTTGGAGTCAAAATTTTGGTGTCAAAATTTTGGGGTCAAAATTTTGGGGTCAAAATTTTGGGGTCAAATTTTTGGAGTCAAAATTTTGGGGTCAAAATTTTGGAGTCAAAATTTTGGGGTCAAAATTTTGGGGTCAAAATTTTGGGGTCAAAATTTTGGGATCAAAATTTTGGGATCAAAATTTTGTGGTCAAATTTTTGGAGTCAAAATTTTGGGGCCAAATTTTCGGGTCAAAATTTTGGGGTCAAAATTTTGGGATCAAAATTTTGGGGTCAAAATTTTGGGGTCAAAATTTTGGGATCAAAATTTTGGGGTCAAATTTTGTGGTCAAATTTTTGGAGTCAAAATTTTGGGGCCAAATTTTCGGGTCAAAATTTTGGGGTCAAAATTTTGGGATCAAAATTTTGGGGTCAAAATTTTGGGGTCAAAATTTTGGGATCAAAATTTTGGGGTCAAAATTTTGGGGTCAAAATTTTGGGATCAAAATTTTGGGGTCAAAATTTTGGGGTGAAAATTTTGGGGTGAAAATTTTGGGATCAAAATTTTGGGATCAAAATTTTGGGATCAAAATTTTGGGGTGAAAGTTTTGGAGTCAAAAATTTTGGGATCAAAATTTTGGGGTGAAAATTTTGACCCCAAAATTTTGATCCCAAAATTTTGACCGCAAAATTTTGATCCCATAATTTTGATCCCAAAATTTTGATGCCAAAATTTTGACCCCAAAATTTTGACCCCAAAATTTTGACTCCAAAAATTTGACCCCAAAAATTTGACCCCAAAAATTTTGGGGTCAAAATTTTGGGGTCAAAATTTTGTGGTGAAAATTTTGGAGTCAAAATTTTGGGTTGAAAATTTTGAGGTCAAAATTTTGGGGTGAAAATTTTGGGGTGAAAATTTTGGGGTCAAAATTTTGGGATCAAAATTTTGGGGTGAAAATTTTGGTATCAAAATTTTGGGGTCAAAATTTTGGGGTCAAAATTTTGGGGTCAAAATTTTGGGGTCAAAATTTTGGGATCAAAATTTTGGGATCAAAATTTTGGGGTCAAAATTTTGGGATCAAAATTTTGGGGTCAAAATTTTGGGGTCAAAATTTTGGGATCAAAATTTTGGGGTGAAAGTTTTGGAGTCAAAAATTTTGGGATCAAAATTTTGGGGTGAAAATTTTGGGATCAAAATTTTGGGATCAAAATTTTGTGGTCAAAATTTTGGGGTCAAAATTTTGGAGTCAAAATTTTGGGGTCAAAATTTTGGGGTGAAAATTTTGGAGTCAAAATTTTGGGATCAAAATTTTGGGGTCGAAATTTTGGGGTCAAAATTTTTATGTGAAAATTTTGGGGTGAAAATTTTGGGGTCAAAATTTTGGGGTCAAAATTTTGGGATCAAAATTTTGGGATCAAAATTTTGTGGTCAAATTTTTGGAGTCAAAATTTTGGGGCCAAATTTTGGGATCAAAATTTTGTGGTCAAATTTTTGGAGTCAAAATTTTGGGGCCAAATTTTCGGGTCAAAATTTTGGGATCAAAATTTTGGGGTGAAAGTTTTGGAGTCAAAAATTTTGGGATCAAAATTTTGGGGTCAAAATTTTGGGATCAAAATTTTGGGGTCAAAATTTTGGGGTCAAAATTTTGGGATCAAAATTTTGGGGTCAAAATTTTGGGGTGAAAATTTTGGGGTGAAAATTTTGGGATCAAAATTTTGGGATCAAAATTTTGGGATCAAAATTTTGGGGTGAAAGTTTTGGAGTCAAAAATTTTGGGATCAAAATTTTGGGGTGAAAATTTTGGGATCAAAATTTTGGGATCAAAATTTTGGGGTCAAAATTTTGGGGTCAAATTTTGGGATCAAAATTTTGGGATCAAAATTTTGGGATCAAAATTTTGGGGTCAAAATTTTGGGGTCAAAATTTTGGGGCCAAATTTTCGGGTCAAAATTTTGGGATCAAAATTTTGGGGTCAAAATTTTGGGGTCAAAATTTTGGGATCAAAATTTTGGGGTCAAAATTTTGGAGTCAAAATTTTGGGATCAAAATTTTGGGGTCAAAATTTTGGGGTGAAAATTTTGGGGTGAAAATTTTGGGATCAAAATTTTGGGATCAAAATTTTGGGATCAAAATTTTGGGGTGAAAGTTTTGGAGTCAAAAATTTTGGGATCAAAATTTTGGGGTGAAAATTTTGGGATCAAAATTTTGGGATCAAAATTTTGGGGTCAAAATTTTGGGATCAAAATTTTGGGATCAAAATTTTGGGATCAAAATTTTGGGGTGAAAGTTTTGGAGTCAAAAATTTTTGGATCAAAATTTTGAGTGAAAATTTTGGGATCAAAATTTTGGGATCAAAATTTTGGGGTGAAAATTTTGGGATCAAAATTTTGGGATCAAAATTTTGGGATCAAAATTTTGGGGTGAAAGTTTTGGAGTCAAAAATTTTGGGATCAAAATTTTGGGGTGAAAATTTTGGGATCAAAATTTTGGGGTCAAAATTTTGGGATCAAAATTTTGGGATCAAAATTTTGGGGTGAAAGTTTTGGAGTCAAAAATTTTGGGATCAAAATTTTGGGGTGAAAATTTTGGGATCAAAATTTTGGGATCAAAATTTTGTGGTCAAAATTTTGGGGTCAAAATTTTGGAGTCAAAATTTTGGGGTCAAAATTTTGGGGTGAAAATTTTGGAGTCAAAATTTTGGGATCAAAATTTTGGGGTCGAAATTTTGGGGTCAAAATTTTTATGTGAAAATTTTGGGGTGAAAATTTTGGGGTCAAAATTTTGGGGTCAAAATTTTGGGATCAAAATTTTGGGATCAAAATTTTGTGGTCAAATTTTTGGAGTCAAAATTTTGGGGCCAAATTTTGGGATCAAAATTTTGTGGTCAAATTTTTGGAGTCAAAATTTTGGGGCCAAATTTTCGGGTCAAAATTTTGGGATCAAAATTTTGGGGTGAAAGTTTTGGAGTCAAAAATTTTGGGATCAAAATTTTGGGGTCAAAATTTTGGGATCAAAATTTTGGGGTCAAAATTTTGGGGTGAAAATTTTGGGGTGAAAATTTTGGGATCAAAATTTTGGGATCAAAATTTTGGGGTGAAAGTTTTGGAGTCAAAAATTTTGGGATCAAAATTTTGGGGTGAAAATTTTGACCCCAAAATTTTGATCCCAAAATTTTGACCGCAAAATTTTGTCAAAATTTTGGGGTCAAAATTTTGGAGTAAAAATTTTGGGGTCAAAATTTTGGAGTCAAAATTTTGGTGTCAAAATTTTGGGGTCAAAATTTTGGGGTCAAAATTTTGGGGTCAAATTTTTGGAGTCAAAATTTTGGGGTCAAAATTTTGGAGTCAAAATTTTGGGGTCAAAATTTTGGGGTCAAAATTTTGGGGTCAAAACTTTGGGATCAAAATTTTGGGATCAAAATTTTGTGGTCAAATTTTTGGAGTCAAAATTTTGGGGCCAAATTTTCGGGTCAAAATTTTGGGGTCAAAATTTTGGGATCAAAATTTTGGGGTCAAAATTTTGGGGTCAAAATTTTGGGATCAAAATTTTGGGGTCAAATTTTGTGGTCAAATTTTTGGAGTCAAAATTTTGGGGCCAAATTTTCGGGTCAAAATTTTGGGGTCAAAATTTTGGGATCAAAATTTTGGGGGTCAAAATTTTGGGGTCAAAATTTTGGGATCAAAATTTTGGGGTCAAAATTTTGGGGTCAAAATTTTGGGATCAAAATTTTGGGGTCAAAATTTTGGGGTGAAAATTTTGGGGTGAAAATTTTGGGATCAAAATTTTGGGATCAAAATTTTGGGATCAAAATTTTGGGGTGAAAGTTTTGGAGTCAAAAATTTTGGGATCAAAATTTTGGGGTGAAAATTTTGACCCCAAAATTTTGATCCCAAAATTTTGACCGCAAAATTTTGATCCCATAATTTTGATCCCAAAATTTTGATGCCAAAATTTTGACCCCAAAATTTTGACCCCAAAATTTTGACTCCAAAAATTTGACCCCAAAAAATTTGACCCCAAAAATTTTGGGGTCAAAATTTTGGGGTCAAAATTTTGTGGTGAAA
>CATOAT010000051.1:0-171830 GCA_951394125.1 Epistrophe eligans | reverse complement strand
TTTTTGTGGAGATTTAAAAAATGGCGCACATGGATGGAAAGGTCTCTTTACTCTCAGTTTAACGGTGAAAACCGCAACACCAACGAGGCTTGGTTGCGGAGATATCGGGTTTTAAAGAGATTTGATTTTTAAAGTTTTTAACGATGCCGGCATCGCAAGTTTTGTCAAAAGTGATGAAAAATTTTTTTGTGGAGATTTAAAAAATGGCGTACATGGATGGAAAGGTCTCTTTACTCTCAGTTTAACGGTGAAAACCGCAACCACCAACGAGGCTTGGTTGCGGAGATATCGGGTTTTAAAGAGATTTGATTTTTAAAGTTTTTAACGATGCCGGCATCGCAAGTTTTGTCAAAAAGTGATGAAAAATTTTTTTGTGGAGATTTAAAAAATGGCGTACATGGATGGAAAGGTCTCTTTACTCTCAGTTTAACGGTGAAAACCGCAACCACCAACGAGGCTTGGTTGCGGAGATATCGGGTTTTAAAGAGATTTTGATTTTAAAGTTTTTAACGATGCCGGCATCGCAAGTTTTGTCAAAAAGTGATGAAAAATTTTTTTGTGGAGATTTAAAAAATGGCGTATATGGATGGAAAGGTCTCTTTACTCTCAGTTTAACGGTGAAAACCGCAACCACCAACGAGGCTTGGTTGCGGAGATATCGGGTTTTAAAGAGATTTTGATTTTTAAAGTTTTTAACGATGCCGGCATCGCAAGTTTTGTCAAAAAGTGATGAAAAATTTTTTTGTGGAGATTTAAAAAATGGCGTATATGGATGGAAAGGTCTCTTTACTCTCAGTTTAACGGTGAAAACCGCAACCACCAACGAGGCTTGGTTGCGGAGATATCGGGTTTTAAAGAGATTTTGATTTTTAAAGTTTTTAACGATGCCGGCATCGCAAGTTTTGTCAAAAAGTGATGAAAAATTTTTTTGTGGAGATTTAAAAAATGGCGTACATGGATGGAAAGGTCTCTTACTCTCAGTTTAACGGTGAAAACCGCAACCACCAACGAGGCTTGGTTGCGGAGATATCGGGTTTAAAGAGATTTTGATTTTTAAAGTTTTTAACGATGCCGGCATCGCAAGTTTTGTCAAAAAGTGATGAAAAATTTTTTTGTGGAGATTTAAAAAATGGCGTACATGGATGGAAAGGTCTCTTTACTCTCAGTTTAACGGTGAAAACCGCAACCACCAACGAGGCTTGGTTGCGGAGATATCGGGTTTTAAAGAGATTTTGATTTTTAAAGTTTTTAACGATGCCGGCATCGCAAGTTTTGTCAAAAGTGATGAAAAATTTTTTTGTGGAGATTTAAAAAATGGCGTACATGGATGGAAAGGTCTCTTTACTCTCAGTTTAACGGTGAAAACCGCAACCACCAACGAGGCTTGGTTGCGGAGATATCGGGTTTTAAAGAGATTTTGATTTTTAAAGTTTTTAACGATGCCGGCATCGCAAGTTTTGTCAAAAAGTGATGAAAAATTTTTTTGTGGAGATTTAAAAAATGGCGTACATGGATGGAAAGGTCTCTTTACTCTCAGTTTAACGGTGAAAACCGCAACCACCAACGAGGCTTGGTTGCGGAGATATCGGGTTTTAAAGAGATTTTGATTTTTAAAGTTTTTAACGATGCCGGCATCGCAAGTTTTGTCAAAAAGTGATGAAAAATTTTTTTGTGGAGATTTAAAAAATGGCGTACATGGATGGAAAGGTCTCTTTACTCTCAGTTTAACGGTGAAAACCGCAACCACCAACGAGGCTTGGTTGCGGAGATATCGGCTTTTAAAGAGATTTTGATTTTTAAAGTTTTTAACGATGCCGGCATCGCAAGTTTTGTCAAAAAGTGATGAAAAATTTTTTTGTGGAGATTTAAAAAATGGCGTACATGGATGGAAAGGTCTCTTTACTCTCAGTTTAACGGTGAAAACCGCAACCACCAACGAGGCTTGGTTGCGGAGATATCGGGTTTCAAAGAGATTTTGATTTTTAAAGTTTTTAACGATGCCGGCATCGCAAGTTTTGTCAAAAAGTGATGAAAAATTTTTTTGTGGAGATTTAAAAAATGGCGTACATGGATGGAAAGGTCTCTTTACTCTCAGTTTAACGGTGAAAACCGCAACCACCAACGAGGCTTGGTTGCGGAGATATCGGCTTTTAAAGAGATTTTGATTTTTAAAGTTTTTAACGATGCCGGCATCGCAAGTTTTGTCAAAAAGTGATGAAAAATTTTTTTGTGGAGATTTAAAAAATGGCGTACATGGATGGAAAGGTCTCTTTACTCTCAGTTTAACGGTGAAAACCGCAACCACCAACGAGGCTTGGTTGCGGAGATATCGGGTTTTAAGAGATTTTGATTTTTAAAGTTTTTAACGATGCCGGCATCGCAAGTTTTGTCAAAAAGTGATGAAAAATTTTTTTGTGGAGATTTAAAAAATGGCGTACATGGATGGAAAGGTCTCTTTACTCTCAGTTTAAAGGTGAAAACCGCAACCACCAACGAGGATTGGTTGCGGAGATATCGGCTTTTAAAGAGATTTTGATTTTTAAAGTTTTTAACGATGCCGGCATCGCAAGTTTTGTCAAAAAGTGATGAAAAATTTTTTGTGGAGATTTAAAAAATGGCGTACATGGATGGAAAGGTCTCTTTACTCTCAGTTTAACGGTGAAAACCGCAACCACCAACGAGGCTTGGTTGCGGAGATATCGGGTTTTAAAGAGATTTTGATTTTTAAAGTTTTTAACGATGCCGGCATCGCAAGTTTTGTCAAAAAGTGATGAAAAATTTTTTTGTGGAGATTTAAAAAATGGCGTACATGGATGGAAAGGTCTCTTTACTCTCAGTTTAACGGTGAAAACCGCAACCACCAACGAGGCTTGGTTGCGGAGATATCGGCTTTTAAAGAGATTTTGATTTTTAAAGTTTTTAACGATGCCGGCATCGCAAGTTTTGTCAAAAAGTGATGAAAAATTTTTTTGTGGAGATTTAAAAAATGGCGTACATGGATGGAAAGGTCTCTTTACTCTCAGTTTAACGGTGAAAACCGCAACCACCAACGAGGCTTGGTTGCGGAGATATCGGGTTTTAAAGAGATTTTGATTTTTAAAGTTTTTAACGATGCCGGCATCGCAAGTTTTGTCAAAAAGTGATGAAAAATTTTTTTGTGGAGATTTAAAAAATGGCGTACATGGATGGAAAGGTCTCTTTACTCTCAGTTTAACGGTGAAAACCGCAACCACCAACGAGGCTTGGTTGCGGAGATATCGGGTTTTAAAGAGATTTTGATTTTTAAAGTTTTTAACGATGCCGGCATCGCAAGTTTTGTCAAAAAGTGATGAAAAATTTTTTGTGGAGATTTAAAAAATGGCGTACATGGATGGAAAGGTCTCTTTACTCTCAGTTTAACGGTGAAAACCGCAACCACCAACGAGGCTTGGTTGCGGAGATATCGGGTTTTAAAGAGATTTTGATTTTTAAAGTTTTTAACGATGCCGGCATCGCAAGTTTTGTCAAAAAGTGATGAAAATTTTTTTGTGGAGATTTAAAAAATGGCGTACATGGATGGAAAGGTCTCTTTACTCTCAGTTTAACGGTGAAAACCGCAACCACCAACGAGGATTGGTTGCGGAGATATCGGGTTTTAAAGAGATTTTGATTTTTAAAGTTTTTAACGATGCCGGCATCGCAAGTTTTGTCAAAAAGTGATGAAAAATTTTTTTGTGGAGATTTAAAAAATGGCGTACATGGATGGAAAGGTCTCTTTACTCTCAGTTTAACGGTGAAAACCGCAACCACCAACGAGGCTTGGTTGCGGAGATATCGGGTTTTAAAGAGATTTTGATTTTTAAAGTTTTTAACGATGCCGGCATCGCAAGTTTTGTCAAAAAGTGATGAAAAATTTTTTTGTGGAGATTTAAAAAATGGCGTACATGGATGGAAAGGTCTCTTTACTCTCAGTTTAACGGTGAAAACCGCAACCACCAACGAGGCTTGGTTGCGGAGATATCGGCTTTTAAAGAGATTTTGATTTTTAAAGTTTTTAACGATGCCGGCATCGCAAGTTTTGTCAAAAAGTGATGAAAAATTTTTTTGTGGAGATTTAAAAAATGGCGTATATGGATGGAAAGGTCTCTTTACTCTCAGTTTAACGGTGAAAACCGCAACCACCAACGAGGCTTGGTTGCGGAGATATCGGGTTTTAAAGAGATTTTGATTTTTAAAGTTTTTAACGATGCCGGCATCGCAAGTTTTGTCAAAAAGTGATGAAAAATTTTTTTGTGGAGATTTAAAAAATGGCGTACATGGATGGAAAGGTCTCTTTACTCTCAGTTTAACGGTGAAAACCGCAACCACCAACGAGGCTTGGTTGCGGAGATATCGGGTTTTAAAGAGATTTTGATTTTTAAAGTTTTTAACGATGCCGGCATCGCAAGTTTTGTCAAAAAGTGATGAAAAATTTTTTTGTGGAGATTTAAAAAATGGCGTACATGGATGGAAAGGTCTCTTTACTCTCAGTTTAAAGGTGAAAACCGCAACCACCAACGAGGATTGGTTGCGGAGATATCGGCTTTTAAAGAGATTTTGATTTTTAAAGTTTTTAACGATGCCGGCATCGCAAGTTTTGTCAAAAAGTGATGAAAAATTTTTTGTGGAGATTTAAAAAATGGCGTACATGGATGGAAAGGTCTCTTTACTCTCAGTTTAACGGTGAAAACCGCAACCACCAACGAGGCTTGGTTGCGGAGATATCGGGTTTTAAAGAGATTTTGATTTTTAAAGTTTTTAACGATGCCGGCATCGCAAGTTTTGTCAAAAAGTGATGAAAAATTTTTTTGTGGAGATTTAAAAAATGGCGTACATGGATGGAAAGGTCTCTTTACTCTCAGTTTAACGGTGAAAACCGCAACCACCAACGAGGCTTGGTTGCGGAGATATCGGCTTTTAAAGAGATTTTGATTTTTAAAGTTTTTAACGATGCCGGCATCGCAAGTTTTGTCAAAAAGTGATGAAAAATTTTTTTGTGGAGATTTAAAAAATGGCGTACATGGATGGAAAGGTCTCTTTACTCTCAGTTTAACGGTGAAAACCGCAACCACCAACGAGGCTTGGTTGCGGAGATATCGGGTTTTAAAGAGATTTTGATTTTTAAAGTTTTTAACGATGCCGGCATCGCAAGTTTTGTCAAAAAGTGATGAAAAATTTTTTTGTGGAGATTTAAAAAATGGCGTACATGGATGGAAAGGTCTCTTTACTCTCAGTTTAACGGTGAAAACCGCAACCACCAACGAGGCTTGGTTGCGGAGATATCGGGTTTTAAAGAGATTTTGATTTTTAAAGTTTTTAACGATGCCGGCATCGCAAGTTTTGTCAAAAAGTGATGAAAAATTTTTTTGTGGAGATTTAAAAAATGGCGTACATGGATGGAAAGGTCTCTTTACTCTCAGTTTAACGGTGAAAACCGCAACCACCAACGAGGCTTGGTTGCGGAGATATCGGGTTTTAAAGAGATTTTGATTTTTAAAGTTTTTAACGATGCCGGCATCGCAAGTTTTGTCAAAAAGTGATGAAAATTTTTTTTGTGGAGATTTAAAAAATGGCGTACATGGATGGAAAGGTCTCTTTACTCTCAGTTTAACGGTGAAAACCGCAACCACCAACGAGGATTGGTTGCGGAGATATCGGGTTTTAAAGAGATTTTGATTTTTAAAGTTTTTAACGATGCCGGCATCGCAAGTTTTGTCAAAAAGTGATGAAAAATTTTTTTGTGGAGATTTAAAAAATGGCGTACATGGATGGAAAGGTCTCTTTACTCTCAGTTTAACGGTGAAAACCGCAACCACCAACGAGGCTTGGTTGCGGAGATATCGGGTTTTAAAGAGATTTTGATTTTTAAAGTTTTTAACGATGCCGGCATCGCAAGTTTTGTCAAAAAGTGATGAAAAATTTTTTTGTGGAGATTTAAAAAATGGCGTACATGGATGGAAAGGTCTCTTTACTCTCAGTTTAACGGTGAAAACCGCAACCACCAACGAGGCTTGGTTGCGGAGATATCGGCTTTTAAAGAGATTTTGATTTTTAAAGTTTTTAACGATGCCGGCATCGCAAGTTTTGTCAAAAAGTGATGAAAAATTTTTTTGTGGAGATTTAAAAAATGGCGTATATGGATGGAAAGGTCTCTTTACTCTCAGTTTAACGGTGAAAACCGCAACCACCAACGAGGCTTGGTTGCGGAGATATCGGGTTTTAAAGAGATTTTGATTTTTAAAGTTTTTAACGATGCCGGCATCGCAAGTTTTGTCAAAAAGTGATGAAAAATTTTTTTGTGGAGATTTAAAAAATGGCGTACATGGATGGAAAGGTCTCTTTACTCTCAGTTTAACGGTGAAAACCGCAACCACCAACAAGGCTTGGTTGCGGAGATATCGGGTTTTAAAGAGATTTTGATTTTTAAAGTTTTTAACGATGCCGGCATCGCAAGTTTTGTCAAAAAGTGATGAAAAATTTTTTTGTGGAGATTTAAAAAATGGCGTACATGGATGGAAAGGTCTCTTTACTCTCAGTTTAACGGTGAAAACCGCAACCACCAACGAGGCTTGGTTGCGGAGATATCGGGTTTTAAAGAGATTTTGATTTTTAAAGTTTTTAACGATGCCGGCATCGCAAGTTTTGTCAAAAAGTGATGAAAAATTTTTTTGTGGAGATTTAAAAAATGGCGTACATGGATGGAAAGTTCTCTTTACTCTCAGTTTAACGGTGAAAACCGCAACCACCAACGAGGCTTGGTTGCGGAGATATCGGGTTTTAAAGAGATTTTGATTTTTAAAGTTTTTAACGATGCCGGCATCGCAAGTTTTGTCAAAAAGTGATGCAAATTTTTTTTGTGGAGATTTAAAAAATGGCGTACATGGATGGAAAGGTCTCTTTACTCTCAGTTTAACGGTGAAAACCGCAACCACCAACGAGGATTGGTTGCGGAGATATCGGCTTTTAAAGAGATTTTGATTTTTAAAGTTTTTAACGATGCCGGCATCGCAAGTTTTGTCAAAAAGTGATGAAAAATTTTTTTGTGGAGATTTAAAAAATGGCGTACATGGATGGAAAGGTCTCTTTACTCTCAGTTTAACGGTGAAAACCGCAACCACCAACGAGGCTTGGTCCCAGAGATATCGGCTTTTAAAGAGGTTTTGATTTTTAAAGTTTTTAACGATGCCGGCATCGCAAGTTTTGTCAAAAAGTGATGAAAAATTTTTTTGTGGAGATTTAAAAAATGGCGTACATGGATGGAAAGGTCTCTTTACTCTCAGTTTAACGGTGAAAACCGCAAACACCAACGAGGCTTGGTTGCGGAGATATCGGCTTTTAAAGAGATTTTGATTTTTAAAGTTTTTAACGATGCCGGCATCGCAAGTTTTGTCAAAAAGTGATGAAAAATTTTTTTGTGGAGATTTAAAAAATGGCGTACATGGATGGAAAGGTCTCTTTACTCTCAGTTTAACGGTGAAAACCGCAACCACAAACGAGGCTTGGTTGCGGAGATATCGGGTTTTAAAGAGATTTTGATTTTTAAAGTTTTTAACGATGCCGGCATCGCAAGTTTTGTCAAAAAGTGATGAAAAATTTTTTTGTGGAGATTTAAAAAATGGCGTACATGGATGGAAAGGTCTCTTTACTCTCAGTTTAACGGTGAAAACCGCAACCACCAACGAGGCTTGGTTGCGGAGATATCGGCTTTTAAAGAGATTTTGATTTTTAAAGTTTTTAACGATGCCGGCATCGCAAGTTTTGTCAAAAAGTGATGAAAAATTTTTTTGTGGAGATTTAAAAAATGGCGTACATGGATGGAAAGGTCTCTTTACTCTCAGTTTAACGGTGAAAACCGCAACCACCAACGAGGCTTGGTTGCGGAGATATCGGGTTTTAAAGAGATTTTGATTTTTAAAGTTTTTAACGATGCCGGCATCGCAAGTTTTGTCAAAAAGTGATGAAAAATTTTTTTGTGGAGATTTAAAAAATGGCGTACATGGATGGAAAGGTCTCTTTACTCTCAGTTTAACGGTGATAACCGCAACCACCAACGAGGCTTGGTTGCGGAGATATCGGGTTTTAAAGAGATTTTGATTTTTAAAGTTTTTAACGATGCCGGCATCGCAAGTTTTGTCAAAAAGTGATGAAAATTTTTTTTGTAGAGATTTAAAAAATGTCGTACATGGATGGAAAGGTCTCTTTACTCTCAGTTTAACGGTGAAAACCGCAACCACCAACGAGGATTGGTTGCGGAGATATCGGCTTTTAAAGAGATTTTGATTTTTAAAGTTTTTAACGATGCCGGCATCGCAAGTTTTGTCAAAAAGTGATGAAAAATTTTTTTGTGGAGATTTAAAAACTGGCGTACATGGATGGAAAGGTCTCTTTACTCTCAGTTTAACGGTGAAAACCGCAACCACCAACGAGGATTGGTTGCGGAGATATCGGGATTTAAAGAGATTTTGATTTTTAAAGTTTTTAACGATGCCGGCATCGCAAGTTTTGTCAAAAAGTGATGAAAAATTTTTTTGTGGAGATTTTAAAAATGGCGTACATGGATGGAAAGGTATCTTTACTCTCAGTTTAACGGTGAAAACCGCAACCACCAACGAGGCTTGGTTGTGGAGATATCGGCTTTTAAAGAGATTTTGATTTTTAAAGTTTTTAACGATGCCGGCATCGCAAGTTTTGTCAAAAAGTGATAAAATTTTTTTTTGTGGAGATTTAAAAAATGGCGTACATGGATGGAAAGGTCTCTTTACTCTCAGTTTAACGGTGAAAACCGCAACCACCAACGAGGCTTGGTTGCGGAGATATCGGGTTTTAAAGAGATTTTGATTTTTAAAGTTTTTAACGATGCCGGCATCGCAAGTTTTGTCAAAAAGTGATGAAAAATTTTTTTGTGGAGATTTAAAAAATGGCGTACATGGATGGAAAGGTCTCTTTACTCTCAGTTTAACGGTGAAAACCGCAACCGCCAACGAGGCTTGGTTGCGGAGATATCGGGTTTTAAAGAGATTTTGATTTTTAAAGTTTTTAACGATGCCGGCATCGCAAGTTTTGTCAAAAAGTGATGAAAAATTTTTTTGTGGAGATTTAAAAAATGGCGTACATGGATGGAAAGGTCTCTTTACTCTCAGTTTAACGGTGAAAACCGCAACCACCAACGAGGCTTGGTTGCGGAGATATCGGCTTTTAAAGAGATTTTGATTTTTAAAGTTTTTAACGACGCCGGCATCGCAAGTTTTGTCAAAAAGTGATGAAAATTTTTTTTGTGGAGATTTAAAAAATGGCGTACATGGATGGAAAGGTCTCTTTACTCTCAGTTTAACGGTGAAAACCGCAACCACAAACGAGGCTTGGTTGCGGAGATATCGGGTTTTAAAGAGATTTAGATTTTTAAAGTTTTTAACGATGCCGGCATCGCAAGTTTTGTCAAAAAGTAATGAAAATTTTTTTTGTGGAGATTTAAAAAATGGCGTACATGGATGGAAAGGTCTCTTTACTCTCAGTTTAACGGTGAAAACCGCAACCACCAACGAGGCTTGGTTGCGGAGATATCGGCTTTTAAAGAGATTTTGATTTTTAAAGTTTTTAACGACGCCGGCATCGCAAGTTTTGTCAAAAAGTGATGAAAAATTTTTTTGTGGAGATTTAAAAAATGGCGTACATGGATGGAAAGGTCTCTTTACTCTCAGTTTAACGGTGAAAACCGCAACCACCAACGAGGCTTGGTTGCGGAGATATCGGGTTTTAAAGAGATTTTGATTTTTAAAGTTTTTAACGATGCCGGCATCGCAAGTTTTGTCAAAAAGTGATGAAAAATTTTTTTGTGGAGATTTAAAAAATGGCGTACATGGATGGAAAGGTCTCTTTACTCTCAGTTTAACGGTGAAAACCGCAACCACCAACGAGGCTTGGTTGCGGAGATATCGGCTTTTAAAGAGATTTTGATTTTTAAAGTTTTTAACGATGCCGGCATCGCAAGTTTTGTCAAAAAGTGATGAAAAATTTTTTTGTGGAGATTTAAAAAATGGCGTACATGGATGGAAAGGTCTCTTTACTCTCAGTTTAAAGGTGAAAACCGCAACCACCAACGAGGATTGGTTGCGGAGATATCGGCTTTTAAAGAGATTTTGATTTTTAAAGTTTTTAACGATGCCGGCATCGCAAGTTTTGTCAAAAAGTGATGAAAAATTTTTTGTGGAGATTTAAAAAATGGCGTACATGGATGGAAAGGTCTCTTTGCTCTCAGTTTAACGGTGAAAACCGCAACCACCAACGAGGCTTGGTTGCGGAGATATCGGGTTTTAAAGAGATTTTGATTTTTAAAGTTTTTAACGATGCCGGCATCGCAAGTTTTGTCAAAAAGTGATGAAAAATTTTTTTGTGGAGATTTAAAAAATGGCGTACATGGATGGAAAGGTCTCTTTACTCTCAGTTTAACGGTGAAAACCGCAACCACCAACGAGGCTTGGTTGCGGAGATATCGGCTTTTAAAGAGATTTTGATTTTTAAAGTTTTTAACGATGCCGGCATCGCAAGTTTTGTCAAAAAGTGATGAAAAATTTTTTTGTGGAGATTTAAAAAATGGCGTACATGGATGGAAAGGTCTCTTTACTCTCAGTTTAAAGGTGAAAACCGCAACCACCAACGAGGATTGGTTGCGGAGATATCGGCTTTTAAAGAGATTTTGATTTTTAAAGTTTTTAACGATGCCGGCATCGCAAGTTTTGTCAAAAAGTGATGAAAAATTTTTTGTGGAGATTTAAAAAATGGCGTACATGGATGGAAAGGTCTCTTTGCTCTCAGTTTAACGGTGAAAACCGCAACCACCAACGAGGCTTGGTTGCGGAGATATCGGGTTTTAAAGAGATTTTGATTTTTAAAGTTTTTAACGATGCCGGCATCGCAAGTTTTGTCAAAAAGTGATGAAAAATTTTTTTGTGGAGATTTAAAAAATGGCGTACATGGATGGAAAGGTCTCTTTACTCTCAGTTTAACGGTGAAAACCGCAACCACCAACGAGGCTTGGTTGCGGAGATATCGGCTTTTAAAGAGATTTTGATTTTTAAAGTTTTTAACGATGCCGGCATCGCAAGTTTTGTCAAAAAGTGATGAAAAATTTTTTTGTGGAGATTTAAAAAATGGCGTATATGGATGGAAAGGTCTCTTTACTCTCAGTTTAACGGTGAAAACCGCAACCACCAACGAGGCTTGGTTGCGGAGATATCGGGTTTTAAAGAGATTTTGATTTTTAAAGTTTTTAACGATGCCGGCATCGCAAGTTTTGTCAAAAAGTGATGAAAAATTTTTTTGTGGAGATTTAAAAAATGGCGTACATGGATGGAAAGGTCTCTTTACTCTCAGTTTAACGGTGAAAACCGCAACCACCAACGAGGCTTGGTCCCAGAGATATCGGCTTTTAAAGAGGTTTTGATTTTTAAAGTTTTTAACGATGCCGGCATCGCAAGTTTTGTCAAAAAGTGATGAAAAATTTTTTTGTGGAGATTTAAAAAATGGCGTACATGGATGGAAAGGTCTCTTTACTCTCAGTTTAACGGTGAAAACCGCAACCACCAACGAGGCTTGGTTGCGGAGATATCGGCTTTTAAAGAGATTTTGATTTTTAAAGTTTTTAACGATGCCGGCATCGCAAGTTTTGTCAAAAAGTGATGAAAATTTTTTTTGTAGAGATTTAAAAAATGTCGTACATGGATGGAAAGGTCTCTTTACTCTCAGTTTAACGGTGAAAACCGCAACCACCAACGAGGATTGGTTGCGGAGATATCGGCTTTTAAAGAGATTTTGATTTTTAAAGTTTTTAACGATGCCGGCATCGCAAGTTTTGTTAAAAAGTGATGAAAAATTTTTTTGTGGAGATTTAAAAACTGGCGTACATGGATGGAAAGGTCTCTTTACTCTCAGTTTAACGGTGAAAACCGCAACCACCAACGAGGATTGGTTGCGGAGATATCGGGATTTAAAGAGATTTGATTTTTAAAGTTTTTAACGATGCCGGCATCGCAAGTTTTGTCAAAAAGTGATGAAAAATTTTTTTGTGGAGATTTTAAAAATGGCGTACATGGATGGAAAGGTATCTTTACTCTCAGTTTAACGGTGAAAACCGCAACCACCAACGAGGCTTGGTTGTGGAGATATCGGCTTTTAAAGAGATTTTGATTTTTAAAGTTTTTAACGATGCCGGCATCGCAAGTTTTGTCAAAAAGTGATAAAATTTTTTTTTGTGGAGATTTAAAAAATGGCGTACATGGATGGAAAGGTCTCTTTACTCTCAGTTTAACGGTGAAAACCGCAACCACCAACGAGGCTTGGTTGCGGAGATATCGGGTTTTAAAGAGATTTTGATTTTTAAAGTTTTTAACGATGCCGGCATCGCAAGTTTTGTCAAAAAGTGATGAAAAATTTTTTTGTGGAGATTTAAAAAATGGCGTACATGGATGGAAAGGTCTCTTTACTCTCAGTTTAACGGTGAAAACCGCAACCACCAACGAGGCTTGGTTGCTGAGATATCGGGTTTTAAAGAGATTTTGATTTTTAAAGTTTTTAACGATGCCGGCATCGCAAGTTTTGTCAAAAAGTGATGAAAAATTTTTTTGTGGAGATTTAAAAAATGGTGTACATGGATGGAAAGGTCTCTTTACTCTCAGTTTAAAGGTGAAAACCGCAACCACCAACGAGGATTGGTTGCGGAGATATCGGGTTTTAAAGAGATTTTGATTTTTAAAGTTTTTAACGATGCCGGCATCGCAAGTTTTGTCAAAAAGTGATGAAAAATTTTTTGTGGAGATTTAAAAAATGGCGTACATGGATGGAAAGGTCTCTTTACTCTCAGTTTAACGGTGAAAACCGCAACCACCAACGAGGCTTGGTTGCGGAGATATCGGGTTTTAAAGAGATTTTGATTTTTAAAGTTTTTAACGATGCCGGCATCGCAAGTTTTGTCAAAAAGTGATGAAAAATTTTTTTGTGGAGATTTAAAAAATGGCGTACATGGATGGAAAGGTCTCTTTACTCTCAGTTTAACGGTGAAAACCGCAACCACCAACGAGGCTTGGTTGCGGAGATATCGGCTTTTAAAGAGATTTTGATTTTTAAAGTTTTTAACGATGCCGGCATCGCAAGTTTTGTCAAAAAGTGATGAAAAATTTTTTTGTGGAGATTTAAAAAATGGCGTATATGGATGGAAAGGTCTCTTTACTCTCAGTTTAACGGTGAAAACCGCAACCACCAACGAGGCTTGGTTGCGGAGATATCGGGTTTTAAAGAGATTTTGATTTTTAAAGTTTTTAACGATGCCGGCATCGCAAGTTTTGTCAAAAAGTGATGAAAAATTTTTTTGTGGAGATTTAAAAAATGGCGTACATGGATGGAAAGGTCTCTTTACTCTCAGTTTAACGGTGAAAACCGCAACCACCAACGAGGCTTGGTTGCGGAGATATCGGGTTTTAAAGAGATTTTGATTTTTAAAGTTTTTAACGATGCCGGCATCGCAAGTTTTGTCAAAAAGTGATGAAAAATTTTTTTGTAGAGATTTAAAAAATGGCGTACATGGATGGAAAGGTCTCTTTACTCTCAGTTTAACGGTGAAAACCGCAACCACCAACGAGGCTTGGTTGCGGAGATATCGGGTTTTAAAGAGATTTTGATTTTTAAAGTTTTTAACGATGCCGGCATCGCAAGTTTTGTCAAAAAGTGATGAAAAATTTTTTTGTGGAGATTTAAAAAATGGCGTACATGGATGGAAAGTTCTCTTTACTCTCAGTTTAACGGTGAAAACCGCAACCACCAACGAGGCTTGGTTGCGGAGATATCGGGTTTTAAAGAGATTTTGATTTTTAAAGTTTTTAACGATGCCGGCATCGCAAGTTTTGTCAAAAAGTGATGAAAAATTTTTTTGTGGAGATTTAAAAAATGGCGTACATGGATGGAAAGTTCTCTTTACTCTCAGTTTAACGGTGAAAACCGCAACCACCAACGAGGCTTGGTTGCGGAGATATCGGGTTTTAAAGAGATTTTGATTTTTAAAGTTTTTAACGATGCCGGCATCGCAAGTTTTGTCAAAAAGTGATGAAAAATTTTTTTGTGGAGATTTAAAAAATGGCGTACATGGATGGAAAGGTCTCTTTACTCTCAGTTTAACGGTGAAAACCGCAACCACCAACGAGGCTTGGTTGCGGAGATATCGGGTTTTAAAGAGATTTTGATTTTTAAAGTTTTTAACGATGCCGGCATCGCAAGTTTTGTCAAAAAGTGATGAAAAATTTTTTTGTGGAGATTTAAAAAATGGCGTACATGGATGGAAAGGTCTCTTTACTCTCAGTTTAACGGTGAAAACCGCAACCACCAACGAGGCTTGGTTGCGGAGATATCGGGTTTTAAAGAGATTTTGATTTTTAAAGTTTTTAACGATGCCGGCATCGCAAGTTTTGTCAAAAAGTGATGAAAAATTTTTTTGTGGAGATTTAAAAAATGGCGTACATGGATGGAAAGGTCTCTTTACTCTCAGTTTAACAGTGAAAACCGCAACCACCAACGAGGCTTGGTTGCGGAGATATCGGCTTTTAAAGAGATTTTGATTTTTAAAGTTTTTAACGATGCCGGCATCGCAAGTTTTGTCAAAAAGTGATGAAAAATTTTTTTGTGGAGATTTAAAAAATGGCGTACATGGATGGAAAGGTCTCTTTACTCTCAGTTTAACGGTGAAAACCGCAACCACCAACGAGGCTTGGTTGCGGAGATATCGGGTTTCAAAGAGATTTTGATTTTTAAAGTTTTTAACGATGCCGGCATCGCAAGTTTTGTCAAAAAGTGATGAAAAATTTTTTTGTGGAGATTTAAAAAATGGCGTACATGGATGGAAAGGTCTCTTTACTCTCAGTTTAACGGTGAAAACCGCAACCACCAACGAGGCTTGGTTGCGGAGATATCGGCTTTTAAAGAGATTTTGATTTTTAAAGTTTTTAACGACGCCGGCATCGCAAGTTTTGTCAAAAAGTGATGAAAAATTTTTTTGTGGAGATTTAAAAAATGGCGTACATGGATGGAAAGGTCTGCGGAGATATCGGGTTTCAAAGAGATTTTGATTTTTAAAGTTTTTAACGATGCCGGCATCGCAAGTTTTGTCAAAAAGTGATGAAAAATTTTTTTGTGGAGATTTAAAAAATGGCGTACATGGATGGAAAGGTCTCTTTACTCTCAGTTTAACGGTGAAAACCGCAACCACCAACGAGGCTTGGTTGCGGAGATATCGGCTTTTAAAGAGATTTTGATTTTTAAAGTTTTTAACGATGCCGGCATCGCAAGTTTTGTCAAAAAGTGATGAAAAATTTTTTTGTGGAGATTTAAAAAATGGCGTACATGGATGGAAAGGTCTCTTTACTCTCAGTTTAACGGTGAAAACCGCAACCACCAACGAGGCTTGGTTGCGGAGATATCGGGTTTTAAAGAGATTTTGATTTTTAAAGTTTTTAACGATGCCGGCATCGCAAGTTTTGTCAAAAAGTGATGAAAAATTTTTTTGTGGAGATTTAAAAAATGGCGTACATGGATGGAAAGGTCTCTTTACTCTCAGTTTACAGGTGAAAACCGCAACCACCAACGAGGATTGGTTGCGGAGATATCGGCTTTTAAAGAGATTTTGATTTTTAAAGTTTTTAACGATGCCGGCATCGCAAGTTTTGTCAAAAAGTGATGAAAAATTTTTTGTGGAGATTTAAAAAATGGCGTACATGGATGGAAAGGTCTCTTTACTCTCAGTTTAACGGTGAAAACCGCAACCACCAACGAGGCTTGGTTGCGGAGATATCGGGTTTTAAAGAGATTTTGATTTTTAAAGTTTTTAACGATGCCGGCATCGCAAGTTTTGTCAAAAAGTGATGAAAAATTTTTTTGTGGAGATTTAAAAAATGGCGTACATGGATGGAAAGGTCTCTTTACTCTCAGTTTAACGGTGAAAACCGCAACCACCAACGAGGCTTGGTTGCGGAGATATCGGCTTTTAAAGAGATTTTGATTTTTAAAGTTTTTAACGATGCCGGCATCGCAAGTTTTGTCAAAAAGTGATGAAAAATTTTTTTGTGGAGATTTAAAAAATGGCGTACATGGATGGAAAGGTCTCTTTACTCTCAGTTTAACGGTGAAAACCGCAACCACCAACGAGGCTTGGTTGCGGAGATATCGGGTTTTAAAGAGATTTTGATTTTTAAAGTTTTTAACGATGCCGGCATCGCAAGTTTTGTCAAAAAGTGATGAAAAATTTTTTTGTGGAGATTTAAAAAATGGCGTACATGGATGGAAAGGTCTCTTTACTCTCAGTTTAACGGTGAAAACCGCAACCACCAACGAGGCTTGGTTGCGGAGATATCGGGTTTTAAAGAGATTTTGATTTTTAAAGTTTTTAACGATGCCGGCATCGCAAGTTTTGTCAAAAAGTGATGAAAAATTTTTTTGTGGAGATTTAAAAAATGGCGTACATGGATGGAAAGGTCTCTTTACTCTCAGTTTAACGGTGAAAACCGCAACCACCAACGAGGCTTGGTTGCGGAGATATCGGGTTTTAAAGAGATTTTGATTTTTAAAGTTTTTAACGATGCCGGCATCGCAAGTTTTGTCAAAAAGTGATGAAAATTTTTTTTGTGGAGATTTAAAAAATGGCGTACATGGATGGAAAGGTCTCTTTACTCTCAGTTTAACGGTGAAAACCGCAACCACCAACGAGGCTTGGTTGCGGAGATATCGGGTTTTAAAGAGATTTTGATTTTTAAAGTTTTTAACGATGCCGGCATCGCAAGTTTTGTCAAAAAGTGATGAAAAATTTTTTTGTGGAGATTTAAAAAATGGCGTACATGGATGGAAAGGTCTCTTTACTCTCAGTTTAACGGTGAAAACCGCAACCACCAACGAGGCTTGGTTGCGGAGATATCGGGTTTTAAAGAGATTTTGATTTTTAAAGTTTTTAACGATGCCGGCATCGCAAGTTTTGTCAAAAAGTGATGAAAAATTTTTTTGTGGAGATTTAAAAAATGGTGTACATGGATGGAAAGGTCTCTTTACTCTCAGTTTAAAGGTGAAAACCACAACCACCAACGAGGATTGGTTGCGGAGATATCGGCTTTTAAAGAGATTTTGATTTTTAAAGTTTTTAACGATGCCGGCATCGCAAGTTTTGTCAAAAAGTGATGAAAAATTTTTTGTGGAGATTTAAAAAATGGCGTACATGGATGGAAAGGTCTCTTTACTCTCAGTTTAACGGTGAAAACCGCAACCACCAACGAGGCTTGGTTGCGGAGATATCGGGTTTTAAAGAGATTTTGATTTTTAAAGTTTTTAACGATGCCGGCATCGCAAGTTTTGTCAAAAAGTGATGAAAAATTTTTTTGTGGAGATTTAAAAAATGGCGTACATGGATGGAAAGGTCTCTTTACTCTCAGTTTAACGGTGAAAACCGCAACCACCAACGAGGCTTGGTTGCGGAGATATCGGCTTTTAAAGAGATTTTGATTTTTAAAGTTTTTAACGATGCCGGCATCGCAAGTTTTGTCAAAAAGTGATGAAAAATTTTTTTGTGGAGATTTAAAAAATGGCGTATATGGATGGAAAGGTCTCTTTACTCTCAGTTTAACGGTGAAAACCGCAACCACCAACGAGGCTTGGTTGCGGAGATATCGGGTTTTAAAGAGATTTTGATTTTTAAAGTTTTTAACGATGCCGGCATCGCAAGTTTTGTCAAAAAGTGATGAAAAATTTTTTTGTGGAGATTTAAAAAATGGCGTACATGGATGGAAAGGTCTCTTTACTCTCAGTTTAACGGTGAAAACCGCAACCACCAACGAGGCTTGGTTGCGGAGATATCGGGTTTTAAAGAGATTTTGATTTTTAAAGTTTTTAACGATGCCGGCATCGCAAGTTTTGTCAAAAAGTGATGAAAAATTTTTTTGTGGAGATTTAAAAAATGGCGTACATGGATGGAAAGGTCTCTTTACTCTCAGTTTAACGGTGAAAACCGCAACCACCAACGAGGCTTGGTTGCGGAGATATCGGGTTTTAAAGAGATTTTGATTTTTAAAGTTTTTAACGATGCCGGCATCGCAAGTTTTGTCAAAAAGTGATGAAAAATTTTTTTGTGGAGATTTAAAAAATGGCGTACATGGATGGAAAGTTCTCTTTACTCTCAGTTTAACGGTGAAAACCGCAACCACCAACGAGGCTTGGTTGCGGAGATATCGGGTTTTAAAGAGATTTTGATTTTTAAAGTTTTTAACGATGCCGGCATCGCAAGTTTTGTCAAAAAAGGATGCAAATTTTTTTTGTGGAGATTTAAAAAATGGCGTACATGGATGGAAAGGTCTCTTTACTCTCAGTTTAACGGTGAAAACCGCAACCACCAACGAGGATTGGTTGCGGAGATATCGGCTTTTAAAGAGATTTTGATTTTTAAAGTTTTTAACGATGCCGGCATCGCAAGTTTTGTCAAAAAGTGATGAAAAATTTTTTTGTGGAGATTTAAAAAATGGCGTACATGGATGGAAAGGTCTCTTTACTCTCAGTTTAACGGTGAAAACCGCAACCACCAACGAGGCTTGGTCCCAGAGATATCGGCTTTTAAAGAGGTTTTGATTTTTAAAGTTTTTAACGATGCCGGCATCGCAAGTTTTGTCAAAAAGTGATGAAAAATTTTTTTGTGGAGATTTAAAAAATGGCGTACATGGATGGAAAGGTCTCTTTACTCTCAGTTTAACGGTGAAAACCGCAACCACAAACGAGGCTTGGTTGCGGAGATATCGGGTTTTAAAGAGATTTTGATTTTTAAAGTTTTTAACGATGCCGGCATCGCAAGTTTTGTCAAAAAGTGATGAAAAATTTTTTTGTGGAGATTTAAAAAATGGCGTACATGGATGGAAAGGTCTCTTTACTCTCAGTTTAACGGTGAAAACCGCAACCACCAACGAGGCTTGGTTGCGGAGATATCGGGTTTTAAAGAGATTTTGATTTTTAAAGTTTTTAACGATGCCGGCATCGCAAGTTTTGTCAAAAAGTGATGAAAAATTTTTTTGTGGAGATTTAAAAAATGGCGTACATGGATGGAAAGGTCTCTTTACTCTCAGTTTAACGGTGAAAACCGCAACCACCAACGAGGCTTGGTTGCGGAGATATCGGCTTTTAAAGAGATTTTGATTTTTAAAGTTTTTAACGATGCCGGCATCGCAAGTTTTGTCAAAAAGTGATGAAAAATTTTTTTGTGGAGATTTAAAAAATGGCGTACATGGATGGAAAGGTCTCTTTACTCTCAGTTTAACGGTGAAAACCGCAACCACCAACGAGGCTTGGTTGCGGAGATATCGGGTTTTAAAGAGATTTTGATTTTTAAAGTTTTTAACGATGCCGGCATCGCAAGTTTTGTCAAAAAGTGATGAAAATTTTTTTTGTAGAGATTTAAAAAATGGCGTACATGGATGGAAAGGTCTCTTTACTCTCAGTTTAACGGTGAAAACCGCAACCACCAACGAGGATTGGTTGCGGAGATATCGGCTTTTAAAGAGATTTTGATTTTTAAAGTTTTTAACGATGCCGGCATCGCAAGTTTTGTCAAAAAGTGATGAAAAATTTTTTTGTGGAGATTTAAAAACTGGCGTACATGGATGGAAAGGTCTCTTTACTCTCAGTTTAACGGTGAAAACCGCAACCACCAACGAGGATTGGTTGCGGAGATATCGGGATTTAAAGAGATTTTGATTTTTAAAGTTTTTAACGATGCCGGCATCGCAAGTTTTGTCAAAAAGTGATGAAAAATTTTTTTGTGGAGATTTAAAAAATGGCGTACATGGATGGAAAGGTATCTTTACTCTCAGTTTAACGGTGAAAACCGCAACCACCAACGAGGCTTGGTTGTGGAGATATCGGCTTTTAAAGAGATTTTGATTTTTAAAGTTTTTAACGATGCCGGCATCGCAAGTTTTGTCAAAAAGTGATAAAATTTTTTTTTGTGGAGATTTAAAAAATGGCGTACATGGATGGAAAGGTCTCTTTACTCTCAGTTTAACGGTGAAAACCGCAACCACCAACGAGGCTTGGTTGCGGAGATATCGGGTTTTAAAGAGATTTTGATTTTTAAAGTTTTTAACGATGCCGGCATCGCAAGTTTTGTCAAAAAGTGATGAAAAATTTTTTTGTGGAGATTTAAAAAATGGCGTACATGGATGGAAAGGTCTCTTTACTCTCAGTTTAACGGTGAAAACCGCAACCACCAACGAGGCTTGGTTGCGGAGATATCGGCTTTTAAAGAGATTTTGATTTTTAAAGTTTTTAACGACGCCGGCATCGCAAGTTTTGTCAAAAAGTGATGAAAATTTTTTTTGTGGAGATTTAAAAAATGGCGTACATGGATGGAAAGGTCTCTTTACTCTCAGTTTAACGGTGAAAACCGCAACCACAAACGAGGCTTGGTTGCGGAGATATCGGGTTTTAAAGAGATTTTGATTTTTAAAGTTTTTAACGATGCCGGCATCGCAAGTTTTGTCAAAAAGTAATGAAAATTTTTTTTGTGGAGATTTAAAAAATGGCGTACATGGATGGAAAGGTCTCTTTACTCTCAGTTTAAAGGTGAAAACCGCAACCACCAACGAGGCTTGGTTGCGGAGATATCGGCTTTTAAAGAGATTTTGATTTTTAAAGTTTTTAACGATGCCGGCATCGCAAGTTTTGTCAAAAAGTGATGAAAAATTTTTTTGTGGAGATTTAAAAAATGGCGTACATGGATGGAAAGGTCTCTTTACTCTCAGTTTAAAGGTGAAAACCGCAACCACCAACGAGGATTGGTTGCGGAGATATCGGCTTTTAAAGAGATTTTGATTTTTAAAGTTTTTAACGATGCCGGCATCGCAAGTTTTGTCAAAAAGTGATGAAAAATTTTTTGTGGAGATTTAAAAAATGGCGTACATGGATGGAAAGGTCTCTTTGCTCTCAGTTTAACGGTGAAAACCGCAACCACCAACGAGGCTTGGTTGCGGAGATATCGGGTTTTAAAGAGATTTTGATTTTTAAAGTTTTTAACGATGCCGGCATCGCAAGTTTTGTCAAAAAGTGATGAAAAATTTTTTTGTGGAGATTTAAAAAATGGCGTACATGGATGGAAAGGTCTCTTTACTCTCAGTTTAACGGTGAAAACCGCAACCACCAACGAGGCTTGGTTGCGGAGATATCGGCTTTTAAAGAGATTTTGATTTTTAAAGTTTTTAACGATGCCGGCATCGCAAGTTTTGTCAAAAAGTGATGAAAAATTTTTTTGTGGAGATTTAAAAAATGGCGTACATGGATGGAAAGGTCTCTTTACTCTCAGTTTAAAGGTGAAAACCGCAACCACCAACGAGGATTGGTTGCGGAGATATCGGCTTTTAAAGAGATTTTGATTTTTAAAGTTTTTAACGATGCCGGCATCGCAAGTTTTGTCAAAAAGTGATGAAAAATTTTTTGTGGAGATTTAAAAAATGGCGTACATGGATGGAAAGGTCTCTTTGCTCTCAGTTTAACGGTGAAAACCGCAACCACCAACGAGGCTTGGTTGCGGAGATATCGGGTTTTAAAGAGATTTTGATTTTTAAAGTTTTTAACGATGCCGGCATCGCAAGTTTTGTCAAAAAGTGATGAAAAATTTTTTTGTGGAGATTTAAAAAATGGCGTACATGGATGGAAAGGTCTCTTTACTCTCAGTTTAACGGTGAAAACCGCAACCACCAACGAGGCTTGGTTGCGGAGATATCGGCTTTTAAAGAGATTTTGATTTTTAAAGTTTTTAACGATGCCGGCATCGCAAGTTTTGTCAAAAAGTGATGAAAAATTTTTTTGTGGAGATTTAAAAAATGGCGTATATGGATGGAAAGGTCTCTTTACTCTCAGTTTAACGGTGAAAACCGCAACCACCAACGAGGCTTGGTTGCGGAGATATCGGGTTTTAAAGAGATTTTGATTTTTAAAGTTTTTAACGATGCCGGCATCGCAAGTTTTGTCAAAAAGTGATGAAAAATTTTTTTGTGGAGATTTAAAAAATGGCGTACATGGATGGAAAGGTCTCTTTACTCTCAGTTTAACGGTGAAAACCGCAACCACCAACGAGGCTTGGTTGCGGAGATATCGGGTTTTAAAGAGATTTTGATTTTTAAAGTTTTTAACGATGCCGGCATCGCAAGTTTTGTCAAAAAGTGATGAAAAATTTTTTTGTGGAGATTTAAAAAATGGCGTACATGGATGGAAAGTTCTCTTTACTCTCAGTTTAACGGTGAAAACCGCAACCACCAACGAGGCTTGGTTGCGGAGATATCGGCTTTTAAAGAGATTTTGATTTTTAAAGTTTTTAACGATGCCGGCATCGCAAGTTTTGTCAAAAAGTGATGCAAATTTTTTTTGTGGAGATTTAAAAAATGGCGTACATGGATGGAAAGGTCTCTTTACTCTCAGTTTAACGGTGAAAACCGCAACCACCAACGAGGATTGGTTGCGGAGATATCGGCTTTTAAAGAGATTTTGATTTTTAAAGTTTTTAACGATGCCGGCATCGCAAGTTTTGTCAAAAAGTGATGAAAAATTTTTTTGTGGAGATTTAAAAAATGGCGTACATGGATGGAAAGGTCTCTTTACTCTCAGTTTAACGGTGAAAACCGCAACCACCAACGAGGCTTGGTCCCAGAGATATCGGCTTTTAAAGAGGTTTTGATTTTTAAAGTTTTTAACGATGTCGGCATCGCAAGTTTTGTCAAAAAGTGATGAAAAATTTTTTTGTGGAGATTTAAAAAATGGCGTACATGGATGGAAAGGTCTCTTTACTCTCAGTTTAACGGTGAAAACCGCAACCACCAACGAGGCTTGGTTGCGGAGATATCGGCTTTTAAAGAGATTTTGATTTTTAAAGTTTTTAACGATGCCGGCATCGCAAGTTTTGTCAAAAAGTGATGAAAAATTTTTTTGTGGAGATTTAAAAAATGGCGTACATGGATGGAAAGGTCTCTTTACTCTCAGTTTAACGGTGAAAACCGCAACCACAAACGAGGCTTGGTTGCGGAGATATCGGGTTTTAAAGAGATTTTGATTTTTAAAGTTTTTAACGATGCCGGCATCGCAAGTTTTGTCAAAAAGTGATGAAAAATTTTTTTGTGGAGATTTAAAAAATGGCGTACATGGATGGAAAGGTCTCTTTACTCTCAGTTTAACGGTGAAAACCGCAACCACCAACGAGGCTTGGTTGCGGAGATATCGGGTTTTAAAGAGATTTTGATTTTTAAAGTTTTTAACGATGCCGGCATCGCAAGTTTTGTCAAAAAGTGATGCAAATTTTTTTTGTGGAGATTTAAAAAATGGCGTACATGGATGGAAAGGTCTCTTTACTCTCAGTTTAACGGTGAAAACCGCAACCACCAACGAGGCTTGGTTGCGGAGATATCGGCTTTTAAAGAGATTTTGATTTTTAAAGTTTTTAACGATGCCGGCATCGCAAGTTTTGTCAAAAAGTGATGAAAAATTTTTTTGTGGAGATTTAAAAAATGGCGTACATGGATGGAAAGGTCTCTTTACTCTCAGTTTAACGGTGAAAACCGCAACCACCAACGAGGCTTGGTTGCGGAGATATCGGGTTTTAAAGAGATTTTGATTTTTAAAGTTTTTAACGATGCCGGCATCGCAAGTTTTGTCAAAAAGAGATGAAAAATTTTTTTGTGGAGATTTAAAAAATGGCGTACATGGATGGAAAGGTCTCTTTACTCTCAGTTTAACGGTGAAAACCGCAACCACCAACGAGGCTTGGTTGCGGAGATATCGGCTTTTAAAGAGATTTTGATTTTTAAAGTTTTTAACGATGCCGGCATCGCAAGTTTTGTCAAAAAGTGATGAAAAATTTTTTTGTGGAGATTTAAAAAATGGCGTACATGGATGGAAAGGTCTCTTTACTCTCAGTTTAACGGTGAAAACCGCAACCACCAACGAGGCTTGGTTGCGGAGATATCGGCTTTTAAAGAGATTTTGATTTTTAAAGTTTTTAACGATGCCGGCATCGCAAGTTTTGTCAAAAAGTGATGAAAAATTTTTTTGTGGAGATTTAAAAAATGGCGTACATGGATGGAAAGGTCTCTTTACTCTCAGTTTAACGGTGAAAACCGCAACCACCAACGAGGCTTGGTTGCGGAGATATCGGCTTTTAAAGAGATTTTGATTTTTAAAGTTTTTAACGATGCCGGCATCGCAAGTTTTGTCAAAAAGTGATGCAAATTTTTTTTGTGGAGATTTAAAAAATGGCGTACATGGATGGAAAGGTCTCTTTACGTCTCTAACGGTGAAAACTGCAACCACCAACGAGGCTTGGTTGCGGAGATATCGGGTTTTAAAGAGATTTTGATCTTTAAAGTTTTTAACGATGCCGGCATCGCAAGTTTTGTCAAAAAGTGATGAAAAATTTTTTTGTGGAGATTTAAAAAATGGCGTACATGGATGGAAAGGTCTCTTTACTCTCAGTTTAACGGTGAAAACCGCAACCACCAACGAGGCTTGGTTGCGGAGATATCGGCTTTTAAAGAGATTTTGATTTTTAAAGTTTTTAACGATGCCGGCATCGCAAGTTTTGTCAAAAAGTGATGAAAAATTTTTTTGTGGAGATTTAAAAAATGGCGTACATGGATGGAAAGGTCTCTTTACTCTCAGTTTAAAGGTGAAAACCGCAACCACCAACGAGGATTGGTTGCGGAGATATCGGCTTTTAAAGAGATTTTGATTTTTAAAGTTTTTAACGATGCCGGCATCGCAAGTTTTGTCAAAAAGTGATGAAAAATTTTTTGTGGAGATTTAAAAAATGGCGTACATGGATGGAAAGGTCTCTTTGCTCTCAGTTTAACGGTGAAAACCGCAACCACCAACGAGGCTTGGTTGCGGAGATATCGGCTTTTAAAGAGATTTTGATTTTTAAAGTTTTTAACGATGCCGGCATCGCAAGTTTTGTCAAAAAGTGATGAAAAATTTTTTTGTGGAGATTTAAAAAATGGCGTACATGGATGGAAAGGTCTCTTTACTCTCAGTTTAACGGTGAAAACCGCAACCACCAACGAGGCTTGGTTGCGGAGATATCGGCTTTTAAAGAGATTTTGATTTTTAAAGTTTTTAACGATGCCGGCATCGCAAGTTTTGTCAAAAAGTGATGAAAAATTTTTTTGTGGAGATTTAAAAAATGGCGTATATGGATGGAAAGGTCTCTTTACTCCCAGTTTAACGGTGAAAACCGCAACCACCAACGAGGCTTGGTTGCGGAGATATCGGGTTTTAAAGAGATTTTGATTTTTAAAGTTTTTAACGATGCCGGCATCGCAAGTTTTGTCAAAAAGTGATGAAAAATTTTTTTGTGGAGATTTAAAAAATGGCGTACATGGATGTAAAGGTCTCTTTACTCTCAGTTTAACGGTGAAAACCGCAACCACCAACGAGGCTTGGTTGCGGAGATATCGGGTTTTAAAGAGATTTTGATTTTTAAAGTTTTTAACGATGCCGGCATCGCAAGTTTTGTCAAAAAGTGATGAAAAATTTTTTTGTGGAGATTTAAAAAATGGCGTACATGGATGGAAAGGTCTCTTTACTCCTAGTTTAACGGTGAAAACCGCAACCACCAACGAGGCTTGGTTGCGGAGATATCGGGTTTTAAAGAGATTTTGATTTTTAAAGTTTTTAACGATGCCGGCATCGCAAGTTTTGTCAAAAAGTGATGAAAAATTTTTTTGTGGAGATTTAAAAAATGGCGTACATGGATGGAAAGGTCTCTTTACTCTCAGTTTAACGGTGAAAACCGCAACCACCAACGAGGCTTGGTTGCGGAGATATCGGGTTTTAAAGAGATTTTGATTTTTAAAGTTTTTAACGATGCCGGCATCGCAAGTTTTGTCAAAAAGTGATGCAAATTTTTTTTGTGGAGATTTAAAAAATGGCGTACATGGATGGAAAGGTCTCTTTACTCTCAGTTTAACGGTGAAAACCGCAACCACCAACGAGGATTGGTTGCGGAGATATCGGCTTTTAAAGAGATTTTGATTTTTAAAGTTTTTAACGATGCCGGCATCGCAAGTTTTGTCAAAAAGTGATGAAAAATTTTTTTGTGGAGATTTAAAAAATGGCGTACATGAATGGAAAGGTCTCTTTACTCTCAGTTTAACGGTGAAAACCGCAACCACCAACGAGGCTTGGTCCCAGAGATATCGGGTTTTAAAGAGATTTTGATTTTTAAAGTTTTTAACGATGCCGGCATCGCAAGTTTTGTCAAAAAGTGATGAAAAATTTTTTTGTGGAGATTTAAAAAATGGCGTACATGGATGGAAAGTTCTCTTTACTCTCAGTTTAACGGTGAAAACCGCAACCACCAACGAGGCTTGGTTGCGGAGATATCGGCTTTTAAAGAGATTTTGATTTTTAAAGTTTTTAACGATGCCGGCATCGCAAGTTTTGTCAAAAAGTGATGAAAAATTTTTTTGTGGAGATTTAAAAAATGGCGTACATGGATGGAAAGGTCTCTTTACTCCAGTTTAACGGTGAAAACCGCAACCACCAACGAGGCTTGGTCCCAGAGATATCGGCTTTTAAAGAGGTTTTGATTTTTAAAGTTTTTAACGATGCCGGCATCGCAAGTTTTGTCAAAAAGTGCTGAAAAATTTTTTTGTGGAGATTTAAAAAATGGCGTACATGGATGGAAAGTTCTCTTTACTCTCAGTTTAACGGTGAAAACCGCAACCACCAAGAGATTTAAAAAATGGCGTACATGGATGGAAAGTTCTCTTTACTCTCAGTTTAACGGTGAAAACCGCAACCACCAACGAGGCTTGGTTGCGGAGATATCGGGTTTTAAAGAGATTTTGATTTTTAAAGTTTTTAACGATGCCGGCATCGCAAGTTTTGTCAAAAAGTGATGAAAAATTTTTTTGTGGAGATTTAAAAAATGGCGTACATGGATGGAAAGGTCTCTTTACTCTCAGTTTAACGGTGAAAACCGCAACCACCAACGAGGCTTGGTTGCGGAGATATCGGGTTTTAAAGAGATTTTGATTTTTAAAGTTTTTAACGATGCCGGCATCGCAAGTTTTGTCAAAAAGTGATGAAAAATTTTTTTGTGGAGATTTAAAAAATGGCGTACATGGATGGAAAGGTCTCTTTACTCCTAGTTTAACGGTGAAAACCGCAACCACCAACGAGGCTTGGTTGCGGAGATATCGGGTTTTAAAGAGATTTTGATTTTTAAAGTTTTTAACGATGCCGGCATCGCAAGTTTTGTCAAAAAGTGATGAAAAATTTTTTTGTGGAGATTTAAAAAATGGCGTACATGGTTGGAAAGGTCTCTTTACTCTCAGTTTAACGGTGAAAACCGCAACCACCAACGAGGCTTGGTTGCGGAGATATCGGGTTTTAAAGAGATTTTGATTTTTAAAGTTTTTAACGATGCCGGCATCGCAAGTTTTGTCAAAAAGTGATGCAAATTTTTTTTGTGGAGATTTAAAAAATGGCGTACATGGATGGAAAGGTCTCTTTACTCTCAGTTTAACGGTGAAAACCGCAACCACCAACGAGGCTTGGTCCCAGAGATATCGGCTTTTAAAGAGGTTTTGATTTTTAAAGTTTTTAACGATGCCGGCATCGCAAGTTTTGTCAAAAAGTGATGAAAAATTTTTTTGTGGAGATTTAAAAAATGGCGTACATGGATGGAAAGTTCTCTTTACTCTCAGTTTAACGGTGAAAACCGCAACCACCAACGAGGCTTGGTTGCGGAGATATCGGCTTTTAAAGAGATTTTGATTTTTAAAGTTTTTAACGATGCCGGCATCGCAAGTTTTGTCAAAAAGTGATGAAAAATTTTTTTGTGGAGATTTAAAAAATGGCGTACATGGATGGAAAGTTCTCTTTACTCTCAGTTTAACGGTGAAAACCGCAACCACCAACGAGGCTTGGTTGCGGAGATATCGGCTTTTAAAGAGATTTTGATTTTTAAAGTTTTTAACGATGCCGGCATCGCAAGTTTTGTCAAAAAGTGATGAAAAATTTTTTTGTGGAGATTTAAAAAATGGCGTACATGGATGGAAAGGTCTCTTTACTCTCAGTTTAACGGTGAAAACCGCAACCACCAACGATTCTTGGTTGCGGAGATATCGGCTTTTAAAGAGATTTTGATTTTTAAAGTTTTTAACGATGCCGGCATCGCAAGTTTTGTCAAAAAGTGATGAAAAATTTTTTTGTGGAGATTTAAAAAATGGCGTACATGGATGGAAAGGTCTCTTTACTCTCAGTTTAACGGTGAAAACCGCAACCACCAACGAGGCTTGGTCCCAGAGATATCGGCTTTTAAAGAGGTTTTGATTTTTAAAGTTTTTAACGATGCCGGCATCGCAAGTTTTGTCAAAAAGTGATGCAAATTTTTTTTGTGGAGATTTAAAAAATGGCGTACATGGATGGAAAGGTCTCTTTACTCTCAGTTTAACGGTGAAAACCGCAACCACCAACGAGGATTGGTTGCGGAGATATCGGCTTTTAAAGAGATTTTGATTTTTAAAGTTTTTAACGATGCCGGCATCGCAAGTTTTGTCAAAAAGTGATGAAAAATTTTTTTGTGGAGATTTAAAAAATGGCGTACATGGATGGAAAGGTCTCTTTACTCTCAGTTTAACGGTGAAAACCGCAACCACCAACGAGGCTTGGTCCCAGAGATATCGGCTTTTAAAGAGGTTTTGATTTTTAAAGTTTTTAACGATGCCGGCATCGCAAGTTTTGTCAAAAAGTGATGAAAAATTTTTTTGTGGAGATTTAAAAAATGGCGTACATGGATGGAAAGTTCTCTTTACTCTCAGTTTAACGGTGAAAACCGCAACCACCAACGAGGCTTGGTTGCGGAGATATCGGCTTTTAAAGAGATTTTGATTTTTAAAGTTTTTAACGATGCCGGCATCGCAAGTTTTGTCAAAAAGTGATGAAAAATTTTTTTGTGGAGATTTAAAAAATGGCGTACATGGATGGAAAGTTCTCTTTACTCTCAGTTTAACGGTGAAAACCGCAACCACCAACGAGGCTTGGTTGCGGAGATATCGGGTTTTAAAGAGATTTTGATTTTTAAAGTTTTTAACGATGCCGGCATCGCAAGTTTTGTCAAAAAGTGATGAAAAATTTTTTTGTGGAGATTTAAAAAATGGCGTACATGGATGGAAAGGTCTCTTTACTCTCAGTTTAACGGTGAAAACCGCAACCACCAACGAGGCTTGGTTGCGGAGATATCGGCTTTTAAAGAGATTTTGATTTTTAAAGTTTTTAACGATGCCGGCATCGCAAGTTTTGTCAAAAAGTGATGAAAAATTTTTTTGTGGAGATTTAAAAAATGGCGTACATGGATGGAAAGGTCTCTTTACTCCTAGTTTAACGGTGAAAACCGCAACCACCAACGAGGCTTGGTTGCGGAGATATCGGGTTTTAAAGAGATTTTGATTTTTAAAGTTTTTAACGATGCCGGCATCGCAAGTTTTGTCAAAAAGTGATGAAAAAATTTTTTGTGGAGATTTAAAAAATGGCGTACATGGATGGAAAGGTCTCTTTACTCTCAGTTTAACGGTGAAAACCGCAACCACCAACGAGGCTTGGTTGCGGAGATATCGGGTTTTAAAGAGATTTTGATTTTTAAAGTTTTTAACGATGCCGGCATCGCAAGTTTTGTCAAAAAGTGATGCAAATTTTTTTTGTGGAGATTTAAAAAATGGCGTACATGGATGGAAAGGTCTCTTTACTCTCAGTTTAACGGTGAAAACCGCAACCACCAACGAGGATTGGTTGCGGAGATATCGGCTTTTAAAGAGATTTTGATTTTTAAAGTTTTTAACGATGCCGGCATCGCAAATTTTGTCAAAAAGTGATGAAAAATTTTTTTGTGGAGATTTAAAAAATGGCGTACATGGATGGAAAGGTCTCTTTACTCTCAGTTTAACGGTGAAAACCGCAACCACCAACGAGGCTTGGTCCCAGAGATATCGGCTTTTAAAGAGGTTTTGATTTTTAAAGTTTTTAACGATGCCGGCATCGCAAGTTTTGTCAAAAAGTGATGAAAAATTTTTTTGTGGAGATTTAAAAAATGGCGTACATGGATGGAAAGTTCTCTTTACTCTCAGTTTAACGGTGAAAACCGCAACCACCAACGAGGCTTGGTTGCGGAGATATCGGGTTTTAAAGAGATTTTGATTTTTAAAGTTTTTAACGATGCCGGCATCGCAAGTTTTGTCAAAAAGTGATGAAAAATTTTTTTGTGGAGATTTAAAAAATGGCGTACATGGATGGAAAGTTCTCTTTACTCTCAGTTTAACGGTGAAAACCGCAACCACCAACGAGGCTTGGTTGCGGAGATATCGGGTTTTAAAGAGATTTTGATTTTTAAAGTTTTTAACGATGCCGGCATCGCAAGTTTTGTCAAAAAGTGATGAAAAATTTTTTTGTGGAGATTTAAAAAATGGCGTACATGGATGGAAAGGTCTCTTTACTCTCAGTTTAACGGTGAAAACCGCAACCACCAACGAGGCTTGGTTGCGGAGATATCGGGTTTTAAAGAGATTTTGATTTTTAAAGTTTTTAACGATGCCGGCATCGCAAGTTTTGTCAAAAAGTGATGCAAATTTTTTTTGTGGAGATTTAAAAAATGGCGTACATGGATGGAAAGGTCTCTTTACTCTCAGTTTAACGGTGAAAACCGCAACCACCAACGAGGATTGGTTGCGGAGATATCGGCTTTTAAAGAGATTTTGATTTTTAAAGTTTTTAACGATGCCGGCATCGCAAGTTTTGTCAAAAAGTGATGAAAAATTTTTTTGTGGAGATTTAAAAAATGGCGTACATGGATGGAAAGGTCTCTTTACTCTCAGTTTAACGGTGAAAACCGCAACCACCAACGAGGCTTGGTTGCGGAGATATCGGGTTTTAAAGAGATTTTGATTTTTAAAGTTTTTAACGATGCCGGCATCGCAAGTTTTGTCAAAAAGTGATGCAAATTTTTTTTGTGGAGATTTAAAAAATGGCGTACATGGATGGAAAGGTCTCTTTACTCTCAGTTTAACGGTGAAAACCGCAACCACCAACGAGGCTTGGTTGCGGAGATATCGGGTTTTAAAGAGATTTTGATTTTTAAAGTTTTTAACGATGCCGGCATCGCAAGTTTTGTCAAAAAGTGATGAAAATTTTTTTGTGGAGATTTAAAAAATGGCGTACATGGATGGAAAGGTCTCTTTACTCTCAGTTTAACGGTGAAAACCGCAACCACCAACGAGGCTTGGTTGCGGAGATATCGGCTTTTAAAGAGATTTTTAAAGTTTTTAACGATGCCGGCATCGCAAGTTTTGTCAAAAAGTGATGAAAAATTTTTTTGTGGAGATTTAAAAAATGGCGTACATGGATGGAAAGGTCTCTTTACTCTCAGTTTAACAGTGAAAACCGCAACCACCAACGAGGCTTGGTTGCGGAGATATCGGCTTTTAAAGAGATTTTGATTTTTAAAGTTTTTAACGATGCCGGCATCGCAAGTTTTGTCAAAAAGTGATGAAAAATTTTTTTGTGGAGATTTAAAAAATGGCGTACATGGATGGAAAGGTCTCTTTACTCTCAGTTTAACGGTGAAAACCGCAACCACCAACGGGGCTTGGTTGCGGAGATATCGGGTTTTAAAGAGATTTTGATTTTTAAAGTTTTTAACGATGCCGGCATCGCAAGTTTTGTCAAAAAGTGATGAAAAATTTTTTTGTGGAGATTTAAAAAATGGCGTACATGGATGGAAAGGTCTCTTTACTCTCAGTTTAACGGTGAAAACCGCAACCACCAACGAGGCTTGGTTGCGGAGATATCGGGTTTTAAAGAGATTTTGATTTTTAAAGTTTTTAACGATGCCGGCATCGCAAGTTTTGTCAAAAAGTGATGAAAATTTTTTTTGTGGAGATTTAAAAAATGGCGTACATGGATGGAAAGGTCTCTTTACTCTCAGTTTAACGGTGAAAACCGCAACCACCAACGAGGCTTGGTTGCGGAGATATCGGGTTTTAAAGAGATTTTGATTTTTAAAGTTTTTAACGATGCCGGCATCGCAAGTTTTGTCAAAAAGTGATGAAAAATTTTTTTGTGGAGATTTAAAAAATGGCGTACATGGATGGAAAGGTCTCTTTACTCTCAGTTTAACGGTGAAAACCGCAACCACCAACGAGGATTGGTTGCGGAGATATCGGCTTTTAAAGAGATTTTGATTTTTAAAGTTTTTAACGATGCCGGCATCGCAAGTTTTGTCAAAAAGTGATGAAAAATTTTTTGTGGAGATTTAAAAAATGGCGTACATGGATGGAAAGGTCTCTTTACTCTCAGTTTAACGGTGAAAACCGCAACCACCAACGAGGCTTGGTTGCGGAGATATCGGGTTTTAAAGAGATTTTGATTTTTAAAGTTTTTAACGATGCCGGCATCGCAAGTTTTGTCAAAAAGTGATGAAAAATTTTTTTGTGGAGATTTAAAAAATGGCGTACATGGATGGAAAGGTCTCTTTACTCTCAGTTTAACGGTGAAAACCGCAACCACAAACGAGGCTTGGTTGCGGAGATATCGGGTTTTAAAGAGATTTTGATTTTTAAAGTTTTTAACGATGCCGGCATCGCAAGTTTTGTCAAAAAGTGATGAAAAATTTTTTTGTGGAGATTTAAAAAATGGCGTACATGGATGGAAAGGTCTCTTTACTCTCAGTTTAACGGTGAAAACCGCAACCACCAACGAGGCTTGGTTGCGGAGATATCGGGTTTTAAAGAGATTTTGATTTTTAAAGTTTTTAACGATGCCGGCATCGCAAGTTTTGTCAAAAAGTGATGAAAAATTTTTTTGTGGAGATTCAAAAAATGGCGTACATGGATGGAAAGGTCTCTTTACTCTCAGTTTAACGGTGAAAACCGCAACCACCAACGAGGCTTGGTTGCGGAGATATCGGCTTTTAAAGAGATTTTGATTTTTAAAGTTTTTAACGATGCCGGCATCGCAAGTTTTGTCAAAAAGTGATGAACAATTTTTTTGTGGAGATTTAAAAAATGGCGTACATGGATGGAAAGGTCTCTTTAATCTCAGTTTAACGGTGAAAACCGCAACCACCAACGAGGATTGGTTGCGGAGATATCGGGTTTTAAAGAGATTTTGATTTTTAAAGTTTTTAACGATGCCGGCATCGCAAGTTTTGTCAAAAAGTGATGAAAAATTTTTTTGTGGAGATTTAAAAAATGGCGTACATGGATGGAAAGGTCTCTTTACTCTCAGTTTAACGGTGAAAACCGCAACCACAAACGAGGCTTGGTTGCGGAGATATCGGGTTTTAAAGAGATTTTGATTTTTAAAGTTTTTAACGATGCCGGCATCGCAAGTTTTGTCAAAAAGTGATGAAAAATTTTTTTGTGGAGATTTAAAAAATGGCGTACATGGATGGAAAGGTCTCTTTACTCTCAGTTTAACGGTGAAAACCGCAACCACCAACGAGGCTTGGTTGCGGAGATATCGGGTTTTAAAGAGATTTTGATTTTTAAAGTTTTTAACGATGCCGGCATCGCAAGTTTTGTCAAAAAGTGATGAAAAATTTTTTTGTGGAGATTTAAAAAATGGCGTACATGGATGGAAAGGTCTCTTTACTCTCAGTTTAACGGTGAAAACCGCAACCACCAACGAGGCTTGGTTGCTGAGATATCGGGTTTTAAAGAGATTTTGATTTTTAAAGTTTTTAACGATGCCGGCATCGCAAGTTTTGTCAAAAAGTGATGAAAAATTTTTTTGTGGAGATTTAAAAAATGGCGTACATGGATGGAAAGGTCTCTTTACTCTCAGTTTAACAGTGAAAACCGCAACCACCAACGAGGCTTGGTTGCGGAGATATCGGCTTTTAAAGAGATTTTGATTTTTAAAGTTTTTAACGATGCCGGCATCGCAAGTTTTGTCAAAAAGTGATGAAAAATTTTTTTGTGGAGATTTAAAAAATGGCGTACATGGATGGAAAGGTCTCTTTACTCTCAGTTTAACGGTGAAAACCGCAACCACCAACGGGGCTTGGTTGCGGAGATATCGGGTTTTAAAGAGATTTTGATTTTTAAAGTTTTTAACGATGCCGGCATCGCAAGTTTTGTCAAAAAGTGATGAAAAATTTTTTTGTGGAGATTTAAAAAATGGCGTACATGGATGGAAAGGTCTCTTTACTCTCAGTTTAACGGTGAAAACCGCAACCACCAACGAGGCTTGGTTGCGGAGATATCGGGTTTTAAAGAGATTTTGATTTTTAAAGTTTTTAACGATGCCGGCATCGCAAGTTTTGTCAAAAAGTGATGAAAATTTTTTTTGTGGAGATTTAAAAAATGGCGTACATGGATGGAAAGGTCTCTTTACTCTCAGTTTAACGGTGAAAACCGCAACCACCAACGAGGCTTGGTTGCGGAGATATCGGGTTTTAAAGAGATTTTGATTTTTAAAGTTTTTAACGATGCCGGCATCGCAAGTTTTGTCAAAAAGTGATGAAAAATTTTTTTGTGGAGATTTAAAAAATGGCGTACATGGATGGAAAGGTCTCTTTACTCTCAGTTTAACGGTGAAAACCGCAACCACCAACGAGGATTGGTTGCGGAGATATCGGCTTTTAAAGAGATTTTGATTTTTAAAGTTTTTAACGATGCCGGCATCGCAAGTTTTGTCAAAAAGTGATGAAAAATTTTTTGTGGAGATTTAAAAAATGGCGTACATGGATGGAAAGGTCTCTTTACTCTCAGTTTAACGGTGAAAACCGCAACCACCAACGAGGCTTGGTTGCGGAGATATCGGGTTTTAAAGAGATTTTGATTTTTAAAGTTTTTAACGATGCCGGCATCGCAAGTTTTGTCAAAAAGTGATGAAAAATTTTTTTGTGGAGATTTAAAAAATGGCGTACATGGATGGAAAGGTCTCTTTACTCTCAGTTTAACGGTGAAAACCGCAACCACAAACGAGGCTTGGTTGCGGAGATATCGGGTTTTAAAGAGATTTTGATTTTTAAAGTTTTTAACGATGCCGGCATCGCAAGTTTTGTCAAAAAGTGATGAAAAATTTTTTTGTGGAGATTTAAAAAATGGCGTACATGGATGGAAAGGTCTCTTTACTCTCAGTTTAACGGTGAAAACCGCAACCACCAACGAGGCTTGGTTGCGGAGATATCGGGTTTTAAAGAGATTTTGATTTTTAAAGTTTTTAACGATGCCGGCATCGCAAGTTTTGTCAAAAAGTGATGAAAAATTTTTTTGTGGAGATTCAAAAAATGGCGTACATGGATGGAAAGGTCTCTTTACTCTCAGTTTAACGGTGAAAACCGCAACCACCAACGAGGCTTGGTTGCGGAGATATCGGCTTTTAAAGAGATTTTGATTTTTAAAGTTTTTAACGATGCCGGCATCGCAAGTTTTGTCAAAAAGTGATGAACAATTTTTTTGTGGAGATTTAAAAAATGGCGTACATGGATGGAAAGGTCTCTTTAATCTCAGTTTAACGGTGAAAACCGCAACCACCAACGAGGATTGGTTGCGGAGATATCGGGTTTTAAAGAGATTTTGATTTTTAAAGTTTTTAACGATGCCGGCATCGCAAGTTTTGTCAAAAAGTGATGAAAAATTTTTTTGTGGAGATTTAAAAAATGGCGTACATGGATGGAAAGGTCTCTTTACTCTCAGTTTAACGGTGAAAACCGCAACCACAAACGAGGCTTGGTTGCGGAGATATCGGGTTTTAAAGAGATTTTGATTTTTAAAGTTTTTAACGATGCCGGCATCGCAAGTTTTGTCAAAAAGTGATGAAAAATTTTTTTGTGGAGATTTAAAAAATGGCGTACATGGATGGAAAGGTCTCTTTACTCTCAGTTTAACGGTGAAAACCGCAACCACCAACGAGGCTTGGTTGCGGAGATATCGGGTTTTAAAGAGATTTTGATTTTTAAAGTTTTTAACGATGCCGGCATCGCAAGTTTTGTCAAAAAGTGATGAAAAATTTTTTTGTGGAGATTCAAAAAATGGCGTACATGGATGGAAAGGTCTCTTTACTCTCAGTTTAACGGTGAAAACCGCAACCACCAACGAGGCTTGGTTGCGGAGATATCGGCTTTTAAAGAGATTTTGATTTTTAAAGTTTTTAACGATGCCGGCATCGCAAGTTTTGTCAAAAAGTGATGAAAAATTTTTTTGTGGAGATTTAAAAAATGGCGTACATGGATGGAAAGGTCTCTTTACTCTCAGTTTAACGGTGAAAACCGCAACCACCAACGAGGCTTGGTTGCGGAGATATCGGGTTTTAAAGAGATTTTGATTTTTAAAGTTTTTAACGATGCCGGCATCGCAAGTTTTGTCAAAAAGTGATGAAAAATTTTTTTGTGGAGATTTAAAAAATGGCGTACATGGATGGAAAGGTCCCTTTACTCTCAGTTTAACGGTGAAAACCGCAACCACCAACGAGGCTTGGTTGCGGAGATATCGGCTTTTAAAGAGATTTTGATTTTTAAAGTTTTTAACGATGCCGGCATCGCAAGTTTTGTCAAAAAGTGATGAAAAATTTTTTTGTGGAGATTTAAAAAATGGCGTACATGGATGGAAAGGTCTCTTTACTCCTAGTTTAACGGTGAAAACCGCAACCACCAACGAGGCTTGGTTGCGGAGATATCGGGTTTTAAAGAGATTTTGATTTTTAAAGTTTTTAACGATGCCGGCATCGCAAGTTTTGTCAAAAAGTGATGAAAAATTTTTTTGTGGAGATTTAAAAAATGGCGTACATGGATGGAAAGGTCTCTTTAATCTCAGTTTAACGGTGAAAACCGCAACCACCAACGAGGCTTGGTTGCGGAGATATCGGGTTTTAAAGAGATTTTGATTTTTAAAGTTTTTAACGATGCCGGCATCGCAAGTTTTGTCAAAAAGTGATGAAAAATTTTTTTGTGGAGATTTAAAAAATGGCGTACATGGATGGAAAGGTCTCTTTACTCTCAGTTTAACGGTGAAAACCGCAACCACCAACGAGGCTTGGTTGCGGAGATATCGGGTTTTAAAGAGATTTTGATTTTTAAAGTTTTTAACTTGCCGGCATCGCAAGTTTTGCCAAAAAGTGATGAAAATTTTTTTTGTGGAGATTTAAAAAATGGCGTACATGGATGGAAAGGTCTCTTTACTCTCAGTTTAACGGTGAAAACCGCAACCACCAACGAGGCTTGGTTGCGGAGATATCGGGTTTTAAAGAGATTTTGATTTTTAAAGTTTTTAACGATGCCGGCATCGCAAGTTTTGTCAAAAAGTGATGAAAAATTTTTTTGTGGAGATTTAAAAAATGGCGTACATGGATGGAAAGGTCTCTTTACTCCTAGTTTAACGGTGAAAACCGCAACCACCAACGAGGCTTGGTTGCGGAGATATCGGGTTTTAAAGAGATTTTGATTTTTAAAGTTTTTAACGATGCCGGCATCGCAAGTTTTGTCAAAAAGTGATGAAAAATTTTTTTGTGGAGATTTAAAAAATGGCGTACATGGATGGAAAGGTCTCTTTACTCTCAGTTTAACGGTGAAAACCGCAACCACCAACGAGGCTTGGTTGCGGAGATATCGGGTTTTAAAGAGATTTTGATTTTTAAAGTTTTTAACGATGCCGGCATCGCAAGTTTTGTCAAAAAGTGATGAAAAATTTTTTTGTGGAGATTTAAAAAATGGCGTACATGGATGGAAAGGTCTCTTTACTCTCAGTTTAATGGTGAAAACCGCAACCACCAACGAGGCTTGGTTGCGGAGATATCGGCTTTTAAAGAGATTTTGATTTTTAAAGTTTTTAACGATGCCGGCATCGCAAGTTTTGTCAAAAAGTGATGAAAAATTTTTTTGTGGAGATTTAAAAAATGGCGTACATGGATGGAAAGGTCTCTTTACTCTCAGTTTAATGGTGAAAACCGCAACCACCAACGAGGCTTGGTTGCGGAGATATCGGGTTTTAAAGAGATTTTGATTTTTAAAGTTTTTAACGATGCCGGCATCGCAAGTTTTGTCAAAAAGTGATGAAAAATTTTTTTGTGGAGATTTAAAAAATGGCGTACATGGATGGAAAGGTCTCTTTACTCTCAGTTTAACGGTGAAAACCGCAACCACCAACGAGGCTTGGTTGCGGAGATATCGGCTTTTAAAGAGATTTTGATTTTTAAAGTTTTTAACGATGCCGGCATCGCAAGTTTTGTCAAAAAGTGATGAAAAATTTTTTTGTGGAGATTTAAAAAATGGCGTACATGGATGGAAAGGTCTCTTTACTCTCAGTTTAACGGTGAAAACCGCAACCACCAACGAGGCTTGGTTGCGGAGATATCGGGTTTTAAAGAGATTTTGATTTTTAAAGTTTTTAACTTGCCGGCATCGCAAGTTTTGTCAAAAAGTGATGAAAAATTTTTTTGTGGAGATTTATAAAATGGCGTACATGGATGGAAAGGTCTCTTTACTCTCAGTTTAACGGTGAAAACCGCAACCACCAACGAGGCTTGGTTGCGGAGATATCGGCTTTTAAAGAGATTTTGATTTTTAAAGTTTTTAACGATGCCGGCATCGCAAGTTTTGTCAAAAAGTGATGAAAAATTTTTTTGTGGAGATTTAAAAAATGGCGTACATGGATGGAAAGGTCTCTTTACTCTCAGTTTAACGGTGAAAACCGCAACCACAAACGAGGCTTGGTTGCGGAGATATCGGGTTTTAAAGAGATTTTGATTTTTAAAGTTTTTAACGATGCCGGCATCGCAAGTTTTGTCAAAAAGTAATGAAAAATTTTTTTGTGGAGATTTAAAAAATGGCGTACATGGATGGAAAGGTCTCTTTACTCTCAGTTTAACGGTGAAAACCGCAACCACCAACGAGGCTTGGTTGCGGAGATATCGGGTTTTAAAGAGATTTTGATTTTTAAAGTTTTTAACGATGCCGGCATCGCAAGTTTTGTCAAAAAGTAATGAAAATTTTTTTTGTGGAGATTTAAAAAATGGCGTACATGGATGGAAAGGTCTCTTTACTCTCAGTTTAACGGTGAAAACCGCAACCACCAACGAGGCTTGGTTGCGGAGATATCGGGTTTTAAAGAGATTTTGATTTTTAAAGTTTTTAACGATGCCGGCATCGCAAGTTTTGTCAAAAAGTGATGAAAAATTTTTTTGTGGAGATTTAAAAAATGGCGTACATGGATGGAAAGGTCTCTTTACTCCTAGTTTAACGGTGAAAACCGCAACCACCAACGAGGCTTGGTTGCGGAGATATCGGGTTTTAAAGAGATTTTGATTTTTAAAGTTTTTAACGATGCCGGTGTATAATATACCGATTAAAATGAAAGACGGTACGACTTTTGTTGTGGGAAAAATATACAAAAAACCCACATTTATTGTCTCCGTTTCCTCGGATTAAAAATACAACGTCTATCACGGTCAGAGACCGATCAAGAACTAACTATTACATTTCATTTAACAATATATATGTTAAGACACGGATGGCCAGTGTTGCCATACGTAACAGTCCCGGCTAAAAACTTGTTTTTATTTACTCCGACTCCATTGCCCAACTGGCTTTTAGGCCCTCCTTCTCCTTTCTCCATTTTTTCCGCTCCTGCAGAGTAGTCAAATATTCTGACTGCCATCGGTTCCAGAAATGGCTGACCATTTGTTGTTTCTCCTTGAATACTTTAGCTCCCGCTTTGTCTGGTCTTTCTTCTAATCTGAAAGGAAGAGGTAAAATTAATGGTTCACCTACCAAAAAATGTCCCGGCGTTAGCGCCTGAATATCCATTGGATCGTCACTCAAAGGATGGAGAGGTCTCGAATTGAGAATCGCTTCAATTTGAGTGAGTAGATTCCGAACTCCTCGTAAGGCAATATCGTTTGCCCCACGATCCGCTCCAAATGGAATTTCATCGATTTCTCCTTGATGTGGCGCTGCTGGTGTCATGAAATGCCAGTCAGTACCTTTTTTATGAAGATTCTCCAATACTCCTTTATCTGAAAATACTTTCAAAACTTTATTTAACTCTCCAACGCTCCAACGAAAGCTGTTCCGTTGTCGCTGCATATTTTTTCGCATCTCCCTCTTCTTGCAATAAACCTTTCATAACGAGCTATGAAGGCTATTGAAGATAAATCTCCTACAATTTCAATATGAACTGCCCTAGTCCTAAGTCAGACAAATATAGCAACCCAACATTTTCTCCTATTTCTCCTTCCGACTCCCCCGACCATTTTCAATTTAAAAGGGCCAGTATAATCCAACCTGGACTTTTTCTGATGGTAACTCCGCCATCAGCTGTCCCTCCATGCGAGCATTCAACCACATTTATAAATATGACTCCGTAAACCACTCCTAAGTTTTGGTATCCATTACCTTTGCCTAATAAACTGCATCATAACTTGGATGCCTCCATGTTCCGTCTCCCGGTGAGCATAATCCATTAATAATTCCGCTAACCTTGATCCATTTGCGATGATTACTGGATATTTCATCTCATAATCAATCTCCGATCTCCCTAATCTCCCCCCAACTCGGAGCAAACCGTTTGCATCCAAAATTGGTTTCAAACTTTCTATTGAACTCCTCTCCGGTAAATGCTTCTCAGCATTCAATGCTGTTATCTCCTTGTTATAATTCTCCTGCTGATTTCTCCGTATCAGATACTCCATAGCTGAAGCTTTCTCCGTTAGAGTAGGTGGTAAAACTTCCTGCTGAACCACTTTTCTCTTAGGTCTGCGTTGTAATTCTTTAGGTTTCTGTTTTAGTTGTTTTCTCCATTTAATCCAGTTTGCTACATACCTCCCGGCATAACTAAGAATGTTTATTACTTTCTCTAATTTGTTTGTATACTCCAATATCGACACACTTGACTTTGTTCGACTGAGCCTTATGTGCACGATCTCCTTGAAAGATGAAATAGAATATATTTTCATTTCATTTCTTACCTCCTGTTGTATGTTCTCCATTATTTTGCTTTTCTCCTTGTCTCCTCTTTTATTCAATAATATGCTGGACTGGAATCAATCCATAGCACATACTCCACAGTCGGCCATTCCATTGACTCCATAACTCCTTTTATCATTTTCGACAACAACTCTGCTGCCGATAGCTCCAACAGTTTTTGATGTCAAAAGCTTACTAGTTACTATCCCGTTCCTATATTCAACACGAACGTATATTACTGCTCCTAATGCCGATTCACTGCTATCTGAAAACCCGTGAATTTGTATTTTTGGAATTTTCCCTGCACTTAACCATCTATCAATTTTTAAAATTTTCTAAATAACTAATAGAATTCTAAAATTCTAACCATCTGTTTTCTAGTTCAACTGGCGGCCTATCATCCCAATCTATTTTAAGTTTCCATAGCTCCTGAATTAATATTTTTCCGATAATCATATAGTTGTGCTACATGACTCACAATTCTCCTCTTTGTTATAACTCCATTGAATGTAGGGTTTTTTACTAAAAACGTAAATTTGTCCTCCTCTATCAACCATTTAAGTCCTAAAATGGTTGTGCCTTCCCCCTCCGAAAACAATAATGTTTTCTCCAACTCCGAATCCATAGCCCGTACAACTACCCGGCTGTTTGACTTCCATTTCCGCAATTCGAAATTAGCTCTTTCTCCGTGGCCAAAACAAGATGACCTATTTGTATTTCTTCCCTCATTTTCTCCACATAAATTTTCCTTATCTCCTGATTTTTCGCAAGACGCTTTTCTAAATAAAAGAAACGCCTTAACGCTATCTCCCTTGAACTTCCGAGTTCTTTAATATTATCCTTTAAAAGGATTTTAACTATGAACCTTCCTGATTCATCCCTTCTATATATCTCCATAAAATGTTTTTCAACTAACATTTCTTCCTCCGTAAACCTAAAGCATGAACTGACCTGATCTTGTTGCCAAAGTCGTTTTAATATTTTATCTAATTGCTCCTCCTCCTTATACTGAATAGTTGAAATCGACTGCCCTGTCAACTCATCTATCTTTTCATTTTGTGTTCCAAAAACAATAACTCCTAAAAGCGTTTCTATTAACGCAACTCCATTTATATTCCTTTGGATAACTGATGTGACAATTTTGTTTTATCTCCGGATGCCACCCTTTCTCCGCTTTTCTCCCCTTTCTCCACGGTCTACTGACCTTTCTTTGTCTTACCTCCTTTTCATGCAATGAGATAAATTAGACTACGTGTCTATTTAATTTTTATTCAAAAATAAATTCAATTCCTACAAAATATTATATATTCAAATGAATTCCTATTTTAGTTAAAAAATCCCCAAATTGTGCGTGGGTTTGCATGTGTGTGTGGTGTGTAAATTTATAAAAAAAATTATATAAGTAAAGAATTTAAAAAAATCTTCCTCCTGAAAGATCTTCAAATACAATCTCCATTTTTAATTTTTAGTATTTTTGTTTGCGGTCCACGCATCTATGTGCTCACGCGAAACAACTCCCTCCAACTCCCTCCAACTCCCTCCAATTTTAGCTAAAATAATTCTCCTTTCTCAAGTCCCCAAGAGAAAAATTTTAAAAACATTAATTTAATTTTGTTTGCGGTCCACGCATCTATGTGCTCACGCGAAACAATTCTCCTAACTCCCTCCAATTTCTCCGATTTTTTTCCCATTTTTTCCAAATTTTCATAAATATAATTTTCGTTTTCTCCAAAAAATAATTTATATTTTCTCCAATTTTTTATAAATATAATTTCGGTTTCCCCAATTTCTCCAAAAAAAAATTGTATTTTCTCCAATTTCTTATAAATAATTTCCATTTTCTCCAAAAAAAAAAAAAAAAAAAAAATATATTTTCTCCAATTTTTTATAAATAATTTCCATTTTCTCCAATTTCTCCAAAAAAAAAATTATTTATATTTTCTCCAATTTCTCCAAAAAAATAATTTATATTTTCTCCAATTTCTCCAAAAAATAATTTATATTTTCTCCAATTTCTCCAAAAAATAATTTATATTTTCTCCAATTTTTTAAAAATAAAATATATATAAATATTATATATAACTCCATAGTAAAATAATCAATAATGAAAATATCAACAATCCAAACTCCAAGTTCCAAACTCCACAAATAACTCCAGAATATAATACTAAACAATAGTAAAATATCTTAACTCCAGATAACGAATAAAATATTTCCATATTTTTTGTCGTGTATGTTCACTAATTTATTTTTCCTACCTAGAAAAAATTTTACGAAACTCCATTTAATTTTATCAAGGAAAAAACTATCTCCAAAACAATTTAATACTCCCATATTGGTCCAATTTAATATATCTACATATCATCAAAGCTATCATAATAATATCTAACTCCAAATTGAATTAATTCATTTTCTCCTTTTCCTGCCTCCAAAATATTTAAAAGATCCATAGTTACAAATTAGTAACATAAAATGAACAAATTAAATACACTCCGCTTTAATATAATTCGTGTTTTTATAGAAAATATTATCTACACAATAAATTCCATTTTTTCCAAAAAAATATCTCCAAAAACTCCACTGTAAAAATTCAAAATTCAGTCTACAAATGAACGACAAACATTCCACTGTCTCCATTCTGTTGACATAAAAATATTTTCTCTCTCCGAGCAAACTAACTGATGGTGGTGGCGGCGCCGACGCACGTCATCGCATGCACCATCAACACATTCCGTTTTCTCCTTTGAAAAAAAAAAAATAAACTCCAAAACAATATTCTCCATTCTAATTTTCCACTTTTATTTTAAATTGAATCCATTTTTGAATGGATATTGCAATTTATTTTTTCTTTTCCTCCACTCCACTAAATTATTCTACCTAGCACAACACAACACACACTGCAGACACAAACTCACCCCTTTTCTTCATGGCAAAAAAAAAATTCATAAGGATCGCAAGGAGTTCGATTCGTTCTTCTTTTTTTCTCCTTCTCCATGTATTATCCATAATGTGTATGTGTGGTGTAAATACACATGATTCTCTTCGAGACTCGAGTCTCGATTTGTTTATTTTCTTGTGCGCAAATAATTTGCACATGCGTTTGAGTTTTTTCTCCTTCTTCTCTTGCATGTTCTACATGTATTTTTTCTCCGATTTCGCTCCGTTTATATTGTTTTGTGTGAATGGGTATTCAACACAATATCTCCATCGCATGCTCCTACATGTCTTCCATGATTCTATGTATTGTAGATACATAGGTATTGAAATTTTTTGGTGGTTGTAAGGCACCAAATAAACTACTCCTTTTGGTTTTTTATATTTGGTGGTTGTAAGGCACCAAAAAACGAACTTCTCCATTGCATGTTGTTACATGCATTTTAAAATTCCATTTGATATCTGGTGGTTGTAAGGCACCAAATACAAATATATAATTATTCCTGAAAATAGTGATTGTAAGTCACCAAAAAATTAATTTATTAAATCCTGAAAATAGTGATTGTAAGTCACCAAAAAAATTTGTAAAGTAGAAAAAGTGAGAAAATAAAAATAAAACTCCCTTTTGTGTGGAAGTGAATTGCACACTTCCTTGTGTTGCAAATCCACTACACACTCAAACCTTCCAGTTGTTTCTCCATTTCCATATACATATGTATGTGAGTATGTATTCCTCCGTTATAGCTCCATTGTTTCTCACTTAACACTTTTCACAAAAAATTTCCGATTTCCGATTTTTTTTTTATATTATCCCGACTCGAAGGACCATAATGTATAATATACCGATTAAAATGAAAGACGGTACGACTTTTGTTGTGGGAAAAATATACAAAAAACCCACATTTATTGTCTCCGTTTCCTCGGATTAAAAATACAACGTCTATCACGGTCAGAGACCGATCAAGAACTAACTATTACATTTCATTTAACAATATATATGTTAAGACACGGATGGCCAGTGTTGCCATACGTAACAGCCGGCATCGCAAGTTTTGTCAAAAAGTGATGAAAAATTTTTTTGTGGAGATTTAAAAAATGGCGTACATGGATGGAAAGGTCTCTTTACTCTCAGTTTAACGGTGAAAACCGCAACCACCAACGAGGCTTGGTTGCGGAGATATCGGGTTTTAAAGAGATTTTGATTTTTAAAGTTTTTAACGATGCCGGCATCGCAAGTTTTGTCAAAAAGTGATGAAAAATTTTTTTGTGGAGATTTAAAAAATGGCGTACATGGATGGAAAGGTCTCTTTACTCTCAGTTTAACGGTGAAAACCGCAACCACCAACGAGGGTTGGTTGCGGAGATATCGGGTTTTAAAGAGATTTTGATTTTTAAAGTTTTTAACGATGCCGGCATCGCAAGTTTTGTCAAAAAGTGATGAAAAATTTTTTTGTGGAGATTTAAAAAATGGCGTACATGGATGGAAAGGTCTCTTTACTCTCAGTTTAACGGTGAAAACCGCAACCACCAACGAGGCTTGGTTGCGGAGATATCGGCTTTTAAAGAGATTTTGATTTTTAAAGTTTTTAACGATGCCGGCATCGCAAGTTTTGTTAAAAAGTGATGAAAAATTTTTTTGTGGAGATTTAAAAAATGGCGTACATGGGTGGAAAGGTCTCTTTACTCTCAGTTTAACGGTGAAAACCGCAACCACCAACGAGGCTTGGTTGCGGAGATATCGGGTTTTAAAGAGATTTTGATTTTTAAAGTTTTTAACGATGCCGGCATCGCAAGTTTTGTCAAAAAGTGATGAAAAATTTTTTTGTGGAGATTTAAAAAATGGCGTACATGGATGGAAAGGTCTCTTTACTCTCAGTTTAATGGTGAAAACCGCAACCACCAACGAGGCTTGGTTGCGGAGATATCGGGTTTTAAAGAGATTTTGATTTTTAAAGTTTTTAACGATGCCGGCATCGCAAGTTTTGTCAAAAAGTGATGAAAAATTTTTTTGTGGAGATTTAAAAAATGGCGTACATGGATGGAAAGGTCTCTTTACTCTCAGTTTAACGGTGAAAACCGCAACCACCAACGAGGCTTGGTTGCGGAGATATCGGCTTTTAAAGAGATTTTGATTTTTAAAGTTTTTAACGATGCCGGCATCGCAAGTTTTGTCAAAAAGTGATGAAAAATTTTTTTGTGGAGATTTAAAAAATGGCGTACATGGATGGAAAGGTCTCTTTACTCTCAGTTTAACGGTGAAAACCGCAACCACCAACGAGGCTTGGTTGCGGAGATATCGGCTTTTAAAGAGATTTTGATTTTTAAAGTTTTTAACGATGCCGGCATCGCAAGTTTTGTCAAAAAGTGATGAAAAATTTTTTTGTGGAGATTTAAAAAATGGCGTACATGGATGGAAAGGTCTCTTTACTCTCAGTTCACCGGTGAAAACCGCAACCACCAACGAGGATTGGTTGCGGAGATATCGGCTTTTAAAGAGATTTTGATTTTTAAAGTTTTTAACGATGCCGGCATCGCAAGTTTTGTCAAAAAGTGATGAAAAATTTTTTTGTGGAGATTTAAAAAATGGCGTACATGGATGGAAAGGTCTCTTTACTCTCAGTTTAACGGTGAAAACCGCAACCACCAACGAGGCTTGGTTGCGGAGATATCGGGTTTTAAAGAGATTTTGATTTTTAAAGTTTTTAACGATGCCGGCATCGCAAGTTTTGTCAAAAAGTGATGAAAAATTTTTTTGTGGAGATTTAAAAAATGGCGTACATGGATGGAAAGGTCTCTTTACTCTCAGTTTAACGGTGAAAACCGCAACCACCAACGAGGCTTGGTTGCGGAGATATCGGCTTTTAAAGAGATTTTGATTTTTAAAGTTTTTAACGATGCCGGCATCGCAAGTTTTGTCAAAAAGTGATGAAAAATTTTTTTGTGGAGATTTAAAAAATGGCGTACATGGATGGAAAGGTCTCTTTACTCTCAGTTTAACGGTGAAAACCGCAACCACCAACGAGGCTTGGTTGCGGAGATATCGGCTTTTAAAGAGATTTTGATTTTTAAAGTTTTTAACGATGCCGGCATCGCAAGTTTTGTCAAAAAGTGATGAAAAATTTTTTTGTGGAGATTTAAAAAATGGCGTACATGGATGGAAAGGTCTCTTTACTTTCAGTTTAACGGTGAAAACCGCAACCACCAACGAGGCTTGGTTGCGGAGATATCGGGTTTTAAAGAGATTTTGATTTTTAAAGTTTTTAACGATGCCGGCATCGCAAGTTTTGTCAAAAAGTGATGAAAAATTTTTTTGTGGAGATTTAAAAAATGGCGTACATGGATGGAAAGGTCTCTTTACTCTCAGTTTAATGGTGAAAACCGCAACCACCAACGAGGCTTGGTTGCGGAGATATCGGGTTTTAAAGAGATTTTGATTTTTAAAGTTTTTAACGATGCCGGCATCGCAAGTTTTGTCAAAAAGTGATGAAAAATTTTTTTGTGGAGATTCAAAAAATGGCGTACATGGATGGAAAGGTCTCTTTACTCTCAGTTTAACGGTGAAAACCGCAACCACCAACGAGGCTTGGTTGCGGAGATATCGGGTTTTAAAGAGATTTTGATTTTTAAAGTTTTTAACGATGCCGGCATCGCAAGTTTTGTCAAAAAGTGATGAAAATTTTTTTGTGGAGATTTAAAAAATGGCGTACATGGATGGAAAGGTCTCTTTACTCTCAGTTTAACGGTGAAAACCGCAACCACCAACGAGGCTTGGTTGCGGAGATATCGGGTTTTAAAGAGATTTTGATTTTTAAAGTTTTTAACTTGCCGGCATCGCAAGTTTTGTCAAAAAGTGATGAAAAATTTTTTTGTGGAGATTTAAAAAATGGCGTACATGGATGGAAAGGTCTCTTTACTCTCAGTTTAACGGTGAAAACCGCAACCACCAACGAGGCTTGGTTGCGGAGATATCGGCTTTTAAAGAGATTTTGATTTTTAAAGTTTTTAACGATGCCGGCATCGCAAGATTTGTCAAAAAGTGATAAAAATTTTTTTTGTGGAGATTTAAAAAATGGCGTACATGGATGGAAAGGTCTCTTTACTCTCAGTTTAACGGTGAAAACCGCAACCACAAACGAGGCTTGGTTGCGGAGATATCGGGTTTTAAAGAGATTTTGATTTTTAAAGTTTTTAACGATGCCGGCATCGCAAGTTTTGTCAAAAAGTAATGAAAATTTTTTTTGTGGAGATTTAAAAAATGGCGTACATGGATGGAAAGGTCTCTTTACTCTCAGTTTAACGGTGAAAACCGCAACCACCTACGAGGCTTGGTTGCGGAGATATCGGGTTTTAAAGAGATTTTGATTTTTAAAGTTTTTAACGATGCCGGCATCGCAAGTTTTGTCAAAAAGTAATGAAAATTTTTTTTGTGGAGATTTAAAAAATGGCGTACATGGATGGAAAGGTCTCTTTACTCTCAGTTTAACGGTGAAAACCGCAACCACCAACGAGGCTTGGTTGCGGAGATATCGGGTTTTAAAGAGATTTTGATTTTTAAAGTTTTTAACGATGCCGGCATCGCAAGTTTTGTCAAAAAGTGATGAAAAATTTTTTTGTGGAGATTTAAAAAATGGCGTACATGGATGGAAAGGTCTCTTTACTCCTAGTTTAACGGTGAAAACCGCAACCACCAACGAGGCTTGGTTGCGGAGATATCGGGTTTTAAAGAGATTTTGATTTTTAAAGTTTTTAACGATGCCGGCATCGCAAGTTTTGTCAAAAAGTGATGAAAAATTTTTTTGTGGAGATTTAAAAAATGGCGTACATGGATGGAAAGGTCTCTTTACTCTCAGTTTAACGGTGAAAACCGCAACCACCAACGAGGCTTGGTTGCGGAGATATCGGGTTTTAAAGAGATTTTGATTTTTAAAGTTTTTAACGATGCCGGCATCGCAAGTTTTGTCAAAAAGTGATGAAAAATTTTTTTGTGGAGATTTAAAAAATGGCGTACATGGATGGAAAGGTCTCTTTACTCCTAGTTTAACGGTGAAAACCGCAACCACCAACGAGGCTTGGTTGCGGAGATATCGGGTTTTAAAGAGATTTTGATTTTTAAAGTTTTTAACGATGCCGGCATCGCAAGTTTTGTCAAAAAGTGATGAAAAATTTTTTTGTGGAGATTTAAAAAATGGCGTACATGGATGGAAAGGTCTCTTTACTCTCAGTTTAATGGTGAAAACCGCAACCACCAACGAGGCTTGGTTGCGGAGATATCGGGTTTTAAAGAGATTTTGATTTTTAAAGTTTTTAACGATGCCGGCATCGCAAGTTTTGTCAAAAAGTGATGAAAAATTTTTTTGTGGAGATTTAAAAAATGGCGTACATGGATGGAAAGGTCTCTTTACTCTCAGTTTAACGGTGAAAACCGCAACCACCAACGAGGCTTGGTTGCGGAGATATCGGCTTTTAAAGAGATTTTGATTTTTAAAGTTTTTAACGATGCCGGCATCGCAAGTTTTGTCAAAAAGTGATGAAAAATTTTTTTGTGGAGATTTAAAAAATGGCGTACATGGATGGAAAGGTCTCTTTACTCTCAGTTTAACGGTGAAAACCGCAACCACCAACGAGGCTTGGTTGCGGAGATATCGGCTTTTAAAGAGATTTTGATTTTTAAAGTTTTTAACGATGCCGGCATCGCAAGTTTTGTCAAAAAGTGATGAAAAATTTTTTTGTGGAGATTTAAAAAATGGCGTACATGGATGGAAAGGTCTCTTTACTCTCAGTTTAACGGTGAAAACCGCAACCACCAACGAGGATTGGTTGCGGAGATATCGGCTTTTAAAGAGATTTTGATTTTTAAAGTTTTTAACGATGCCGCAAGTTTTGTCAAAAAGTGATGAAAAATTTTTTTGTGGAGATTTAAAAAATGGCGTACATGGATGGAAAGGTCTCTTTACTCTCAGTTTAACGGTGAAAACCGCAACCACCAACGAGGATTGGTTGCGGAGATATCGGGTTTTAAAGAGATTTTGATTTTTAAAGTTTTTAACAATGCCGGCATCGCAAGTTTTGTCAAAAAGTGATGAAAAATTTTTTTGTGAAGATTTAAAAAATGGCGTACATGGATGGAAAGGTCTCTTTACTCTCAGTTTAACGGTGAAAACCGCAACCACCAACGAGGCTTGGTTGCGGAGATATCGGGTTTTAAAGAGATTTTGATTTTTAAAGTTTTTAACGATGCCGGCATCGCAAGTTTTGTCAAAAAGTGATGAAAAATTTTTTTGTGGAGATTTAAAAAATGTCGTACATGGATGGAAAGGTCTCTTCACGTCTCTAACGGTGAAAACCGCAACCACCAACGAGGCTTGGTTGCGGAGATATCGGGTTTTAAAGAGATTTTGATTTTTAAAGTTTTTAACGATGCCGGCATCGCAAGTTTTGTCAAAAAGTGATGAAAAATTTTTTTGTGGAGATTTAAAAAATGGCGTACATGGATGGAAAGGTCTCTTTACTCTCAGTTTAACGGTGAAAACCGCAACCACCAACGAGGATTGGTTGCGGAGATATCGGGTTTTAAAGAGATTTTGATTTTTAAAGTTTTTAACGATGCCGGCATCGCAAGTTTTGTCAAAAAGTGATGAAAAATTTTTTTGTGGAGATTTAAAAAATGGCGTACATGGATGGAAAGGTCTCTTTACTCTCAGTTTAACGGTGAAAACCGCAACCACCAACGAGGCTTGGTTGCGGAGATATCGGGTTTTAAAGAGATTTTGATTTTTAAAGTTTTTAACGATGCCGGCATCGCAAGTTTTGTCAAAAAGTGATGAAAAATTTTTTTGTGGAGATTTAAAAAATGGCGTACATGGATGGAAAGGTCTCTTTACTCTCAGTTTAACGGTGAAAACCGCAACCACCAACGAGGCTTGGTTGCGGAGATATCGGCTTTTAAAGAGATTTTGATTTTTAAAGTTTTTAACGATGCCGGCATCGCAAGTTTTGTCAAAAAGTGATGAAAAATTTTTTTGTGGAGATTTAAAAAATGGCGTACATGGATGGAAAGGTCTCTTTACTTTCAGTTTAACGGTGAAAACCGCAACCACCAACGAGGCTTGGTTGCGGAGATATCGGGTTTTAAAGAGATTTTGATTTTTAAAGTTTTTAACGATGCCGGCATCGCAAGTTTTGTCAAAAAGTGATGAAAAATTTTTTTGTGGAGATTTAAAAAATGGCGTACATGGATGGAAAGGTCTCTTTACTTTCAGTTTAACGGTGAAAACCGCAACCACCAACGAGGCTTGGTTGCGGAGATATCGGGTTTTAAAGAGATTTTGATTTTTAAAGTTTTTAACGATGCCGGCATCGCAAGTTTTGTCAAAAAGTGATGAAAAATTTTTTTGTGGAGATTTAAAAAATGGCGTACATGGATGGAAAGGTCTCTTTACTCTCAGTTTAATGGTGAAAACCGCAACCACCAACGAGGCTTGGTTGCGGAGATATCGGGTTTTAAAGAGATTTTGATTTTTAAAGTTTTTAACGATGCCGGCATCGCAAGTTTTGTCAAAAAGTGATGAAAAATTTTTTTGTGGAGATTCAAAAAATGGCGTACATGGATGGAAAGGTCTCTTTACTCTCAGTTTAACGGTGAAAACCGCAACCACCAACGAGGCTTGGTTGCGGAGATATCGGGTTTTAAAGAGATTTTGATTTTTAAAGTTTTTAACGATGCCGGCATCGCAAGTTTTGTCAAAAAGTGATGAAAAATTTTTTTGTGGAGATTTAAAAAATGGCGTACATGGATGGAAAGGTCTCTTTACTCTCAGTTTAACGGTGAAAACCGCAACCACCAACGAGGCTTGGTTGCGGAGATATCGGGTTTTAAAGAGATTTTGATTTTTAAAGTTTTTAACAATGCCGGCATCGCAAGTTTTGTCAAAAAGTGATGAAAAATTTTTTTGTGGAGATTTAAAAAATGTCGTACATGGATGGAAAGGTCTCTTCACGTCTCTAACGGTGAAAACCGCAACCACCAACGAGGCTTGGTTGCGGAGATATCGGGTTTTAAAGAGATTTTGATTTTTAAAGTTTTTAACGATGCCGGCATCGCAAGTTTTGTCAAAAAGTGATGAAAAATTTTTTTGTGGAGATTTAAAAAATGGCGTACATGGATGGAAAGGTCTCTTTACTCTCAGTTTAACGGTGAAAACCGCAACCACCAACGAGGCTTGGTTGCGGAGATATCGGGTTTTAAAGAGATTTTGATTTTTAAAGTTTTTAACGATGCCGGCATCGCAAGTTTTGTCAAAAAGTGATGAAAAATTTTTTTGTGGAGATTTAAAAAATGGCGTACATGGATGGAAAGGTCTCTTTACTCTCAGTTTAACGGTGAAAACCGCAACCACCAACGAGGCTTGGTTGCGGAGATATCGGCTTTTAAAGAGATTTTGATTTTTAAAGTTTTTAACGATGCCGGCATCGCAAGTTTTGTCAAAAAGTGATGAAAAATTTTTTTGTGGAGATTTAAAAAATGGCGTACATGGATGGAAAGGTCTCTTTACTCTCAGTTTAACGGTGAAAACCGCAACCACCAACGAGGCTTGGTTGCGGAGATATCGGGTTTTAAAGAGATTTTGATTTTTAAAGTTTTTAATTTGCCGGCATCGCAAGTTTTGTCAAAAAGTGATGAAAAATTTTTTTGTGGAGATTTAAAAAATGGCGTACATGGATGGAAAGGTCTCTTTACTCTCAGTTTAACGGTGAAAACCGCAACCACCAACGAGGATTGGTTGCGGAGATATCGGGTTTTAAAGAGATTTTGATTTTTAAAGTTTTTAACGATGCCGGCATCGCAAGTTTTGTCAAAAAGTGATGAAAAATTTTTTTGTGGAGATTTAAAAAATGGCGTACATGGATGGAAAGGTCTCTTTACTCCCAGTTTAACGGTGAAAACCGCAACCACCAACGAGGCTTGGTTGCGGAGATATCGGGTTTTAAAGAGATTTTGATTTTTAAAGTTTTTAACGATGCCGGCATCGCAAGTTTTGTCAAAAAGTGATGAAAAATTTTTTTGTGGAGATTTAAAAAATGGCGTACATGGATGGAAAGGTCTCTTTACTCTCAGTTTAACGGTGAAAACCGCAACCACCAACGAGGCTTGGTTGCGGAGATATCGGGTTTTAAAGAGATTTTGATTTTTAAAGTTTTTAACGATGCCGGCATCGCAAGTTTTGTCAAAAAGTGATGAAAAATTTTTTTGTGGAGATTTAAAAAATGGCGTACATAGATGGAAAGGTCTCTTTACTCTCAGTTTAACGGTGAAAACCGCAACCACCAACGAGGCTTGGTTGCGGAGATATCGGGTTTTAAAGAGATTTTGATTTTTAAAGTTTTTAATTTGCCGGCATCGCAAGTTTTGTCAAAAAGTGATGAAAAATTTTTTTGTGGAGATTTAAAAAATGGCGTACATGGATGGAAAGGTCTCTTTACTCTCAGTTTAACGGTGAAAACCGCAACCACCAACGAGGCTTGGTTGCGGAGATATCGGGTTTTAAAGAGATTTTGATTTTTAAAGTTTTTAACGATGCCGGCATCGCAAGTTTTGTCAAAAAGTGATGAAAAATTTTTTTGTGGAGATTTAAAAAATGGCGTACATGGATGGAAAGGTCTCTTTACTCTCAGTTTAACGGTGAAAACCGCAACCACCAACGAGGCTTGGTTGCGGAGATATCGGGTTTTAAAGAGATTTTGATTTTTAAAGTTTTTAACGATGCCGGCATCGCAAGTTTTGTCAAAAAGTGATGAAAAATTTTTTTGTGGAGATTTAAAAAATGGCGTACATAGATGAAAAGGTCTCTTTACTCTCAGTTTAACGGTGAAAACCGCAACCACCAACGAGGCTTGGTTGCGGAGATATCGGGTTTTAAAGAGATTTTGATTTTTAAAGTTTTTAATTTGCCGGCATCGCAAGTTTTGTCAAAAAGTGATGAAAAATTTTTTTGTGGAGATTTAAAAAATGGCGTACATGGATGGAAAGGTCTCTTTACTCTCAGTTTAACGGTGAAAACCGCAACCACCAACGAGGATTGGTTGCGGAGATATCGGGTTTTAAAGAGATTTTGATTTTTAAAGTTTTTAACGATGCCGGCATCGCAAGTTTTGTCAAAAAGTGATGAAAAATTTTTTTGTGGAGATTTAAAAAATGGCGTACATAGATGGAAAGGTCTCTTTACTCTCAGTTTAACGGTGAAAACCGCAACCACCAACGAGGCTTGGTTGCGGAGATATCGGGTTTTAAAGAGATTTTGATTTTTAAAGTTTTTAATTTGCCGGCATCGCAAGTTTTGTCAAAAAGTGATGAAAAATTTTTTTGTGGAGATTTAAAAAATGGCGTACATGGATGGAAAGGTCTCTTTACTCTCAGTTTAACGGTGAAAACCGCAACCACCAACGAGGCTTGGTTGCGGAGATATCGGCTTTTAAAGAGATTTTGATTTTTAAAGTTTTTAACGATGCCGGCATCGCAAGTTTTGTCAAAAAGTGATGAAAAATTTTTTTGTGGAGATTTAAAAAATGGCGTACATGGATGGAAAGGTCTCTTTACTCTCAGTTTAACGGTGAAAACCGCAACCACCAACGAGGCTTGGTTGCGGAGATATCGGGTTTTAAAGAGATTTTGATTTTTAAAGTTTTTAACGATGCCGGCATCGCAAGTTTTGTCAAAAAGTGATGAAAATTTTTTTTGTGGAGATTTAAAAAATGGCGTACATAGATGGAAAGGTCTCTTTACTCTCAGTTTAACGGTGAAAACCGCAACCACCAACGAGGCTTGGTTGCGGAGATATCGGGTTTTAAAGAGATTTTGATTTTTAAAGTTTTTAATTTGCCGGCATCGCAAGTTTTGTCAAAAAGTGATGAAAAATTTTTTTGTGGAGATTTAAAAAATGGCGTACATGGATGGAAAGGTCTCTTTACTCTCAGTTTAACGGTGAAAACCGCAACCACCAACGAGGATTGGTTGCGGAGATATCGGGTTTTAAAGAGATTTTGATTTTTAAAGTTTTTAACGATGCCGGCATCGCAAGTTTTGTCAAAAAGTGATGAAAAATTTTTTTGTGGAGATTTAAAAAATGGCGTACATGGATGGAAAGGTCTCTTTACTCTCAGTTTAACGGTGAAAACCGCAACCACCAACGAGGCTTGGTTGCGGAGATATCGGGTTTTAAAGAGATTTTGATTTTTAAAGTTTTTAACGATGCCGGCATCGCAAGTTTTGTCAAAAAGTGATGAAAAATTTTTTTGTGGAGATTTAAAAAATGGCGTACATGGATGAAAAGGTCTCTTTACTCTCAGTTTAACGGTGAAAACCGCAACCACCAACGAGGCTTGGTTGCGGAGATATCGGGTTTTAAAGAGATTTTGATTTTTAAAGTTTTTAACGATGCCGGCATCGCAAGTTTTGTCAAAAAGTGATGAAAAATTTTTTTGTGGAGATTTAAAAAATGGCGTACATAGATGGAAAGGTCTCTTTACTCTCAGTTTAACGGTGAAAACCGCAACCACCAACGAGGCTTGGTTGCGGAGATATCGGGTTTTAAAGAGATTTTGATTTTTAAAGTTTTTAATTTGCCGGCATCGCAAGTTTTGTCAAAAAGTGATGAAAAATTTTTTTGTGGAGATTTAAAAAATGGCGTACATGGATGGAAAGGTCTCTTTACTCTCAGTTTAACGGTGAAAACCGCAACCACCAACGAGGCTTGGTTGCGGAGATATCGGCTTTTAAAGAGATTTTGATTTTTAAAGTTTTTAACGATGCCGGCATCGCAAGTTTTGTCAAAAAGTGATGAAAAATTTTTTTGTGGAGATTTAAAAAATGGCGTACATGGATGGAAAGGTCTCTTTACTTTCAGTTTAACGGTGAAAACCGCAACCACCAACGAGGCTTGGTTGCGGAGATATCGGGTTTTAAAGAGATTTTGATTTTTAAAGTTTTTAACGATGCCGGCATCGCAAGTTTTGTCAAAAAGTGATGAAAATTTTTTTTGTGGAGATTTAAAAAATGGCGTACATAGATGGAAAGGTCTCTTTACTCTCAGTTTAACGGTGAAAACCGCAACCACCAACGAGGCTTGGTTGCGGAGATATCGGGTTTTAAAGAGATTTTGATTTTTAAAGTTTTTAATTTGCCGGCATCGCAAGTTTTGTCAAAAAGTGATGAAAAATTTTTTTGTGGAGATTTAAAAAATGGCGTACATGGATGGAAAGGTCTCTTTACTCTCAGTTTAACGGTGAAAACCGCAACCACCAACGAGGCTTGGTTGCGGAGATATCGGGTTTTAAAGAGATTTTGATTTTTAAAGTTTTTAACGATGCCGGCATCGCAAGTTTTGTCAAAAAGTAATGAAAATTTTTTTTGTGGAGATTTAAAAAATGGCGTACATGGATGGAAAGGTCTCTTTACTCTCAGTTTAACGGTGAAAACCGCAACCACCAACGAGGCTTGGTTGCGGAGATATCGGGTTTTAAAGAGATTTTGATTTTTAAAGTTTTTAACGATGCCGGCATCGCAAGTTTTGTCAAAAAGTGATGAAAAATTTTTTTGTGGAGATTTAAAAAATGGCGTACATAGATGGAAAGGTCTCTTTACTCCTAGTTTAACGGTGAAAACCGCAACCACCAACGAGGCTTGGTTGCGGAGATATCGGGTTTTAAAGAGATTTTGATTTTTAAAGTTTTTAACGATGCCGGCATCGCAAGTTTTGTCAAAAAGTGATGAAAAATTTTTTTGTGGAGATTTAAAAAATGGCGTACATGGATGGAAAGGTCTCTTTACTCTCAGTTTAACGGTGAAAACCGCAACCACCAACGAGGCTTGGTTGCGGAGATATCGGGTTTTAAAGAGATTTTGATTTTTAAAGTTTTTAACGATGCCGGCATCGCAAGTTTTGTCAAAAAGTGATGAAAAATTTTTTTGTGGAGATTTAAAAAATGGCGTACATGGATGGAAAGGTCTCTTTACTCTCAGTTTAACGGTGAAAACCGCAACCACCAACGAGGCTTGGTTGCGGAGATATCGGCTTTTAAAGAGATTTTGATTTTTAAAGTTTTTAACGATGCCGGCATCGCAAGTTTTGTCAAAAAGTGATGAAAATTTTTTTTGTGGAGATTTAAAAAATGGCGTACATGGATGGAAAGGTCTCTTTACTCTCAGTTTAACGGTGAAAACCGCAACCACCAACGAGGCTTGGTTGTGGAGATATCGGGTTTTAAAGAGATTTTGATTTTTAAAGTTTTTAACGATGCCGGCATCGCAAGTTTTGTCAAAAAGTGATGAAAATTTTTTTTGTGGAGATTTAAAAAATGGCGTACATGGATGGAAAGGTCTCTTTACTCTCAGTTTAACGGTGAAAACCGCAACCACCAACGAGGCTTGGTTGCGGAGATATCGGCTTTTAAAGAGATTTTGATTTTTAAAGTTTTTAACGATGCCGGCATCGCAAGTTTTGTCAAAAAGTGATGAAAAATTTTTTTGTGGAGATTTAAAAAATGGCGTACATGGATGGAAAGGTCTCTTTACTCTCAGTTTAACGGTGAAAACCGCAACCACCAACGAGGATTGGTTGCGGAGATATCGGCTTTTAAAGAGATTTTGATTTTTAAAGTTTTTAACGATGCCGGCATCGCAAGTTTTGTCAAAAAGTGATGAAAAATTTTTTTGTGGAGATTTAAAAAATGGCGTACATGGATGGAAAGGTCTCTTTACTCTCAGTTTAACGGTGAAAACCGCAACCACCAACGAGGATTGGTTGCGGAGATATCGGGTTTTAAAGAGATTTTGATTTTTAAAGTTTTTAACGATGCCGGCATCGCAAGTTTTGTCAAAAAGTGATGAAAAATTTTTTTGTGGAGATTTAAAAAATGGCGTACATGGATGGAAAGGTCTCTTTACTCTCAGTTTAACGGTGAAAACCGCAACCACCAACGAGGCTTGGTTGCGGAGATATCGGGTTTTAAAGAGATTTTGATTTTTAAAGTTTTTAACGATGCCGGCATCGCAAGTTTTGTCAAAAAGTGATGAAAAATTTTTTTGTGGAGATTTAAAAAATGGCGTACATGGATGGAAAGGTCTCTTTACTCTCAGTTTAACGGTGAAAACCGCAACCACCAACGAGGCTTGGTTGCGGAGATATCGGGTTTTAAAGAGATTTTGATTTTTAAAGTTTTTAACGATGCCGGCATCGCAAGTTTTGTCAAAAAGTGATGAAAAATTTTTTTGTGGAGATTTAAAAAATGGCGTACATAGATGGAAAGGTCTCTTTACTCTCAGTTTAACGGTGAAAACCGCAACCACCAACGAGGCTTGGTTGCGGAGATATCGGGTTTTAAAGAGATTTTGATTTTTAAAGTTTTTAATTTGCCGGCATCGCAAGTTTTGTCAAAAAGTGATGAAAAATTTTTTTGTGGACATTTAAAAAATGGCGTACATGGATGGAAAGGTCTCTTTACTCTCAGTTTAACGGTGAAAACCGCAACCACCAACGAGGCTTGGTTGCGGAGATATCGGGTTTTAAAGAGATTTTGATTTTTAAAGTTTTTAACGATGCCGGCATCGCAAGTTTTGTCAAAAAGTGATGAAAAATTTTTTTGTGGAGATTTAAAAAATGGCGTACATGGATGGAAAGGTCTCTTTACTCTCAGTTTAACGGTGAAAACCGCAACCACCAACGAGGCTTGGTTGCGGAGATATCGGGTTTTAAAGAGATTTTGATTTTTAAAGTTTTTAACGATGCCGGCATCGCAAGTTTTGTCAAAAAGTGATGAAAAATTTTTTTGTGGAGATTTAAAAAATGGCGTACATAGATGAAAAGGTCTCTTTACTCTCAGTTTAACGGTGAAAACCGCAACCACCAACGAGGCTTGGTTGCGGAGATATCGGGTTTTAAAGAGATTTTGATTTTTAAAGTTTTTAATTTGCCGGCATCGCAAGTTTTGTCAAAAAGTGATGAAAAATTTTTTTGTGGAGATTTAAAAAATGGCGTACATGGATGGAAAGGTCTCTTTACTCTCAGTTTAACGGTGAAAACCGCAACCACCAACGAGGATTGGTTGCGGAGATATCGGGTTTTAAAGAGATTTTGATTTTTAAAGTTTTTAACGATGCCGGCATCGCAAGTTTTGTCAAAAAGTGATGAAAAATTTTTTTGTGGAGATTTAAAAAATGGCGTACATAGATGGAAAGGTCTCTTTACTCTCAGTTTAACGGTGAAAACCGCAACCACCAACGAGGCTTGGTTGCGGAGATATCGGGTTTTAAAGAGATTTTGATTTTTAAAGTTTTTAATTTGCCGGCATCGCAAGTTTTGTCAAAAAGTGATGAAAAATTTTTTTGTGGAGATTTAAAAAATGGCGTACATGGATGGAAAGGTCTCTTTACTCTCAGTTTAACGGTGAAAACCGCAACCACCAACGAGGCTTGGTTGCGGAGATATCGGCTTTTAAAGAGATTTTGATTTTTAAAGTTTTTAACGATGCCGGCATCGCAAGTTTTGTCAAAAAGTGATGAAAAATTTTTTTGTGGAGATTTAAAAAATGGCGTACATGGATGGAAAGGTCTCTTTACTCTCAGTTTAACGGTGAAAACCGCAACCACCAACGAGGCTTGGTTGCGGAGATATCGGGTTTTAAAGAGATTTTGATTTTTAAAGTTTTTAACGATGCCGGCATCGCAAGTTTTGTCAAAAAGTGATGAAAATTTTTTTTGTGGAGATTTAAAAAATGGCGTACATAGATGGAAAGGTCTCTTTACTCTCAGTTTAACGGTGAAAACCGCAACCACCAACGAGGCTTGGTTGCGGAGATATCGGGTTTTAAAGAGATTTTGATTTTTAAAGTTTTTAATTTGCCGGCATCGCAAGTTTTGTCAAAAAGTGATGAAAAATTTTTTTGTGGAGATTTAAAAAATGGCGTACATGGATGGAAAGGTCTCTTTACTCTCAGTTTAACGGTGAAAACCGCAACCACCAACGAGGATTGGTTGCGGAGATATCGGGTTTTAAAGAGATTTTGATTTTTAAAGTTTTTAACGATGCCGGCATCGCAAGTTTTGTCAAAAAGTGATGAAAAATTTTTTTGTGGAGATTTAAAAAATGGCGTACATGGATGGAAAGGTCTCTTTACTCTCAGTTTAACGGTGAAAACCGCAACCACCAACGAGGCTTGGTTGCGGAGATATCGGGTTTTAAAGAGATTTTGATTTTTAAAGTTTTTAACGATGCCGGCATCGCAAGTTTTGTCAAAAAGTGATGAAAAATTTTTTTGTGGAGATTTAAAAAATGGCGTACATGGATGAAAAGGTCTCTTTACTCTCAGTTTAACGGTGAAAACCGCAACCACCAACGAGGCTTGGTTGCGGAGATATCGGGTTTTAAAGAGATTTTGATTTTTAAAGTTTTTAACGATGCCGGCATCGCAAGTTTTGTCAAAAAGTGATGAAAAATTTTTTTGTGGAGATTTAAAAAATGGCGTACATAGATGGAAAGGTCTCTTTACTCTCAGTTTAACGGTGAAAACCGCAACCACCAACGAGGCTTGGTTGCGGAGATATCGGGTTTTAAAGAGATTTTGATTTTTAAAGTTTTTAATTTGCCGGCATCGCAAGTTTTGTCAAAAAGTGATGAAAAATTTTTTTGTGGAGATTTAAAAAATGGCGTACATGGATGGAAAGGTCTCTTTACTCTCAGTTTAACGGTGAAAACCGCAACCACCAACGAGGCTTGGTTGCGGAGATATCGGCTTTTAAAGAGATTTTGATTTTTAAAGTTTTTAACGATGCCGGCATCGCAAGTTTTGTCAAAAAGTGATGAAAAATTTTTTTGTGGAGATTTAAAAAATGGCGTACATGGATGGAAAGGTCTCTTTACTCTCAGTTTAACGGTGAAAACCGCAACCACCAACGAGGCTTGGTTGCGGAGATATCGGGTTTTAAAGAGATTTTGATTTTTAAAGTTTTTAACGATGCCGGCATCGCAAGTTTTGTCAAAAAGTGATGAAAATTTTTTTTGTGGAGATTTAAAAAATGGCGTACATAGATGAAAAGGTCTCTTTACTCTCAGTTTAACGGTGAAAACCGCAACCACCAACGAGGCTTGGTTGCGGAGATATCGGGTTTTAAAGAGATTTTGATTTTTAAAGTTTTTAATTTGCCGGCATCGCAAGTTTTGTCAAAAAGTGATGAAAAATTTTTTTGTGGAGATTTAAAAAATGGCGTACATGGATGGAAAGGTCTCTTTACTCTCAGTTTAACGGTGAAAACCGCAACCACCAACGAGGCTTGGTTGCGGAGATATCGGGTTTTAAAGAGATTTTGATTTTTAAAGTTTTTAACGATGCCGGCATCGCAAGTTTTGTCAAAAAGTAATGAAAATTTTTTTTGTGGAGATTTAAAAAATGGCGTACATGGATGGAAAGGTCTCTTTACTCTCAGTTTAACGGTGAAAACCGCAACCACCAACGAGGCTTGGTTGCGGAGATATCGGGTTTTAAAGAGATTTTGATTTTTAAAGTTTTTAACGATGCCGGCATCGCAAGTTTTGTCAAAAAGTGATGAAAAATTTTTTTGTGGAGATTTAAAAAATGGCGTACATAGATGGAAAGGTCTCTTTACTCCTAGTTTAACGGTGAAAACCGCAACCACCAACGAGGCTTGGTTGCGGAGATATCGGGTTTTAAAGAGATTTTGATTTTTAAAGTTTTTAACGATGCCGGCATCGCAAGTTTTGTCAAAAAGTGATGAAAAATTTTTTTGTGGAGATTTAAAAAATGGCGTACATGGATGGAAAGGTCTCTTTACTCTCAGTTTAACGGTGAAAACCGCAACCACCAACGAGGCTTGGTTGCGGAGATATCGGCTTTTAAAGAGATTTTGATTTTTAAAGTTTTTAACGATGCCGGCATCGCAAGTTTTGTCAAAAAGTGATGAAAATTTTTTTTGTGGAGATTTAAAAAATGGCGTACATGGATGGAAAGGTCTCTTTACTCTCAGTTTAACGGTGAAAACCGCAACCACCAACGAGGCTTGGTTGTGGAGATATCGGGTTTTAAAGAGATTTTGATTTTTAAAGTTTTTAACGATGCCGGCATCGCAAGTTTTGTCAAAAAGTGATGAAAAATGTTTTTGTGGAGATTTAAAAAATGGCATACATGGATGGAAAGGTCTCTTTACTCTCAGTTTAATGGTGAAAACCGCAACCACCAACGAGGCTTGGTTGCGGAGATATCGGGTTTTAAAGAGATTTTGATTTTTAAAGTTTTTAACGATGCCGGCATCGCAAGTTTTGTCAAAAAGTGATGAAAAATTTTTTTGTGGAGATTTAAAAAATGGCGTACATGGATGGAAAGGTCTCTTTACTCTCAGTTTAACGGTGAAAACCGCAACCACCAACGAGGCTTGGTTGCGGAGATATCGGCTTTTAAAGAGATTTTGATTTTTAAAGTTTTTAACGATGCCGGCATCGCAAGTTTTGTCAAAAAGTGATGAAAAATTTTTTTGTGGAGATTTAAAAAATGGCGTACATGGATGGAAAGGTCTCTTTACTCTCAGTTTAACGGTGAAAACCGCAACCACAAACGAGGCTTGGTTGCGGAGATATCGGGTTTTAAAGAGATTTTGATTTTTAAAGTTTTTAACGATGCCGGCATCGCAAGTTTTGTCAAAAAGTAATGAAAATTTTTTTTGTGGAGATTTAAAAAAATGGCGTACATGGATGGAAAGGTCTCTTTACTCTCAGTTTAACGGTGAAAACCGCAACCACCAACGAGGCTTGGTTGCGGAGATATCGGGTTTTAAAGAGATTTTGATTTTTAAAGTTTTTAACGATGCCGGCATCGCAAGTTTTGTCAAAAAGTAATGAAAATTTTTTTTGTGGAGATTTAAAAAATGGCGTACATGGATGGAAAGGTCTCTTTACTCTCAGTTTAACGGTGAAAACCGCAACCACCAACGAGGCTTGGTTACGGAGATATCGGGTTTTAAAGAGATTTTGATTTTTAAAGTTTTTAACGATGCCGGCATCGCAAGTTTTGTCAAAAAGTGATGAAAAATTTTTTTGTGGAGATTTAAAAAATGGCGTACATGGATGGAAAGGTCTCTTTACTCCTAGTTTAACGGTGAAAACCGCAACCACCAACGAGGCTTGGTTGCGGAGATATCGGGTTTTAAAGAGATTTTGATTTTTAAAGTTTTTAACGATGCCGGCATCGCAAGTTTTGTCAAAAAGTGATGAAAAATTTTTTTTGTGGAGATTTAAAAAATGGCGTACATGGATGGAAAGGTCTCTTTACTCTCAGTTTAACGGTGAAAACCGCAACCACCAACGAGGCTTGGTTGCGGAGATATCGGGTTTTAAAGAGATTTTGATTTTTAAAGTTTTTAACGATGCCGGCATCGCAAGTTTTGTCAAAAAGTGATGAAAATTTTTTTTGTGGAGATTTAAAAAATGGCGTACATGGATGGAAAGGTCTCTTTACTCTCAGTTTAACGGTGAAAACCGCAACCACCAACGAGGCTTGGTTGCGGAGATATCGGGTTTTAAAGAGATTTTGATTTTTAAAGTTTTTAACGATGCCGGCATCGCAAGTTTTGTCAAAAAGTGATGAAAAATTTTTTTGTGGAGATTTAAAAAATGGCGTACATGGATGGAAAGGTCTCTTTACTCTCAGTTTAACGGTGAAAACCGCAACCACCAACGAGGCTTGGTTGCGGAGATATCGGCTTTTAAAGAGATTTTGATTTTTAAAGTTTTTAACGATGCCGGCATCGCAAGTTTTGTCAAAAAGTGATGAAAAATTTTTTTGTGGAGATTTAAAAAATGGCGTACATGGATGGAAAGGTCTCTTTACTCTCAGTTTAACGGTGAAAACCGCAACCACCAACGAGGCTTGGTTGCGGAGATATCGGGTTTTAAAGAGATTTTGATTTTTAAAGTTTTTAACGATGCCGGCATCGCAAGTTTTGTCAAAAAGTGATGAAAAATTTTTTTGTGGAGATTTAAAAAATGGCGTACATGGATGGAAAGGTCTCTTTACTCTCAGTTTAACGGTGAAAACCGCAACCACCAACGAGGCTTGGTTGCGGAGATATCGGGTTTTAAAGAGATTTTGATTTTTAAAGTTTTTAACGATGCCGGCATCGCAAGTTTTGTCAAAAAGTGATGAAAAATTTTTTTGTGGAGATTTAAAAAATGGCGTACATGGATGGAAAGGTCTCTTTACTCTCAGTTTAACGGTGAAAACCGCAACCACCAACGAGGCTTGGTTGCGGAGATATCGGGTTTTAAAGAGATTTTGATTTTTAAAGTTTTTAACGATGCCGGCATCGCAAGTTTTGTCAAAAAGTGATGAAAAATTTTTTTGTGGAGATTTAAAAAATGGCTTACATGGATGGAAAGGTCTCTTTACTCTCAGTTTAACGGTGAAAACCGCAACCACCAACGAGGCTTGGTTGCGGAGATATCGGGTTTTAAAGAGATTTTCATTTTTAAAGTTTTTAACGATGCCGGCATCGCAAGTTTTGTCAAAAAGTGATGAAAAATTTTTTTGTGGAGATTTAAAAAATGGCGTACATGGATGGAAAGGTCTCTTTACTCTCAGTTTAACGGTGAAAACCGCAACCACCAACGAGGCTTGGTTACGGAGATATCGGGTTTTAAAGAGATTTTGATTTTTAAAGTTTTTAACGATGCCGGCATCGCAAGTTTTGTCAAAAAGTGATGAAAAATTTTTTTGTGGAGATTTAAAAAATGGCGTACATGGATGGAAAGGTCTCTTTACTCCTAGTTTAACGGTGAAAACCGCAACCACCAACGAGGCTTGGTTGCGGAGATATCGGGTTTTAAAGAGATTTTGATTTTTAAAGTTTTTAACGATGCCGGCATCGCAAGTTTTGTCAAAAAGTGATGAAAAATTTTTTTGTGGAGATTTAAAAAATGGCGTACATGGATGGAAAGGTCTCTTTACTCTCAGTTTAACGGTGAAAACCGCAACCACCAACGAGGCTTGGTTGCGGAGATATCGGGTTTTAAAGAGATTTTGATTTTTAAAGTTTTTAACGATGCCGGCATCGCAAGTTTTGTCAAAAAGTGATGAAAAATTTTTTTGTGGAGATTTAAAAAATGGCGTACATGGATGGAAAGGTCTCTTTACTCTCAGTTTAACGGTGAAAACCGCAACCACCAACGAGGCTTGGTTGCGGAGATATCGGGTTTTAAAGAGATTTTGATTTTTAAAGTTTTTAACGATGCCGGCATCGCAAGTTTTGTCAAAAAGTGATGAAAAATTTTTTTGTGGAGATTTAAAAAATGGCGTACATGGATGGAAAGGTCTCTTTACTCTCAGTTTAACGGTGAAAACCGCAACCACCAACGAGGCTTGGTTGCGGAGATATCGGGTTTTAAAGAGATTTTGATTTTTAAAGTTTTTAACGATGCCGGCATCGCAAGTTTTGTCAAAAAGTGATGACAAATTTTTTTGTGGAGATTTAAAAAATGGCGTACATGGATGGAAAGGTCTCTTTACTCTCAGTTTAACGGTGAAAACCGCAACCACCAACGAGGCTTGGTTGCGGAGATATCGGGTTTTAAAGAGATTTTGATTTTTAAAGTTTTTAATTTGCCGGCATCGCAAGTTTTGTCAAAAAGTGATGAAAAATTTTTTTGTGGAGATTTAAAAAATGGCGTACATGGATGGAAAGGTCTCTTTACTCTCAGTTTAACGGTGAAAACCGCAACCACCAACGAGGATTGGTTGCGGAGATATCGGGTTTTAAAGAGATTTTGATTTTTAAAGTTTTTAACGATGCCGGCATCGCAAGTTTTGTCAAAAAGTGATGAAAAATTTTTTTGTGGAGATTTAAAAAATGGCGTACATGGATGGAAAGGTCTCTTTACTCTCAGTTTAACGGTGAAAACCGCAACCACCAACGAGGCTTGGTTGCGGAGATATCGGGTTTTAAAGAGATTTTGATTTTTAAAGTTTTTAACGATGCCGGCATCGCAAGTTTTGTCAAAAAGTGATGAAAAATTTTTTTGTGGAGATTTAAAAAATGGCGTACATGGATGGAAAGGTCTCTTTACTCTCAGTTTAACGGTGAAAACCGCAACCACCAACGAGGCTTGGTTGCGGGGATATCGGGTTTTAAAGAGATTTTGATTTTTAAAGTTTTTAACTTGCCGGCATCGCAAGTTTTGTCAAAAAGTGATGAAAATTTTTTTTGTGGAGATTTAAAAAATGGCGTACATGGATGGAAAGGTCTCTTTACTCTCAGTTTAACGGTAAAAACCGCAACCACCAACGAGGCTTGGTTGCGGAGATATCGGGTTTTAAAGAGATTTTGATTTTTAAAGTTTTTAACGATGCCGGCATCGCAAGTTTTGTCAAAAAGTGATGAAAAATTTTTTTGTGGAGATTTAAAAAATGGCGTACATGGATGGAAAGGTCTCTTTACTCTCAGTTTAACGGTGAAAACCGCAACCACCAACGAGGCTTGGTTGCGGAGATATCGGCTTTTAAAGAGGTTTTGATTTTTAAAGTTTTTAACGATGCCGGCATCGCAAGTTTTGTCAAAAAGTGATGAAAAATTTTTTGTGGAGATTTAAAAAATGGCGTACATGGATGGAAAGGTCTCTTTACTCTCAGTTTAACGGTGAAAACCGCAACCACCAACGAGGCTTGGTTGCGGAGATATCGGGTTTTAAAGAGATTTTGATTTTTAAAGTTTTTAACGATGCCGGCATCGCAAGTTTTGTCAAAAAGTGATGACAAATTTTTTTGTGGAGATTTAAAAAATGGCGTACATGGATGGAAAGGTCTCTTTACTCTCAGTTTAACGGTGAAAACCGCAACCACCAACGAGGCTTGGTTGCGGAGATATCGGGTTTTAAAGAGATTTTGATTTTTAAAGTTTTTAATTTGCCGGCATCGCAAGTTTTGTCAAAAAGTGATGAAAATTTTTTTTGTGGAGATTTAAAAAATTACGTACATGGATGGAAAGGTCTCTTTACTCTCAGTTTAACGGTGAAAACCGCAACCACCAACGAGGATTGGTTGCGGAGATATCGGGTTTTAAAGAGATTTTGATTTTTAAAGTTTTTAACGATGCCGGCATCGCAAGTTTTGTCAAAAAGTGATGAAAAATTTTTTTGTGGAGATTTAAAAAATGGCGTACATGGATGGAAAGGTCTCTTTACTCTCAGTTTAACGGTGAAAACCGCAACCACCAACGAGGCTTGGTTGCGGAGATATCGGGTTTTAAAGAGATTTTGATTTTTAAAGTTTTTAACGATGCCGGCATCGCAAGTTTTGTCAAAAAGTGATGAAAAATTTTTTTGTGGAGATTTAAAAAATGGCGTACATGGATGGAAAGGTCTCTTTACTCTCAGTTTAACGGTGAAAACCGCAACCACCAACGAGGCTTGGTTGCGGGGATATCGGGTTTTAAAGAGATTTTGATTTTTAAAGTTTTTAACTTGCCGGCATCGCAAGTTTTGTCAAAAAGTGATGAAAATTTTTTTTGTGGAGATTTAAAAAATGGCGTACATGGATGGAAAGGTCTCTTTACTCTCAGTTTAACGGTAAAAACCGCAACCACCAACGAGGCTTGGTTGCGGAGATATCGGGTTTTAAAGAGATTTTGATTTTTAAAGTTTTTAACGATGCCGGCATCGCAAGTTTTGTCAAAAAGTAATGAAAATTTTTTTTGTGGAGATTTAAAAAATGACGTACATGGATGGAAAGGTCTCTTTACTCTCAGTTTAACGGTGAAAACCGCAACCACCAACGAGGCTTGGTTGCGGAGATATCGGGTTTTAAAGAGATTTTGATTTTTAAAGTTTTTAACGATGCCGGCATCGCAAGTTTTGTCAAAAAGTGATGAAAAATTTTTTTGTGGAGATTTAAAAAATGGCGTACATGGATGGAAAGGTCTCTTTACTCTCAGTTTAACGGTGAAAACCGCAACCACCAACGAGGCTTGGTTGCGGAGATATCGGCTTTTAAAGAGATTTTGATTTTTAAAGTTTTTAACGATGCCGGCATCGCAAGTTTTGTCAAAAAGTGATGAAAAATTTTTTTGTGGAGATTTAAAAAATGGCGTACATGGATGGAAAGGTCTCTTTACTCTCAGTTTAACGGTGAAAACCGCAACCACCAACGAGGCTTGGTTGCGGAGATATCGGGTTTTAAAGAGATTTTGATTTTTAAAGTTTTTAACGATGCCGGCATCGCAAGTTTTGTCAAAAAGTGATGAAAAATTTTTTTGTGGAGATTTAAAAAATGGCGTACATGGATGGAAAGGTCTCTTTACTCTCAGTTTAACGGTGAAAACCGCAACCACCAACGAGGCTTGGTTGCGGAGATATCGGGTTTTAAAGAGATTTTGATTTTTAAAGTTTTTAACGATGCCGGCATCGCAAGTTTTGTCAAAAAGTGATGAAAAATTTTTTTGTGGAGATTTAAAAAATGGCTTACATGGATGGAAAGGTCTCTTTACTCTCAGTTTAACGGTGAAAACCGCAACCACCAACGAGGCTTGGTTGCGGAGATATCGGGTTTTAAAGAGATTTTCATTTTTAAAGTTTTTAACGATGCCGGCATCGCAAGTTTTGTCAAAAAGTGATGAAAAATTTTTTTGTGGAGATTTAAAAAATGGCGTACATGGATGGAAAGGTCTCTTTACTCTCAGTTTAACGGTGAAAACCGCAACCACCAACGAGGCTTGGTTACGGAGATATCGGGTTTTAAAGAGATTTTGATTTTTAAAGTTTTTAACGATGCCGGCATCGCAAGTTTTGTCAAAAAGTGATGAAAAATTTTTTTGTGGAGATTTAAAAAATGGCGTACATGGATGGAAAGGTCTCTTTACTCCTAGTTTAACGGTGAAAACCGCAACCACCAACGAGGCTTGGTTGCGGAGATATCGGGTTTTAAAGAGATTTTGATTTTTAAAGTTTTTAACGATGCCGGCATCGCAAGTTTTGTCAAAAAGTGATGAAAAATTTTTTTGTGGAGATTTAAAAAATGGCGTACATGGATGGAAAGGTCTCTTTACTCTCAGTTTAACGGTGAAAACCGCAACCACCAACGAGGCTTGGTTGCGGAGATATCGGGTTTTAAAGAGATTTTGATTTTTAAAGTTTTTAACGATGCCGGCATCGCAAGTTTTGTCAAAAAGTGATGAAAAATTTTTTTGTGGAGATTTAAAAAATGGCGTACATGGATGGAAAGGTCTCTTTACTCTCAGTTTAACGGTGAAAACCGCAACCACCAACGAGGCTTGGTTGCGGAGATATCGGGTTTTAAAGAGATTTTGATTTTTAAAGTTTTTAACGATGCCGGCATCGCAAGTTTTGTCAAAAAGTGATGAAAAATTTTTTTGTGGAGATTTAAAAAATGGCGTACATGGATGGAAAGGTCTCTTTACTCTCAGTTTAACGGTGAAAACCGCAACCACCAACGAGGCTTGGTTGCGGAGATATCGGCTTTTAAAGAGATTTTGATTTTTAAAGTTTTTAACGATGCCGGCATCGCAAGTTTTGTCAAAAAGTGATGAAAAATTTTTTTGTGGAGATTTAAAAAATGGCGTACATGGATGGAAAGGTCTCTTTACTCTCAGTTTAACGGTGAAAACCGCAACCACCAACGAGGCTTGGTTGCGGAGATATCGGGTTTTAAAGAGATTTTGATTTTTAAAGTTTTTAACGATGCCGGCATCGCAAGTTTTGTCAAAAAGTGATGAAAAATTTTTTTGTGGAGATTTAAAAAATGGCGTACATGGATGGAAAGGTCTCTTTACTCTCAGTTTAACGGTGAAAACCGCAACCACCAACGAGGCTTGGTTGCGGAGATATCGGGTTTTAAAGAGATTTTGATTTTTAAAGTTTTTAACGATGCCGGCATCGCAAGTTTTGTCAAAAAGTGATGAAAAATTTTTTTGTGGAGATTTAAAAAATGGCGTACATGGATGGAAAGGTCTCTTTACTCTCAGTTTAACGGTGAAAACCGCAACCACCAACGAGGCTTGGTTGCGGGGATATCGGGTTTTAAAGAGATTTTGATTTTTAAAGTTTTTAACTTGCCGGCATCGCAAGTTTTGTCAAAAAGTGATGAAAATTTTTTTTGTGGAGATTTAAAAAATGGCGTACATGGATGGAAAGGTCTCTTTACTCTCAGTTTAACGGTGAAAACCGCAACCACCAACGAGGCTTGGTTGCGGAGATATCGGCTTTTAAAGAGATTTTGATTTTTAAAGTTTTTAACGATGCCGGCATCGCAAGTTTTGTCAAAAAGTGATGAAAAATTTTTTTGTGGAGATTTAAAAAATGGCGTACATGGATGGAAAGGTCTCTTTACTCTCAGTTTAACGGTGAAAACCGCAACCACAAACGAGGCTTGGTTGCGGAGATATCGGGTTTTAAAGAGATTTTGATTTTTAAAGTTTTTAACGATGCCGGCATCGCAAGTTTTGTCAAAAAGTAATGAAAATTTTTTTTGTGGAGATTTAAAAAATGGCGTACATGGATGGAAAGGTCTCTTTACTCTCAGTTTAACGGTGAAAACCGCAACCACCAACGAGGCTTGGTTGCGGAGATATCGGGTTTTAAAGAGATTTTGATTTTTAAAGTTTTTAACGATGCCGGCATCGCAAGTTTTGTCAAAAAGTAATGAAAATTTTTTTTGTGGAGATTTAAAAAATGACGTACATGGATGGAAAGGTCTCTTTACTCTCAGTTTAACGGTGAAAACCGCAACCACCAACGAGGCTTGGTTGCGGAGATATCGGGTTTTAAAGAGATTTTGATTTTTAAAGTTTTTAACGATGCCGGCATCGCAAGTTTTGTCAAAAAGTGATGAAAAATTTTTTTGTGGAGATTTAAAAAATGGCGTACATGGATGGAAAGGTCTCTTTACTCCTAGTTTAACGGTGAAAACCGCAACCACCAACGAGGCTTGGTTGCGGAGATATCGGGTTTTAAAGAGATTTTGATTTTTAAAGTTTTTAACGATGCCGGCATCGCAAGTTTTGTCAAAAAGTGATGAAAAATTTTTTTGTGGAGATTTAAAAAATGGCGTACATGGATGGAAAGGTCTCTTTACTCTCAGTTTAACGGTGAAAACCGCAACCACCAACGAGGCTTGGTTGCGGAGATATCGGGTTTTAAAGAGATTTTGATTTTTAAAGTTTTTAACGATGCCGGCATCGCAAGTTTTGTCAAAAAGTGATGAAAATTTTTTTTGTGGAGATTTAAAAAATGGCGTACATGGATGGAAAGGTCTCTTTACTCTCAGTTTAACGGTGAAAACCGCAACCACCAACGAGGCTTGGTTGCGGAGATATCGGGTTTTAAAGAGATTTTGATTTTTAAAGTTTTTAACGATGCCGGCATCGCAAGTTTTGTCAAAAAGTGATGAAAAATTTTTTTGTGGAGATTTAAAAAATGGCGTACATGGATGGAAAGGTCTCTTTACTCTCAGTTTAACGGTGAAAACCGCAACCACCAACGAGGCTTGGTTGCGGAGATATCGGGTTTTAAAGAGATTTTGATTTTTAAAGTTTTTAACGATGCCGGCATCGCAAGTTTTGTCAAAAAGTGATGAAAAATTTTTTTGTGGAGATTTAAAAAATGGCGTACATGGATGGAAAGGTCTCTTTACTCTCAGTTTAACGGTGAAAACCGCAACCACCAACGAGGCTTGGTTGCGGAGATATCGGGTTTTAAAGAGATTTTGATTTTTAAAGTTTTTAACGATGCCGGCATCGCAAGTTTTGTCAAAAAGTGATGAAAAATTTTTTTGTGGAGATTTAAAAAATGGCGTACATGGATGGAAAGGTCTCTTTACTCTCAGTTTAATGGTGAAAACCGCAACCACCAACGAGGCTTGGTTGCGGAGATATCGGGTTTTAAAGAGATTTTGATTTTGAAAGTTTTTAACGATGCCGGCATCGCAAGTTTTGTCAAAAAGTGATGAAAAATTTTTTTGTGGAGATTTAAAAAATGGCGTACATGGATGGAAAGGTCTCTTTACTCTCAGTTTAACGGTGAAAACCGCAACCACCAACGAGGCTTGGTTGCGGAGATATCGGGTTTTAAAGAGATTTTGATTTTTAAAGTTTTTAACGATGCCGGCATCGCAAGTTTTGTCAAAAAGTGATGAAAAATTTTTTTGTGGAGATTTAAAAAATGGCGTACATGGATGGAAAGGTCTCTTTACTCTCAGTTTAACGGTGAAAACCGCAACCACCAACGAGGCTTGGTTGCGGAGATATCGGGTTTTAAAGAGATTTTGATTTTTAAAGTTTTTAACGATGCCGGCATCGCAAGTTTTGTCAAAAAGTGATGAAAAATTTGTTTGTGGAGATTCAAAAAATGGCGTACATGGATGGAAAGGTCTCTTTACTCTCAGTTTAACGGTGAAAACCGCAACCACCAACGAGGCTTGGTTGCGGAGATATCGGCTTTTAAAGAGATTTTGATTTTTAAAGTTTTTAACGATGCCGGCATCGCAAGTTTTGTCAAAAAGTGATGAAAATTTTTTTTGTGGAGATTTAAAAAATGGCGTACATGGATGAAAAGGTCTCTTTACTTTCAGTTTAACGGTGAAAACCGCAACCACCAACGAGGCTTGGTTGCGGAGATATCGGCTTTTAAAGAGATTTTGATTTTTAAAGTTTTTAACGATGCCGGCATCGCAAGTTTTGTCAAAAAGTGATGAAAAATTTTTTTGTGGAGATTTAAAAAATGGCGTACATGGATGGAAAGGTCTCTTTACTCTCAGTTTAACGGTGAAAACCGCAACCACCAACGAGGCTTGGTTGCGGAGATATCGGCTTTTAAAGAGATTTTGATTTTTAAAGTTTTTAACGATGCCGGCATCGCAAGTTTTGTCAAAAAGTGATGAAAAATTTTTTTTGTGGAGATTTAAAAAATGGCGTACATGGATGGAAAGGTCTCTTTACTCTCAGTTTAACGGTGAAAACCGCAACCACCAACGAGGCTTGGTTGCGGAGATATCGGGTTTTAAAGAGATTTTGATTTTTAAAGTTTTTAACGATGCCGGCATCGCAAGTTTTGTCAAAAAGTGATGAAAAATTTTTTTGTGGAGATTCAAAAAATGGCGTACATGGATGGAAAGGTCTCTTTACTCTCAGTTTAACGGTGAAAACCGCAACCACCAACGAGGCTTGGTTGCGGAGATATCGGGTTTTAAAGAGATTTTGATTTTTAAAGTTTTTAACGATGCCGGCATCGCAAGTTTTGTCAAAAAGTGATGAAAAATTTTTTTGTGGAGATTTAAAAAATGGCGTACATGGATGGAAAGGTCTCTTTACTCTCAGTTTAACGGTGAAAACCGCAACCACCAACGAGGCTTGGTTGCGGAGATATCGGCTTTTAAAGAGATTTTGATTTTTAAAGTTTTTAACGATGCCGGCATCGCAAGTTTTGTCAAAAAGTAATGAAAATTTTTTTTGTGGAGATTTAAAAAATGGCGTACATGGATGGAAAGGTCTCTTTACTCTCAGTTTAACGGTGAAAACCGCAACCACCAACGAGGCTTGGTTGCGGAGATATCGGGTTTTAAAGAGATTTTGATTTTTAAAGTTTTTAACGATGCCGGCATCGCAAGTTTTGTCAAAAAGTGATGAAAAATTTTTTTGTGGAGATTTAAAAAATGGCGTACATGGATGGAAAGGTCTCTTTACTCTCAGTTTAACGGTGAAAACCGCAACCACCAACGAGGCTTGGTTGCGGAGATATCGGCTTTTAAAGAGATTTTGATTTTTAAAGTTTTTAACGATGCCGGCATCGCAAGTTTTGTCAAAAAGTGATGAAAAATTTTTTTGTGGAGATTTAAAAAATGGCGTACATGGATGGAAAGGTCTCTTTACTCTCAGTTTAACGGTGAAAACCGCAACCACCAACGAGGCTTGGTTGCGGAGATATCGGGTTTTAAAGAGATTTTGATTTTTAAAGTTTTTAACGATGCCGGCATCGCAAGTTTTGTCAAAAAGTGATGAAAAATTTTTTTGTGGAGATTTAAAAAATGGCGTACATGGATGGAAAGGTCTCTTTACTCTCAGTTTAACGGTGAAAACCGCAACCACCAACGAGGCTTGGTTGCGGAGATATCGGCTTTTAAAGAGATTTTGATTTTTAAAGTTTTTAACGATGCCGGCATCGCAAGTTTTGTCAAAAAGTGATGAAAAATTTTTTTGTGGAGATTTAAAAAATGGCGTACATGGATGGAAAGGTCTCTTTACTCTCAGTTTAATGGTGAAAACCGCAACCACCAACGAGGCTTGGTTGCGGAGATATCGGGTTTTAAAGAGATTTTGATTTTTAAAGTTTTTAACGATGCCGGCATCGCAAGTTTTGTCAAAAAGTGATGAAAAATTTTTTTGTGGAGATTTAAAAAATGGCGTACATGGATGGAAAGGTCTCTTTACTCTCAGTTTAACGGTGAAAACCGCAACCACCAACGAGGCTTGGTTGCGGAGATATCGGCTTTTAAAGAGATTTTGATTTTTAAAGTTTTTAACGATGCCGGCATCGCAAGTTTTGTCAAAAAGTGATGAAAAATTTTTTTGTGGAGATTTAAAAAATGGCGTACATAGATGGAAAGGTCTCTTTACTCTCAGTTTAACGGTGAAAACCGCAACCACCAACGAGGCTTGGTTGCGGAGATATCGGGTTTTAAAGAGATTTTGATTTTTAAAGTTTTTAACTTGCCGGCATCGCAAGTTTTGTCAAAAAGTGATGAAAAATTTTTTTGTGGAGATTTAAAAAATGGCGTACATGGATGGAAAGGTCTCTTTACTCTCAGTTTAACGGTGAAAACCGCAACCACCAACGAGGCTTGGTTGCGGAGATATCGGGTTTTAAAGAGATTTTGATTTTTAAAGTTTTTAACGATGCCGGCATCGCAAGTTTTGTCAAAAAGTGATGAAAAATTTTTTTGTGGAGATTTAAAAAATGGCGTACATAGATGGAAAGGTCTCGGAGATATCGGCTTTTAAAGAGATTTTGATTTTTAAAGTTTTTAACGATGCCGGCATCGCAAGTTTTGTCAAAAAGTGATGAAAAATTTTTTTGTGGAGATTTAAAAAATGGCGTACATGGATGGAAAGGTCTCTTTACTCTCAGTTTAACGGTGAAAACCGCAACCACCAACGAGGATTGGTTGCGGAGATATCGGGTTTTAAAGAGATTTTGATTTTTAAAGTTTTTAACAATGCCGGCATCGCAAGTTTTGTCAAAAAGTGATGAAAAATTTTTTTGTGGAGATTTAAAAAATGGCGTACATGGATGGAAAGGTCTCTTTACTCTCAGTTTAACGGTGAAAACCGCAACCACCAACGAGGCTTGGTTGCGGAGATATCGGGTTTTAAAGAGATTTTGATTTTTAAAGTTTTTAACGATGCCGGCATCGCAAGTTTTGTCAAAAAGTGATGAAAAATTTTTTTGTGGAGATTTAAAAAATGGCGTACATGGATGGAAAGGTCTCTTTACTCTCAGTTTAACGGTGAAAACCGCAACCACCAACGAGGCTTGGTTGCGGAGATATCGGCTTTTAAAGAGATTTTGATTTTTAAAGTTTTTAACGATGCCGGCATCGCAAGTTTTGTCAAAAAGTGATGAAAAATTTTTTTGTGGAGATTTAAAAAATGGCGTACATGGATGGAAAGGTCTCTTTACTCTCAGTTTAACGGTGAAAACCGCAACCACCAACGAGGCTTGGTTGCGGAGATATCGGCTTTTAAAGAGATTTTGATTTTTAAAGTTTTTAACGATGCCGGCATCGCAAGTTTTGTCAAAAAAGTGATGAAAAATTTTTTTGTGGAGATTTAAAAAATGGCGTACATAGATGGAAAGGTCTCTTTACTCTCAGTTTAACGGTGAAAACCGCAACCACCAACGAGGCTTGGTTGCGGAGATATCGGGTTTTAAAGAGATTTTGATTTTTAAAGTTTTTAATTTGCCGGCATCGCAAGTTTTGTCAAAAAGTGATGAAAAATTTTTTTGTGGAGATTTAAAAAATGGCGTACATGGATGGAAAGGTCTCTTTACTCTCAGTTTAACGGTGAAAACCGCAACCACCAACGAGGCTTGGTTGCGGAGATATCGGCTTTTAAAGAGATTTTGATTTTTAAAGTTTTTAACGATGCCGGCATCGCAAGTTTTGTCAAAAAGTGATGAAAAATTTTTTTGTGGAGATTTAAAAAATGGCGTACATGGATGGAAAGGTCTCTTTACTCTCAGTTTAACGGTGAAAACCGCAACAAAAAACGAGGCTTGGTTGCGGAGATATCGGGTTTTAAAGAGATTTTGATTTTTAAAGTTTTTAACGATGCCGGCATCGCAAGTTTTGTCAAAAAGTAATGAAAATTTTTTTTGTGGAGATTTAAAAAATGGCGTACATGGATGGAAAGGTCTCTTTACTCTCAGTTTAACGGTGAAAACCGCAACCACCAACGAGGCTTGGTTGCGGAGATATCGGGTTTTAAAGAGATTTTGATTTTTAAAGTTTTTAACGATGCCGGCATCGCAAGTTTTGTCAAAAAGTAATGAAAATTTTTTTTGTGGAGATTTAAAAAATGGCGTACATGGATGGAAAGGTCTCTTTACTCTCAGTTTAACGGTGAAAACCGCAACCACCAACGAGGCTTGGTTGCGGAGATATCGGGTTTTAAAGAGATTTTGATTTTTAAAGTTTTTAACGATGCCGGCATCGCAAGTTTTGTCAAAAAGTGATGAAAAATTTTTTTGTGGAGATTTAAAAAATGGCGTACATGGATGGAAAGGTCTCTTTACTCCTAGTTTAACGGTGAAAACCGCAACCACCAACGAGGCTTGGTTGCGGAGATATCGGGTTTTAAAGAGATTTTGATTTTTAAAGTTTTTAACGATGCCGGCATCGCAAGTTTTGTCAAAAAGTGATGAAAAATTTTTTTGTGGAGATTTAAAAAATGGCGTACATGGATGGAAAGGTCTCTTTACTCTCAGTTTAACGGTGAAAACCGCAACCACCAACGAGGCTTGGTTGCGGAGATATCGGCTTTTAAAGAGATTTTGATTTTTAAAGTTTTTAACGATGCCGGCATCGCAAGTTTTGTCAAAAAGTGATGAAAAATTTTTTTGTGGAGATTTAAAAAATTGCGTACATGGATGGAAAGGTCTCTTTACTCTCAGTTTAACGGTGAAAACCGCAACCACCAACGAGGCTTGGTTGCGGAGATATCGGGTTTTAAAGAGATTTTGATTTTTAAAGTTTTTAACGATGCCGGCATCGCAAGTTTTGTCAAAAAGTGATGAAAAATTTTTTTGTGGAGATTTAAAAAATGGCATACATGGATGGAAAGGTCTCTTTACTCTCAGTTTAATGGTGAAAACCGCAACCACCAACGAGGTTTGGTTGCGGAGATATCGGGTTTTAAAGAGATTTTGATTTTTAAAGTTTTTAACGATGCCGGCATCGCAAGTTTTGTCAAAAAGTGATAAAAATTTTTTTTGTGGAGATTTAAAAAATGGCGTACATGGATGGAAAGGTCTCTTTACTCTCAGTTTAACGGTGAAAACCGCAACCACCAACGAGGCTTGGTTGCGGAGATATCGGCTTTTAAAGAGATTTTGATTTTTAAAGTTTTTAACGATGCCGGCATCGCAAGTTTTGTCAAAAAGTGATGAAAAATTTTTTTGTGGAGATTCAGAAAATGGCGTACATGGATGGAAAGGTCTCTTTACTCTCAGTTTAACGGTGAAAACCGCAACCACCAACGAGGCTTGGTTGCGGAGATATCGGCTTTTAAAGAGATTTTGATTTTTAAAGTTTTTAACGATGCCGGCATCGCAAGTTTTGTCAAAAAGTGATGAAAAATTTTTTTGTGGAGATTTAAAAAATGGCGTACATGGATGGAAAGGTCTCTTTACTCTCAGTTTAACGGTGAAAACCGCAACCACCAACGAGGCTTGGTTGCGGAGATATCGGGTTTTAAAGAGATTTTGATTTTTAAAGTTTTTAACTTGCCGGCATCGCAAGTTTTGTCAAAAAGTGATGAAAAATTTTTTTGTGGAGATTTAAAAAATGGCGTACATGGATGGAAAGGTCTCTTTACTCTCAGTTTAACGGTGAAAACCGCAACCACCAACGAGGCTTGGTTGCGGAGATATCGGCTTTTAAAGAGATTTTGATTTTTAAAGTTTTTAACGATGCCGGCATCGCAAGTTTTGTCAAAAAGTGATGAAAAATTTTTTTGTGGAGATTTAAAAAATGGCGTACATGGATGGAAAGGTCTCTTTACTCTCAGTTTAACGGTGAAAACCGCAACCACCAACGAGGCTTGGTTGCGGAGATATCGGGTTTTAAAGAGATTTTGATTTTTAAAGTTTTTAACTTGCCGGCATCGCAAGTTTTGTCCAAAAGTGATGAAAAATTTTTTTGTGGAGATTTAAAAAATGGCGTACATAGATGGAAAGGTCTCTTTACTCTTTACTCTCAGTTTAACGGTGAAAACCGCAACCACAAACGAGGCTTGGTTGCGGAGATATCGGGTTTTAAAGAGATTTTGATTTTTAAAGTTTTTAACGATGCCGGCATCGCAAGTTTTGTCAAAAAGTGATGAAAAATTTTTTTGTGGAGATTTAAAAAATGGCGTACATGGATGGAAAGGTCTCTTTACTCTCAGTTTAACGGTGAAAACCGCAACCACCAACGAGGCTTGGTTGCGGAGATATCGGGTTTTAAAGAGATTTTGATTTTTAAAGTTTTTAACGATGCCGGCATCGCAAGTTTTGTCAAAAAGTAATGAAAATTTTTTTGTGGAGATTTAAAAAATGGCGTACATGGATGGAAAGGTCTCTTTACTCTCAGTTTAACGGTGAAAACCGCAACCACCAACGAGGCTTGGTTGCGGAGATATCGGCTTTTAAAGAGATTTTGATTTTTAAAGTTTTTAACGATGCCGGCATCGCAAGTTTTGTCAAAAAGTGATGAAAAATTTTTTTGTGGAGATTTAAAAAATTGCGTACATGGATGGAAAGGTCTCTTTACTCTCAGTTTAACGGTGAAAACCGCAACCACCAACGAGGCTTGGTTGCGGAGATATCGGGTTTTAAAGAGATTTTGATTTTTAAAGTTTTTAACGATGCCGGCATCGCAAGTTTTGTCAAAAAGTGATGAAAAATTTTTTTGTGGAGATTTAAAAAATGGCATACATGGATGGAAAGGTCTCTTTACTCTCAGTTTAATGGTGAAAACCGCAACCACCAACGAGGCTTGGTTGCGGAGATATCGGGTTTTAAAGAGATTTTGATTTTTAAAGTTTTTAACGATGCCGGCATCGCAAGTTTTGTCAAAAAGTGATGAAAAATTTTTTTGTGGAGATTTAAAAAATGGCGTACATGGATGGAAAGGTCTCTTTACTCTCAGTTTAACGGTGAAAACCGCAACCACCAACGAGGCTTGGTTGCGGAGATATCGGCTTTTAAAGAGATTTTGATTTTTAAAGTTTTTAACGATGCCGGCATCGCAAGTTTTGTCAAAAAGTGATGAAAAATTTTTTTGTGGAGATTTAAAAAATGGCGTACATGGATGGAAAGGTCTCTTTACTCTCAGTTTAACGGTGAAAACCGCAACCACCAACGAGGCTTGGTTGCGGAGATATCGGGTTTTAAAGAGATTTTGATTTTTAAAGTTTTTAACGATGCCGGCATCGCAAGTTTTGTCAAAAAGTGATGAAAAATTTTTTTGTGGAGATTCAAAAAATGGCGTACATGGATGGAAAGGTCTCTTTACTCTCAGTTTAACGGTGAAAACCGCAACCACCAACGAGGCTTGGTTGCGGAGATATCGGCTTTTAAAGAGATTTTGATTTTTAAAGTTTTTAACGATGCCGGCATCGCAAGTTTTGTCAAAAAGTGATGACAAATTTTTTTGTAAAGATTTAAAAAATGGCGTACATGGATGGAAAGGTCTCTTTACTCTCAGTTTAACGGTGAAAACCGCAACCACCAACGAGGCTTGGTTGCGGAGATATCGGGTTTTAAAGAGATTTTGATTTTTAAAGTTTTTAACTTGCCGGCATCGCAAGTTTTGTCAAAAAGTGATGAAAAATTTTTTTGTGGAGATTTAAAAAATGGCGTACATGGATGGAAAGGTCTCTTTACTCTCAGTTTAACGGTGAAAACCGCAACCACCAACGAGGCTTGGTTGCGGAGATATCGGCTTTTAAAGAGATTTTGATTTTTAAAGTTTTTAACGATGCCGGCATCGCAAGTTTTGTCAAAAAGTGATGAAAAATTTTTTTGTGGAGATTTAAAAAATGGCGTACATGGATGGAAAGGTCTCTTTACTCTCAGTTTAACGGTGAAAACCGCAACCACAAACGAGGCTTGGTTGCGGAGATATCGGGTTTTAAAGAGATTTTGATTTTTAAAGTTTTTAACGATGCCGGCATCGCAAGTTTTGTCAAAAAGTAATGAAAATTTTTTTTGTGGAGATTTAAAAAATGGCGTACATGGATGGAAAGGTCTCTTTACTCTCAGTTTAACGGTGAAAACCGCAACCACCAACGAGGCTTGGTTGCGGAGATATCGGGTTTTAAAGAGATTTTGATTTTTAAAGTTTTTAACGATGCCGGCATCGCAAGTTTTGTCAAAAAGTAATGAAAATTTTTTTTGTGGAGATTTAAAAAATGGCGTACATGGATGGAAAGGTCTCTTTACTCTCAGTTTAACGGTGAAAACCGCAACCACCAACGAGGCTTGGTTACGGAGATATCGGGTTTTAAAGAGATTTTGATTTTTAAAGTTTTTAACGATGCCGGCATCGCAAGTTTTGTCAAAAAGTGATGAAAAATTTTTTGTGGAGATTTAAAAAATGGCGTACATGGATGGAAAGGTCTCTTTACTCCTAGTTTAACGGTGAAAACCGCAACCACCAACGAGGCTTGGTTGCGGAGATATCGGGTTTTAAAGAGATTTTGATTTTTAAAGTTTTTAATGATGCCGGCATCGCAAGTTTTGTCAAAAAGTGATGAAAAATTTTTTTGTGGAGATTTAAAAAATGGCGTACATGGATGGAAAGGTCTCTTTACTCTCAGTCTAACGGTGAAAACCGCAACCACCAACGAGGCTTGGTTGCGGAGATATCGGGTTTTAAAGAGATTTTGATTTTTAAAGTTTTTAACGATGCCGGCATCGCAAGTTTTGTCAAAAAGTGATGAAAAATTTTTTTGTGGAGATTTAAAAAATGGCGTACATGGATGGAAAGGTCTCTTTACTCTCAGTTTAACGGTGAAAACCGCAACCACCAACGAGGCTTGGTTGCGGGGATATCGGGTTTTAAAGAGATTTTGATTTTTAAAGTTTTTAACGATGCCGGCATCGCAAGTTTTGTCAAAAAGTGATGAAAAATTTTTTTGTGGAGATTTAAAAAATGGCGTACATGGATGGAAAGGTCTCTTTACTCTCAGTTTAACGGTGAAAACCGCAACCACCAACGGGGCTTGGTTGCGGAGATATCGGGTTTTAAAGAGATTTTGATTTTTAAAGTTTTTAACGATGCCGGCATCGCAAGTTTTGTCAAAAAGTGATGAAAAATTTTTTTGTGGAGATTTAAAAAATGGCGTACATAGATGGAAAGGTCTCTTTACTCTCAGTTTAACGGTGAAAACCGCAACCACCAACGAGGCTTGGTTGCGGAGATATCGGGTTTTAAAGAGATTTTGATTTTTAAAGTTTTTAACTTGCCGGCATCGCAAGTTTTGTCAAAAAGTGATGAAAAATTTTTTTGTGGAGATTTAAAAAATGGCGTACATGGATGGAAAGGTCTCTTTACTCTTTACTCTCAGTTTAACGGTGAAAACCGCAACCACAAACGAGGCTTGGTTGCGGAGATATCGGGTTTTAAAGAGATTTTGATTTTTAAAGTTTTTAACGATGCCGGCATCGCAAGTTTTGTCAAAAAGTAATGAAAATTTTTTTTGTGGAGATTTAAAAAATGGCGTACATGGATGGAAAGGTCTCTTTACTCTCAGTTTAACGGTGAAAACCGCAACCACCAACGAGGCTTGGTTGCGGAGATATCGGGTTTTAAAGAGATTTTGATTTTTAAAGTTTTTAACGATGCCGGCATCGCAAGTTTTGTCAAAAAGTGATGAAAAATTTTTTTGTGGAGATTTAAAAAATGGCGTACATGGATGGAAAGGTCTCTTTACTCCTAGTTTAACGGTGAAAACCGCAACCACCAACGAGGCTTGGTTGCGGAGATATCGGGTTTTAAAGAGATTTTGATTTTTAAAGTTTTTAACGATGCCGGCATCGCAAGTTTTGTCAAAAAGTGATGAAAAATTTTTTTGTGGAGATTTAAAAAATGGCGTACATGGATGGAAAGGTCTCTTTACTCTCAGTTTAACGGTGAAAACCGCAACCACCAACGAGGCTTGGTTGCGGAGATATCGGGTTTTAAAGAGATTTTGATTTTTAAAGTTTTTAACGATGCCGGCATCGCAAGTTTTGTCAAAAAGTGATGAAAAATTTTTTTGTGGAGATTTAAAAAATGGCGTACATGGATGGAAAGGTCTCTTTACTCTCAGTTTAACGGTGAAAACCGCAACCACCAACGAGGCTTGGTTGCGGAGATATCGGGTTTTAAAGAGATTTTGATTTTTAAAGTTTTTAACGATGCCGGCATCGCAAGTTTTGTCAAAAAGTGATGAAAAATTTTTTTGTGGAGATTTAAAAAATGGCGTACATGGATGGAAAGGTCTCTTTACTCTCAGTTTAACGGTGAAAACCGCAACCACCAACGAGGCTTGGTTGCGGAGATATCGGCTTTTAAAGAGATTTTGATTTTTAAAGTTTTTAACGATGCCGGCATCGCAAGTTTTGTCAAAAAGTGATGAAAAATTTTTTTGTGGAGATTTAAAAAATGGCATACATGGATGGAAAGGTCTCTTTACTCTCAGTTTAATGGTGAAAACCGCAACCACCAACGAGGCTTGGTTGCGGAGATATCGGGTTTTAAAGAGATTTTGATTTTTAAAGTTTTTAACGATGCCGGCATCGCAAGTTTTGTCAAAAAGTGATGAAAAATTTTTTTGTGGAGATTTAAAAAATGGCGTACATGGATGGAAAGGTCTCTTTACTCTCAGTTTAACGGTGAAAACCGCAACCACCAACGAGGCTTGGTTGCGGAGATATCGGCTTTTAAAGAGATTTTGATTTTTAAAGTTTTTAACGATGCCGGCATCGCAAGTTTTGTCAAAAAGTGATGAAAAATTTTTTTGTGGAGATTTAAAAAATGGCGTACATGGATGGAAAGGTCTCTTTACTCTCAGTTTAACGGTGAAAACCGCAACCACCAACGAGGCTTGGTTGCGGAGATATCGGGTTTTAAAGAGATTTTGATTTTTAAAGTTTTTAACGATGCCGGCATCGCAAGTTTTGTCAAAAAGTGATGAAAAATTTTTTTGTGGAGATTCAAAAAATGGCGTACATGGATGGAAAGGTCTCTTTACTCTCAGTTTAACGGTGAAAACCGCAACCACCAACGAGGCTTGGTTGCGGAGATATCGGCTTTTAAAGAGATTTTGATTTTTAAAGTTTTTAACGATGCCGGCATCGCAAGTTTTGTCAAAAAGTGATGAAAAATTTTTTTGTAAAGATTTAAAAAATGGCGTACATGGATGGAAAGGTCTCTTTACTCTCAGTTTAACGGTGAAAACCGCAACCACCAACGAGGCTTGGTTGCGGAGATATCGGGTTTTAAAGAGATTTTGATTTTTAAAGTTTTTAACTTGCCGGCATCGCAAGTTTTGTCAAAAAGTGATGAAAAATTTTTTTGTGGAGATTTAAAAAATGGCGTACATGGATGGAAAGGTCTCTTTACTCTCAGTTTAACGGTGAAAACCGCAACCACCAACGAGGCTTGGTTGCGGAGATATCGGCTTTTAAAGAGATTTTGATTTTTAAAGTTTTTAACGATGCCGGCATCGCAAGTTTTGTCAAAAAGTGATGAAAAATTTTTTTGTGGAGATTTAAAAAATGGCGTACATGGATGGAAAGGTCTCTTTACTCTCAGTTTAACGGTGAAAACCGCAACCACAAACGAGGCTTGGTTGCGGAGATATCGGGTTTTAAAGAGATTTTGATTTTTAAAGTTTTTAACGATGCCGGCATCGCAAGTTTTGTCAAAAAGTAATGAAAATTTTTTTTGTGGAGATTTAAAAAATGGCGTACATGGATGGAAAGGTCTCTTTACTCTCAGTTTAACGGTGAAAACCGCAACCACCAACGAGGCTTGGTTGCGGAGATATCGGGTTTTAAAGAGATTTTGATTTTTAAAGTTTTTAACGATGCCGGCATCGCAAGTTTTGTCAAAAAGTAATGAAAATTTTTTTTGTGGAGATTTAAAAAATGGCGTACATGGATGGAAAGGTCTCTTTACTCTCAGTTTAACGGTGAAAACCGCAACCACCAACGAGGCTTGGTTACGGAGATATCGGGTTTTAAAGTTTTTAACGATGCCGGCATCGCAAGTTTTGTCAAAAAGTGATGAAAAATTTTTTGTGGAGATTTAAAAAATGGCGTACATGGATGGAAAGGTCTCTTTACTCCTAGTTTAACGGTGAAAACCGCAACCACCAACGAGGCTTGGTTGCGGAGATATCGGGTTTTAAAGAGATTTTGATTTTTAAAGTTTTTAATGATGCCGGCATCGCAAGTTTTGTCAAAAAGTGATGAAAAATTTTTTTGTGGAGATTTAAAAAATGGCGTACATGGATGGAAAGGTCTCTTTACTCTCAGTCTAACGGTGAAAACCGCAACCACCAACGAGGCTTGGTTGCGGAGATATCGGGTTTTAAAGAGATTTTGATTTTTAAAGTTTTTAACGATGCCGGCATCGCAAGTTTTGTCAAAAAGTGATGAAAAATTTTTTTGTGGAGATTTAAAAAATGGCGTACATGGATGGAAAGGTCTCTTTACTCTCAGTTTAACGGTGAAAACCGCAACCACCAACGAGGCTTGGTTGCGGGGATATCGGGTTTTAAAGAGATTTTGATTTTTAAAGTTTTTAACGATGCCGGCATCGCAAGTTTTGTCAAAAAGTGATGAAAAATTTTTTTGTGGAGATTTAAAAAATGGCGTACATGGATGGAAAGGTCTCTTTACTCTCAGTTTAACGGTGAAAACCGCAACCACCAACGGGGCTTGGTTGCGGAGATATCGGGTTTTAAAGAGATTTTGATTTTTAAAGTTTTTAACGATGCCGGCATCGCAAGTTTTGTCAAAAAGTGATGAAAAATTTTTTTGTGGAGATTTAAAAAATGGCGTACATAGATGGAAAGGTCTCTTTACTCTCAGTTTAACGGTGAAAACCGCAACCACCAACGAGGCTTGGTTGCGGAGATATCGGGTTTTAAAGAGATTTTGATTTTTAAAGTTTTTAACTTGCCGGCATCGCAAGTTTTGTCAAAAAGTGATGAAAAATTTTTTTGTGGAGATTTAAAAAATGGCGTACATGGATGGAAAGGTCTCTTTACTCTTTACTCTCAGTTTAACGGTGAAAACCGCAACCACAAACGAGGCTTGGTTGCGGAGATATCGGGTTTTAAAGAGATTTTGATTTTTAAAGTTTTTAACGATGCCGGCATCGCAAGTTTTGTCAAAAAGTAATGAAAATTTTTTTTGTGGAGATTTAAAAAATGGCGTACATGGATGGAAAGGTCTCTTTACTCTCAGTTTAACGGTGAAAACCGCAACCACCAACGAGGCTTGGTTGCGGAGATATCGGGTTTTAAAGAGATTTTGATTTTTAAAGTTTTTAACGATGCCGGCATCGCAAGTTTTGTCAAAAAGTGATGAAAAATTTTTTTGTGGAGATTTAAAAAATGGCGTACATGGATGGAAAGGTCTCTTTACTCTCAGTTTAACGGTGAAAACCGCAACCACCAACGAGGCTTGGTTGCGGAGATATCGGGTTTTAAAGAGATTTTGATTTTTAAAGTTTTTAACGATGCCGGCATCGCAAGTTTTGTCAAAAAGTGATGAAAAATTTTTTTGTGGAGATTTAAAAAATGGCGTACATGGATGGAAAGGTCTCTTTACTCTCAGTTTAACGGTGAAAACCGCAACCACCAACGAGGCTTGGTTGCGGAGATATCGGGTTTTATGGAGATTTTGATTTTTAAAGTTTTTAACGATGCCGGCATCGCAAGTTTTGTCAAAAAGTGATGAAAAATTTTTTTGTGGAGATTTAAAAAATGGCGTACATGGATGGAAAGGTCTCTTTACTCTCAGTTTAACGGTGAAAACCGCAACCACCAACGAGGCTTGGTTGCGGAGATATCGGCTTTTAAAGAGATTTTGATTTTTAAAGTTTTTAACGATGCCGGCATCGCAAGTTTTGTCAAAAAGTGATGAAAAATTTTTTTGTGGAGATTTAAAAAATGGCGTACATGGATGGAAAGGTCTCTTTACTCTCAGTTTAATGGTGAAAACCGCAACCACCAACGAGGCTTGGTTGCGGAGATATCGGGTTTTAAAGAGATTTTGATTTTTAAAGTTTTTAACGATGGAAGTTTTGTCAAAAAGTGATGAAAAATTTTTTTGTGGAGATTTAAAAAATGGCGTACATGGATGGAAAGGTCTCTTTACTCTCAGTTTAACGGTGAAAACCGCAACCACCAACGAGGCTTGGTTGCGGAGATATCGGCTTTTAAAGAGATTTTGATTTTTAAAGTTTTTAACGATGCCGGCATCGCAAGTTTTGTCAAAAAGTGATGAAAAATTTTTTTGTGGAGATTCAAAAAATGGCGTACATGGATGGAAAGGTCTCTTTACTCTCAGTTTAACGGTGAAAACCGCAACCACCAACGAGGCTTGGTTGCGGAGATATCGGCTTTTAAAGAGATTTTGATTTTTAAAGTTTTTAACGATGCCGGCATCGCAAGTTTTGTCAAAAAGTGATGAAAATTTTTTTTGTGGAGATTTAAAAAATGGCGTACATGGATGGAAAGGTCTCTTTACTCTCAGTTTAACGGTGAAAACCGCAACCACCAACGAGGCTTGGTTGCGGAGATATCGGCTTTTAAAGAGATTTTGATTTTTAAAGTTTTTAACGATGCCGGCATCGCAAGTTTTGTCAAAAAGTAATGAAAATTTTTTTTGTGGAGATTTAAAAAATGGCGTACATGGATGGAAAGGTCTCTTTACTCTCAGTTTAACGGTGAAAACCGCAACCACCAACGAGGCTTGGTTGCGGAGATATCGGGTTTTAAAGAGATTTTGATTTTTAAAGTTTTTAACGATGCCGGCATCGCAAGTTTTGTCAAAAAGTGATGAAAAATTTTTTTGTGGAGATTTAAAAAATGGCGTACATGGATGGAAAGGTCTCTTTACTCTCAGTTTAACGGTGAAAACCGCAACCACAAACGAGGCTTGGTTGCGGAGATATCGGGTTTTAAAGAGATTTTGATTTTTAAAGTTTTTAACGATGCCGGCATCGCAAGTTTTGTCAAAAAGTAATGAAAATTTTTTTTGTGGAGATTTAAAAAATGGCGTACATGGATGGAAAGGTCTCTTTACTCTCAGTTTAACGGTGAAAACCGCAACCACCAACGAGGCTTGGTTGCGGAGATATCGGGTTTTAAAGAGATTTTGATTTTTAAAGTTTTTAACGATGCCGGCATCGCAAGTTTTGTCAAAAAGTAATGAAAATTTTTTTGTGGAGATTTAAAAAATGGCGTACATGGATGGAAAGGCCTCTTTACTCTCAGTTTAACGGTGAAAACCGCAACCACCAACGAGGCTTGGTTGCGGAGATATCGGGTTTTAAAGAGATTTTAATTTTTAAAGTTTTTAACGATGCCGGCATCGCAAGTTTTGTCAAAAAGTGATGAAAAATTTTTTTGTGGAGATTTAAAAAATGGCGTGCATGGATGGAAAGGTCTCTTTACTCCTAGTTTAACGGTGAAAACCGCAACCACCAACGAGGCTTGGTTGCGGAGATATCGGGTTTTAAAGAGATTTTGATTTTTAAAGTTTTTAACGATGCCGGCATCGCAAGTTTTGTCAAAAAGTGATGAAAAATTTTTTTGTGGAGATTTAAAAAATGGCGTACATGGATGGAAAGGTCTCTTTACTCTCAGTTTAACGGTGAAAACCGCAACCACCAACGAGGCTTGGTTGCGGAGATATCGGGTTTTAAAGAGATTTTGATTTTTAAAGTTTTTAACGATGCCGGCATCGCAAGTTTTGTCAAAAAGTGATGAAAAATTTTTTTGTGGAGATTTAAAAAATGGCGTACATGGATGGAAAGGTCTCTTTACTCTCAGTTTAACGGTGAAAACCGCAACCACCAACGAGGCTTGGTTGCGGAGATATCGGGTTTTAAAGAGATTTTGATTTTTAAAGTTTTTAACGATGCCGGCATCGCAAGTTTTGTCAAAAAGTGATGAAAAATTTTTTTGTGGAGATTTAAAAAATGGCGTACATGGATGGAAAGGTCTCTTTACTCTCAGTTTAATGGTGAAAACCGCAACCACCAACGAGGCTTGGTTGCGGAGATATCGGGTTTTAAAGAGATTTTGATTTTTAAAGTTTTTAACGATGCCGGCATCGCAAGTTTTGTCAAAAAGTGATGAAAATTTTTTTTGTGGAGATTTAAAAAATGGCGTACATGGATGGAAAGGTCTCTTTACTCTCAGTTTAACGGTGAAAACCGCAACCACCAACGAGGCTTGGTTGCGGAGATATCGGCTTTTAAAGAGATTTTGATTTTTAAAGTTTTTAACGATGCCGGCATCGCAAGTTTTGTCAAAAAGTGATGAAAAATTTTTTTGTGGAGATTTAAAAAATGGCGTACATGGATGGAAAGGTCTCTTTACTCTCAGTTTAACGGTGAAAACCGCAACCACCAACGAGGCTTGGTTGCGGAGATATCGGGTTTTAAAGAGATTTTGATTTTTAAAGTTTTTAACGATGCCGGCATCGCAAGTTTTGTCAAAAAGTGATGAAAAATTTTTTTGTGGAGATTTAAAAAATGGCGTACATGGATGGAAAGGTCTCTTTACTCTCAGTTTAACGGTGAAAACCGCAACCACCAACGAGGCTTGGTTGCGGAGATATCGGGTTTTAAAGAGATTTTGATTTTTAAAGTTTTTAACGATGCCGGCATCGCAAGTTTTGTCAAAAAGTGATGAAAAATTTTTTTGTGGAGATTTAAAAAATGGCGTACATGGATGGAAAGGTCTCTTTACTCTCAGTTTAACGGTGAAAACCGCAACCACCAACGAGGATTGGTTGCGGAGATATCGGCTTTTAAAGAGATTTTGATTTTTAAAGTTTTTAACGATGCCGGCATCGCAAGTTTTGTCAAAAAGTGATGAAAAATTTTTTTGTGGAGATTTAAAAAATGGCGTACATGGATGGAAAGGTCTCTTTACTCTCAGTTTAACGGTGAAAACCGCAACCACCAACGAGGCTTGGTTGCGGAGATATCGGGTTTTAAAGAGATTTTGATTTTTAAAGTTTTTAACGATGCCGGCATCGCAAGTTTTGTCAAAAAGTGATGAAAAATTTTTTTGTGGAGATTTAAAAAATTGCGTACATGGATGGAAAGGTCTCTTTACTCTCAGTTTAACGGTGAAAACCGCAACCACCAACGAGGCTTGGTTGCGGAGATATCGGGTTTTAAAGAGATTTTGATTTTTAAAGTTTTTAACGATGCCGGCATCGCAAGTTTTGTCAAAAAGTGATGAAAAATTTGTTTGTGGAGATTTAAAAAATGGCGTACATGGATGGAAAGGTCTCTTTACTCCTAGTTTAACGGTGAAAACCGCAACCACCAACGAGGCTTGGTTGCGGAGATATCGGGTTTTAAAGAGATTTTGATTTTTAAAGTTTTTAACGATGCCGGCATCGCAAGTTTTGTCAAAAAGTGATGAAAAATTTTTTTGTGGAGATTTAAAAAATGGCGTACATGGATGGAAAGGTCTCTTTACTCTCAGTTTAACGGTGAAAACCGCAACCACCAACGAGGCTTGGTTGCGGAGATATCGGCTTTTAAAGAGATTTTGATTTTTAAAGTTTTTAACGACGCCGGCATCGCAAGTTTTGTCAAAAAGTGATGAAAAATTTTTTTGTGGAGATTTAAAAAATGGCGTACATGGATGGAAAGGTCTCTTTACTCTCAGTTTAACGGTGAAAACCGCAACCACCAACGAGGCTTGGTTGCGGAGATATCGGGTTTTAAAGAGATTTTGATTTTTAAAGTTTTTAACGATGCCGGCATCGCAAGTTTTGTCAAAAAGTGATGAAAAATTTTTTTGTGGAGATTTAAAAAATGGCGTACATGGATGGAAAGGTCTCTTTACTCTCAGTTTAACGGTGAAAACCGCAACCACCAACGAGGCTTGGTTGCGGAGATATCGGGTTTTAAAGAGATTTTGATTTTTAAAGTTTTTAATGATGCCGGCATCGCAAGTTTTGTCAAAAAGTGATGAAAAATTTTTTTGTGGAGATTTAAAAAATGGCGTACATGGATGGAAAGGTCTCTTTACTCTCAGTTTAACGGTGAAAACCGCAACCACCAACGAGGCTTGGTTGCGGAGATATCGGGTTTTAAAGAGATTTTGATTTTTAAAGTTTTTAACGATGCCGGCATCGCAAGTTTTGTCAAAAAGTGATGAAAAATTTTTTTGTGGAGATTTAAAAAATGGCGTACATGGATGGAAAGGTCTCTTTACTCTCAGTTTAACGGTGAAAACCGCAACCACCAACGAGGCTTGGTTGCGGAGATATCGGGTTTTAAAGAGATTTTGATTTTTAAAGTTTTTAACGATGCCGGCATCGCAAGTTTTGTCAAAAAGTGATGAAAAATTTTTTTGTGGAGATTTAAAAAATGGCGTACATGGATGGAAAGGTCTCTTTACTCTCAGTTTAACGGTGAAAACCGCAACCACCAACGAGGCTTGGTTGCGGAGATATCGGGTTTTAAAGAGATTTTGATTTTTAAAGTTTTTAACGATGCCGGCATCGCAAGTTTTGTCAAAAAGTGATGAAAAATTTTTTTGTGGAGATTTAAAAAATGGCGTACATGGATGGAAAGGTCTCTTTACTCTCAGTTTAACGGTGAAAACCGCAACCACCAACGAGGATTGGTTGCGGAGATATCGGCTTTTAAAGAGATTTTGATTTTTAAAGTTTTTAACGATGCCGGCATCGCAAGTTTTGTCAAAAAGTGATGAAAAATTTTTTTGTGGAGATTTAAAAAATGGCGTACATGGATGGAAAGGTCTCTTTACTCTCAGTTTAACGGTGAAAACCGCAACCACCAACGAGGCTTGGTTGCGGAGATATCGGGTTTTAAAGAGATTTTGATTTTTAAAGTTTTTAACGATGCCGGCATCGCAAGTTTTGTCAAAAAGTGATGAAAAATTTTTTTGTGGAGATTTAAAAAATGGCGTACATGGATGGAAAGGTCTCTTCGGCATCGCAAGTTTTGTCAAAAAGTAATGAAAATTTTTTTTGTGGAGATTTAAAAAATGGCGTACATGGATGGAAAGGTCTCTTTACTCTCAGTTTAACGGTGAAAACCGCAACCACCAACGAGGCTTGGTTGCGGAGATATCGGGTTTTAAAGAGATTTTGATTTTTAAAGTTTTTAACGATGCCGGCATCGCAAGTTTTGTCAAAAAGTGATGAAAAATTTTTTTGTGGAGATTTAAAAAATGGCGTACATAGATGGAAAGGTCTCTTTACTCCTAGTTTAACGGTGAAAACCGCAACCACCAACGAGGCTTGGTTGCGGAGATATCGGGTTTTAAAGAGATTTTGATTTTTAAAGTTTTTAACGATGCCGGCATCGCAAGTTTTGTCAAAAAGTGATGAAAAATTTTTTTGTGGAGATTTAAAAAATGGCGTACATGGATGGAAAGGTCTCTTTACTCTCAGTTTAACGGTGAAAACCGCAACCACCAACGAGGCTTGGTTGCGGAGATATCGGGTTTTAAAGAGATTTTGATTTTTAAAGTTTTTAACGATGCCGGCATCGCAAGTTTTGTCAAAAAGTGATGAAAAATTTTTTTGTGGAGATTTAAAAAATGGCGTACATGGATGGAAAGGTCTCTTTACTCTCAGTTTAACGGTGAAAACCGCAACCACCAACGAGGCTTGGTTGCGGAGATATCGGCTTTTAAAGAGATTTTGATTTTTAAAGTTTTTAACGATGCCGGCATCGCAAGTTTTGTCAAAAAGTGATGAAAATTTTTTTTGTGGAGATTTAAAAAATGGCGTACATGGATGGAAAGGTCTCTTTACTCTCAGTTTAACGGTGAAAACCGCAACCACCAACGAGGCTTGGTTGTGGAGATATCGGGTTTTAAAGAGATTTTGATTTTTAAAGTTTTTAACGATGCCGGCATCGCAAGTTTTGTCAAAAAGTGATGAAAAATGTTTTTGTGGAGATTTAAAAAATGGCATACATGGATGGAAAGGTCTCTTTACTCTCAGTTTAATGGTGAAAACCGCAACCACCAACGAGGCTTGGTTGCGGAGATATCGGGTTTTAAAGAGATTTTGATTTTTAAAGTTTTTAACGATGCCGGCATCGCAAGTTTTGTCAAAAAGTGATGAAAAATTTTTTTGTGGAGATTTAAAAAATGGCGTACATGGATGGAAAGGTCTCTTTACTCTCAGTTTAACGGTGAAAACCGCAACCACCAACGAGGCTTGGTTGCGGAGATATCGGGTTTTAAAGAGATTTTGATTTTTAAAGTTTTTAACGATGCCGGCATCGCAAGTTTTGTCAAAAAGTGATGAAAAATTTTTTTGTGGAGATTTAAAAAATGGCGTACATGGATGGAAAGGTCTCTTTACTCTCAGTTTAACGGTGAAAACCGCAACCACAAACGAGGCTTGGTTGCGGAGATATCGGGTTTTAAAGAGATTTTGATTTTTAAAGTTTTTAACGATGCCGGCATCGCAAGTTTTGTCAAAAAGTAATGAAAATTTTTTTTGTGGAGATTTAAAAAAATGGCGTACATGGATGGAAAGGTCTCTTTACTCTCAGTTTAACGGTGAAAACCGCAACCACCAACGAGGCTTGGTTGCGGAGATATCGGGTTTTAAAGAGATTTTGATTTTTAAAGTTTTTAACGATGCCGGCATCGCAAGTTTTGTCAAAAAGTAATGAAAATTTTTTTTGTGGAGATTTAAAAAATGGCGTACATGGATGGAAAGGTCTCTTTACTCTCAGTTTAACGGTGAAAACCGCAACCACCAACGAGGCTTGGTTACGGAGATATCGGGTTTTAAAGAGATTTTGATTTTTAAAGTTTTTAACGATGCCGGCATCGCAAGTTTTGTCAAAAAGTGATGAAAAATTTTTTTGTGGAGATTTAAAAAATGGCGTACATGGATGGAAAGGTCTCTTTACTCCTAGTTTAACGGTGAAAACCGCAACCACCAACGAGGCTTGGTTGCGGAGATATCGGGTTTTAAAGAGATTTTGATTTTTAAAGTTTTTAACGATGCCGGCATCGCAAGTTTTGTCAAAAAGTGATGAAAAATTTTTTTGTGGAGATTTAAAAAATGGCGTACATGGATGGAAAGGTCTCTTTACTCCTAGTTTAACGGTGAAAACCGCAACCACCAACGAGGCTTGGTTGCGGAGATATCGGGTTTTAAAGAGATTTTGATTTTTAAAGTTTTTAACGATGCCGGCATCGCAAGTTTTGTCAAAAAGTGATGAAAAATTTTTTTGTGGAGATTTAAAAAATGGCGTACATGGATGGAAAGGTCTCTTTACTCTCAGTTTAACGGTGAAAACCGCAACCACCAACGAGGCTTGGTTGCGGAGATATCGGGTTTTAAAGAGATTTTGATTTTTAAAGTTTTTAACGATGCCGGCATCGCAAGTTTTGTCAAAAAGTGATGAAAAATTTTTTTGTGGAGATTTAGAAAATGGCGTACATGGATGGAAAGGTCTCTTTACTCTCAGTTTAACGGTGAAAACCGCAACCACCAACGAGGCTTGGTTGCGGAGATATCGGCTTTTAAAGAGATTTTGATTTTTAAAGTTTTTAACGATGCCGGCATCGCAAGTTTTGTCAAAAAGTGATGAAAATTTTTTTTGTGGAGATTTAAAAAATGGCGTACATGGATGGAAAGGTCTCTTTACTCTCAGTTTAACGGTGAAAACCGCAACCACCAACGAGGCTTGGTTGTGGAGATATCGGGTTTTAAAGAGATTTTGATTTTTAAAGTTTTTAACGATGCCGGCATCGCAAGTTTTGTCAAAAAGTGATGAAAAATGTTTTTGTGGAGATTTAAAAAATGGCATACATGGATGGAAAGGTCTCTTTACTCTCAGTTTAATGGTGAAAACCGCAACCACCAACGAGGCTTGGTTGCGGAGATATCGGGTTTTAAAGAGATTTTGATTTTTAAAGTTTTTAACGATGCCGGCATCGCAAGTTTTGTCAAAAAGTGATGAAAAATTTTTTTGTGGAGATTTAAAAAATGGCGTACATGGATGGAAAGGTCTCTTTACTCTCAGTTTAACGGTGAAAACCGCAACCACCAACGAGGCTTGGTTGCGGAGATATCGGCTTTTAAAGAGATTTTGATTTTTAAAGTTTTTAACGATGCCGGCATCGCAAGTTTTGTCAAAAAGTGATGAAAAATTTTTTTGTGGAGATTTAAAAAATGGCGTACATGGATGGAAAGGTCTCTTTACTCTCAGTTTAACGGTGAAAACCGCAACCACAAACGAGGCTTGGTTGCGGAGATATCGGGTTTTAAAGAGATTTTGATTTTTAAAGTTTTTAACGATGCCGGCATCGCAAGTTTTGTCAAAAAGTAATGAAAATTTTTTTTGTGGAGATTTAAAAAAATGGCGTACATGGATGGAAAGGTCTCTTTACTCTCAGTTTAACGGTGAAAACCGCAACCACCAACGAGGCTTGGTTGCGGAGATATCGGGTTTTAAAGAGATTTTGATTTTTAAAGTTTTTAACGATGCCGGCATCGCAAGTTTTGTCAAAAAGTAATGAAAATTTTTTTTGTGGAGATTTAAAAAATGGCGTACATGGATGGAAAGGTCTCTTTACTCTCAGTTTAACGGTGAAAACCGCAACCACCAACGAGGCTTGGTTACGGAGATATCGGGTTTTAAAGAGATTTTGATTTTTAAAGTTTTTAACGATGCCGGCATCGCAAGTTTTGTCAAAAAGTGATGAAAAATTTTTTTGTGGAGATTTAAAAAATGGCGTACATGGATGGAAAGGTCTCTTTACTCCTAGTTTAACGGTGAAAACCGCAACCACCAACGAGGCTTGGTTGCGGAGATATCGGGTTTTAAAGAGATTTTGATTTTTAAAGTTTTTAACGATGCCGGCATCGCAAGTTTTGTCAAAAAGTGATGAAAAATTTTTTTGTGGAGATTTAAAAAATGGCGTACATGGATGGAAAGGTCTCTTTACGTCTCTAACGGTGAAAACCGCAACCACCAACGAGGCTTGGTTGCGGAGATACCGGGTTTTAAAGAGATTTTGATTTTTAAAGTTTTTAACGATGCCGGCATCGCAAGTTTTGTCAAAAAGTGATGAAAAATTTTTTTGTGGAGATTTAAAAAATGGCGTACATGGATGGAAAGGTCTCTTTACTCTCAGTTTAACGGTGAAAACCGCAACCACCAACGAGGCTTGGTTGCGGAGATATCGGGTTTTAAAGAGATTTTGATTTTTAAAGTTTTTAACGATGCCGGCATCGCAAGTTTTGTCAAAAAGTGATGAAAAATTTTTTTGTGGAGATTTAAAAAATGGCGTACATGGATGGAAAGGTCTCTTTACTCTCAGTTTAACGGTGAAAACCGCAACCACCAACGAGGCTTGGTTGCGGAGATATCGGCTTTTAAAGAGATTTTGATTTTTAAAGTTTTTAACGATGCCGGCATCGCAAGTTTTGTCAAAAAGTGATGAAAAATTTTTTTGTGGAGATTTAAAAAATGGCGTACATGGATGGAAAGGTCTCTTTACTCTCAGTTTAACGGTGAAAACCGCAACCACCAACGAGGCTTGGTTGCGGAGATATCGGCTTTTAAAGAGGTTTTGATTTTTAAAGTTTTTAACGATGCCGGCATCGCAAGTTTTGTCAAAAAGTGATGAAAAATTTTTTGTGGAGATTTAAAAAATGGCGTACATGGATGGAAAGGTCTCTTTACTCTCAGTTTAACGGTGAAAACCGCAACCACCAACGAGGCTTGGTTGCGGAGATATCGGGTTTTAAAGAGATTTTGATTTTTAAAGTTTTTAACGATGCCGGCATCGCAAGTTTTGTCAAAAAGTGATGAAAAATTTTTTTGTGGAGATTTAAAAAATGGCGTACATGGATGGAAAGGTCTCTTTACTCTCAGTTTAACGGTGAAAACCGCAACCACCAACGAGGCTTGGTTGCGGAGATATCGGGTTTTAAAGAGATTTTGATTTTTAAAGTTTTTAACGATGCCGGCATCGCAAGTTTTGTCAAAAAGTGATGAAAAATTTTTTTGTGGAGATTTAAAAAATGGCGTACATGGATGGAAAGGTCTCTTTACTCTCAGTTTAACGGTGAAAACCGCAACCACCAACGAGGTTTGGTTGCGGAGATATCGGCTTTTAAAGAGATTTTGATTTTTAAAGTTTTTAACGATGCCGGCATCGCAAGTTTTGTCAAAAAGTGATGAAAAATTTTTTTGTGGAGATTTAAAAAATGACGTACATGGATGGAAAGGTCTCTTTACTCTCAGTTTAACGGTGAAAACCGCAACCACCAACGAGGCTTGGTTGCGGAGATATCGGGTTTTAAAGAGATTTTGATTTTTAAAGTTTTTAACGATGCCGGCATCGCAAGTTTTGTCAAAAAGTGATGAAAAATTTTTTTGTGGAGATTTAAAAAATGGCGTACATGGATGGAAAGGTCTCTTTACTCTCAGTTTAACGGTGAAAACCGCAACCACCAACGAGGCTTGGTTGCGGAGATATCGGCTTTTAAAGAGGTTTTGATTTTTAAAGTTTTTAACGATGCCGGCATCGCAAGTTTTGTCAAAAAGTGATGAAAAATTTTTTGTGGAGATTTAAAAAATGGCGTACATGGATGGAAAGGTCTCTTTACTCTCAGTTTAACGGTGAAAACCGCAACCACCAACGAGGCTTGGTTGCGGAGATATCGGGTTTTAAAGAGATTTTGATTTTTAAAGTTTTTAACGATGCCGGCATCGCAAGTTTTGTCAAAAAGTGATGAAAAATTTTTTTGTGGAGATTTAAAAAATGGCGTACATGGATGGAAAGGTCTCTTTACTCTCAGTTTAACGGTGAAAACCGCAACCACCAACGAGGCTTGGTTGCGGAGATATCGGGTTTTAAAGAGATTTTGATTTTTAAAGTTTTTAACGATGCCGGCATCGCAAGTTTTGTCAAAAAGTGATGAAAAATTTTTTTGTGGAGATTTAAAAAATGGCGTACATGGATGGAAAGGTCTCTTTACTCTCAGTTTAACGGTGAAAACCGCAACCACCAACGAGGCTTGGTTGCGGAGATATCGGCTTTTAAAGAGATTTTGATTTTTAAAGTTTTTAACGATGCCGGCATCGCAAGTTTTGTCAAAAAGTGATGAAAAATTTTTTTGTGGAGATTTAAAAAATGGCGTACATGGATGGAAAGGTCTCTTTACTCTCAGATTAATGGTGAAAACCGCAACCACCAACGAGGCTTGGTTGCGGAGATATCGGGTTTTAAAGAGATTTTGATTTTTAAAGTTTTTAACGATGCCGGCATCGCAAGTTTTGTCAAAAAGTGATGAAAAATTTTTTTGTGGTGATTTAAAAAATGGCGTACATGAATGGAAAGGTCTCTTTACTCTCAGTTTAACGGTGAAAACCGCAACCACCAACGAGGCTTGGTTGCGGAGATATCGGGTTTTAAAGAGATTTTGATTTTTAAAGTTTTTAACGATGCCGGCATCGCAAGTTTTGTCAAAAAGTGATGAAAAATTTTTTTGTGGAGATTTAAAAAATGGCGTACATGGATGGAAAGGTCTCTTTACTCTCAGTTTAACGGTGAAAACCGCAACCACCAACGAGGCTTGGTTGCGGAGATATCGGGTTTTAAAGAGATTTTGATTTTTAAAGTTTTTAACGATGCCGGCATCGCAAGTTTTGTCAAAAAGTGATGAAAAATTTTTTTGTGGAGATTTAAAAAATGGCGTACATGGATGGAAAGGTCTCTTTACTCTCAGTTTAACGGTGAAAACCGCAACCACCAACGAGGCTTGGTTGCGGAGATATCGGCTTTTAAAGAGATTTTGATTTTTAAAGTTTTTAACGATGCCGGCATCGCAAGTTTTGTCAAAAAGTGATGAAAAATTTTTTTGTGGAGATTTAAAAAATGACGTACATGGATGGAAAGGTCTCTTTACTCTCAGTTTAACGGTGAAAACCGCAACCACCAACGAGGCTTGGTTGCGGAGATATCGGCTTTTAAAGAGATTTTGATTTTTAAAGTTTTTAACGATGCCGGCATCGCAAGTTTTGTCAAAAAGTGATGAAAAATTTTTTTGTGGAGATTTAAAAAATGGCGTACATGGATGGAAAGGTCTCTTTACTCTCAGTTTAACGGTGAAAACCGCAACCACCAACGAGGCTTGGTTGCGGAGATATCGGGTTTTAAAGAGATTTTGATTTTTAAAGTTTTTAACGATGCCGGCATCGCAAGTTTTGTCAAAAAGTGATGAAAAATTTTTTTGTGGAGATTTAAAAAATGGCGTACATGGATGGAAAGGTCTCTTTACTCTCAGTTTAATGGTGAAAACCGCAACCACCAACGAGGCTTGGTTGCGGAGATATCGGGTTTTAAAGAGATTTTGATTTTTAAAGTTTTTAACGATGCCGGCATCGCAAGTTTTGTCAAAAAGTGATGAAAAATTTTTTTGTGGAGATTTAAAAAATGGCGTACATGGATGGAAAGGTCTCTTTACTCTCAGTTTAACGGTGAAAACCGCAACCACCAACGAGGCTTGGTTGCGGAGATATCGGCTTTTAAAGAGATTTTGATTTTTAAAGTTTTTAACGATGCCGGCATCGCAAGTTTTGTCAAAAAGTGATGAAAAATTTTTTTTGTGGAGATTTAAAAAATGGCGTACATGGATGGAAAGGTCTCTTTACTCTCAGTTTAACGGTGAAAACCGCAACCACCAACGAGGCTTGGTTGCGGAGATATCGGGTTTTAAAGAGATTTTGATTTTTAAAGTTTTTAACGATGCCGGCATCGCAAGTTTTGTCAAAAAGTGATGAAAAATTTTTTTGTGGAGATTTAAAAAATGGCGTACATAGATGGAAAGGTCTCTTCACTCTCAGTTTAACGGTGAAAACCGCAACCACCAACGAGGCTTGGTTGCGGAGATATCGGGTTTTAAAGAGATTTTGATTTTTAAAGTTTTTAACGATGCCGGCATCGCAAGTTTTGTCAAAAAGTGATGAAAAATTTTTTTGTGGAGATTTAAAAAATGGCGTACATGGATGGAAAGGTCTCTTTACTCTCAGTTTAACGGTGAAAACCGCAACCACCAACGAGGCTTGGTTGCGGAGATATCGGCTTTTAAAGAGATTTTGATTTTTAAAGTTTTTAACGATGCCGGCATCGCAAGTTTTGTCAAAAAGTGATGAAAAATTTTTTTGTGGAGATTTAAAAAATTGCGTACATGGATGGAAAGGTCTCTTTACTTTCAGTTTAACGGTGAAAACCGCAACCACCAACGAGGCTTGGTTGCGGAGATATCGGGTTTTAAAGAGATTTTGATTTTTAAAGTTTTTAACGATGCCGGCATCGCAAGTTTTGTCAAAAAGTAATGAAAATTTTTTTTGTGGAGATTTAAAAAATGGCGTACATGGATGGAAAGGTCTCTTTACTCTCAGTTTAACGGTGAAAACCGCAACCACCAACGAGGCTTGGTTGCGGAGATATCGGGTTTTAAAGAGATTTTGATTTTTAAAGTTTTTAACGATGCCGGCATCGCAAGTTTTGTCAAAAAGTGATGAAAAATTTTTTTGTGGAGATTTAAAAAATGGCGTACATGGATGGAAAGGTCTCTTTACTCTCAGTTTAATGGTGAAAACCGCAACCACCAACGAGGCTTGGTTGCGGAGATATCGGGTTTTAAAGAGATTTTGATTTTTAAAGTTTTTAACGATGCCGGCATCGCAAGTTTTGTCAAAAAGTGATGAAAAATTTTTTTGTGGAGATTTAAAAAATGGCGTACATGGATGGAAAGGTCTCTTTACTCTCAGTTTAACGGTGAAAACCGCAACCACCAACGAGGCTTGGTTGCGGAGATATCGGGTTTTAAAGAGATTTTGATTTTTAAAGTTTTTAACGATGCCGGCATCGCAAGTTTTGTCAAAAAGTGATGAAAAATTTTTTTGTGGAGATTTAAAAAATGGCGTAAATGGATGGAAAGGTCTCTTTACTCTCAGTTTAATGGTGAAAACCGCAACCACCAACGAGGCTTGGTTGCGGAGATATCGGGTTTTAAAGAGATTTTGATTTTTAAAGTTTTTAACGATGCCGGCATCGCAAGTTTTGTCAAAAAGTGATGAAAAATTTTTTTGTGGAGATTTAAAAAATGGCGTACATGGATGGAAAGGTCTCTTTACTCTCAGTTTAACGGTGAAAACCGCAACCACCAACGAGGCTTGGTTGCGGAGATATCGGCTTTTAAAGAGATTTTGATTTTTAAAGTTTTTAACGATGCCGGCATCGCAAGTTTTGTCAAAAAGTGATGAAAAATTTTTTTGTGGAGATTTAAAAAATGGCGTACATGGATGGAAAGGTCTCTTTACTCTCAGTTTAACGGTGAAAACCGCAACCACCAACGAGGCTTGGTTGCGGAGATATCGGGTTTTAAAGAGATTTTGATTTTTAAAGTTTTTAACGATGCCGGCATCGCAAGTTTTGTCAAAAAGTGATGAAAAATTTTTTTGTGGAGATTTAAAAAATGGCGTACATGGATGGAAAGGTCTCTTTACTCTCAGTTTAACGGTGAAAACCGCAACCACCAACGAGGCTTGGTTGCGGAGATATCGGGTTTTAAAGAGATTTTGATTTTTAAAGTTTTTAACGATGCCGGCATCGCAAGTTTTGTCAAAAAGTGATGAAAAATTTTTTTGTGGAGATTTAAAAAATGGCGTACATGAATGGAAAGGTCTCTTTACTCTCAGTTTAACGGTGAAAACCGCAACCACCAACGAGGCTTGGTTGCGGAGATATCGGCTTTTAAAGAGATTTTGATTTTTAAAGTTTTTAACGATGCCGGCATCGCAAGTTTTGTCAAAAAGTGATGAAAAATTTTTTTGTGGAGATTTAAAAAATGGCGTACATGGATGGAAAGGTCTCTTTACTCTCAGTTTAACGGTGAAAACCGCAACCACCAACGAGGCTTGGTTGCGGAGATATCGGGTTTTAAAGAGATTTTGATTTTTAAAGTTTTTAACGATGCCGGCATCGCAAGTTTTGTCAAAAAGTGATGAAAAATTTTTTTGTGGAGATTTAAAAAATGGCGTACATGGATGGAAAGGTCTCTTTACTCTCAGTTTAACGGTGAAAACCGCAACCACCAACGAGGCTTGGTTGCGGAGATATCGGCTTTTAAAGAGATTTTGATTTTTAAAGTTTTTAACGATGCCGGCATCGCAAGTTTTGTCAAAAAGTGATGAAAAATTTTTTTGTGGAGATTTAAAAAATGACGTACATGGATGGAAAGGTCTCTTTACTCTCAGTTTAACGGTGAAAACCGCAACCACCAACGAGGCTTGGTTGCGGAGATATCGGCTTTTAAAGAGATTTTGATTTTTAAAGTTTTTAACGATGCCGGCATCGCAAGTTTTGTCAAAAAGTGATGAAAAATTTTTTTGTGGAGATTTAAAAAATGGCGTACATGGATGGAAAGGTCTCTTTACTCTCAGTTTAACGGTGAAAACCGCAACCACCAACGAGGCTTGGTTGCGGAGATATCGGGTTTTAAAGAGATTTTGATTTTTAAAGTTTTTAACGATGCCGGCATCGCAAGTTTTGTCAAAAAGTGATGAAAAATTTTTTTGTGGAGATTTAAAAAATGGCGTACATGGATGGAAAGGTCTCTTTACTCTCAGTTTAATGGTGAAAACCGCAACCACCAACGAGGCTTGGTTGCGGAGATATCGGGTTTTAAAGAGATTTTGATTTTTAAAGTTTTTAACGATGCCGGCATCGCAAGTTTTGTCAAAAAGTGATGAAAAATTTTTTTGTGGAGATTTAAAAAATGGCGTACATGGATGGAAAGGTCTCTTTACTCTCAGTTTAACGGTGAAAACCGCAACCACCAACGAGGCTTGGTTGCGGAGATATCGGCTTTTAAAGAGATTTTGATTTTTAAAGTTTTTAACGATGCCGGCATCGCAAGTTTTGTCAAAAAGTGATGAAAAATTTTTTTTGTGGAGATTTAAAAAATGGCGTACATGGATGGAAAGGTCTCTTTACTCTCAGTTTAACGGTGAAAACCGCAACCACCAACGAGGCTTGGTTGCGGAGATATCGGGTTTTAAAGAGATTTTGATTTTTAAAGTTTTTAACGATGCCGGCATCGCAAGTTTTGTCAAAAAGTGATGAAAAATTTTTTTGTGGAGATTTAAAAAATGGCGTACATGGATGGAAAGGTCTCTTTACTCTCAGTTTAACGGTGAAAACCGCAACCACCAACGAGGATTGGTTGCGGAGATATCGGCTTTTAAAGAGATTTTGATTTTTAAAGTTTTTAACGATGCCGGCATCGCAAGTTTTGTCAAAAAGTGATGAAAAATTTTTTTGTGGAGATTTAAAAAATGGCGTACATGGATGGAAAGGTCTCTTTACTCTCAGTTTAACGGTGAAAACCGCAACCACCAACGAGGCTTGGTTGCGGAGATATCGGGTTTTAAAGAGATTTTGATTTTTAAAGTTTTTAACGACGCCGGCATCGCAAGTTTTGTCAAAAAGTGATGAAAAATTTTTTTGTGGAGATTTAAAAAATGGCGTACATGGATGGAAAGGTCTCTTTACTCTCAGTTTAACGGTGAAAACCGCAACCACCAACGAGGCTTGGTTGCGGAGATATCGGGTTTTAAAGAGATTTTGATTTTTAAAGTTTTTAACGATGCCGGCATCGCAAGTTTTGTCAAAAAGTGATGAAAAATTTTTTTGTGGAGATTTAAAAAATGGCGTACATGGATGGAAAGGTCTCTTTACTCTCAGTTTAACGGTGAAAACCGCAACCACCAACGAGGCTTGGTTGCGGAGATATCGGGTTTTAAAGAGATTTTGATTTTTAAAGTTTTTAACGATGCCGGCATCGCAAGTTTTGTCAAAAAGTGATGAAAAATTTTTTTGTGGAGATTTAAAAAATGGCGTACATGGATGGAAAGGTCTCTTTACTCTCAGTTTAACGGTGAAAACCGCAACCACCAACGAGGCTTGGTTGCGGAGATATCGGGTTTTAAAGAGATTTTGATTTTTAAAGTTTTTAACGATGCCGGCATCGCAAGTTTTGTCAAAAAGTGATGAAAAATTTTTTTGTGGAGATTTAAAAAATGGCGTACATGGATGGAAAGGTCTCTTTACTCTCAGTTTAACGGTGAAAACCGCAACCACCAACGAGGCTTGGTTGCGGAGATATCGGCTTTTAAAGAGGTTTTGATTTTTAAAGTTTTTAACGATGCCGGCATCGCAAGTTTTGTCAAAAAGTGATGAAAAATTTTTTGTGGAGATTTAAAAAATGACGTACATGGATGGAAAGGTCTCTTTACTCTCAGTTTAACGGTGAAAACCGCAACCACCAACGAGGCTTGGTTGCGGAGATATCGGGTTTTAAAGAGATTTTGATTTTTAAAGTTTTTAACGATGCCGGCATCGCAAGTTTTGTCAAAAAGTGATGAAAAATTTTTTTGTGGAGATTTAAAAAATGGCGTACATAGATGGAAAGGTCTCTTTACTCTCAGTTTAACGGTGAAAACCGCAACCACCAACGAGGCTTGGTTGCGGAGATATCGGGTTTTAAAGAGATTTTGATTTTTAAAGTTTTTAACGAAGTTTAACGGTGAAAACCGCAACCACCAACGAGGATTGGTTGCGGAGATATCGGGTTTTAAAGAGATTTTGATTTTTAAAGTTTTTAACGATGCCGGCATCGCAAGTTTTGTCAAAAAGTGATGAAAATTTTTTTTGTGGAGATTTAAAAAATGGCGTACATGGATGGAAAGGTCTCTTTACTCTCAGTTTAACGGTGAAAACCGCAACCACCAACGAGGCTTGGTTGCGGAGATATCGGGTTTTAAAGAGATTTTGATTTTTAAAGTTTTTAACGATGCCGGCATCGCAAGTTTTGTCAAAAAGTGATGAAAAATTTTTTTGTGGAGATTTAAAAAATGGCGTACATGGATGGAAAGGTCTCTTTACGTCTCTAACGGTGAAAACCGCAACCACCAACGAGGCTTGGTTGCGGAGATATCGGGTTTTAAAGAGATTTTGATTTTTAAAGTTTTTAACGATGCCGGCATCGCAAGTTTTGTCAAAAAGTGATGAAAAATTTTTTTGTGGAGATTTAAAAAATGGCGTACATGGATGGAAAGGTCTCTTTACTCTCAGTTTAACGGTGAAAACCGCAACCACCAACGAGGCTTGGTTGCGGAGATATCGGGTTTTAAAGAGATTTTGATTTTTAAAGTTTTTAACGATGCCGGCATCGCAAGTTTTGTCAAAAAGTGATGAAAAATTTTTTTGTGGAGATTTAAAAAATGGCGTACATGGATGGAAAGGTCTCTTTACTCTCAGTTTAACGGTGAAAACTGCAACCACCAACGAGGCTTGGTTGCGGAGATATCGGCTTTTAAAGAGGTTTTGATTTTTAAAGTTTTTAACGATGCCGGCATCGCAAGTTTTGTCAAAAAGTGATGAAAAATTTTTTGTGGAGATTTAAAAAATGGCGTACATGGATGGAAAGGTCTCTTTACTCTCAGTTTAACGGTGAAAACCGCAACCACCAACGAGGCTTGGTTGCGGAGATATCGGGTTTTAAAGAGATTTTGATTTTTAAAGTTTTTAACGATGCCGGCATCGCAAGTTTTGTCAAAAAGTGATGAAAAATTTTTTTGTGGAGATTTAAAAAATGGCGTACATGGATGGAAAGGTCTCTTTACTCTCAGTTTAACGGTGAAAACCGCAACCACCAACGAGGCTTGGTTGCGGAGATATCGGCTTTTAAAGAGATTTTGATTTTTAAAGTTTTTAACGACGCCGGCATCGCAAGTTTTGTCAAAAAGTGATGAAAAATTTTTTTGTGGAGATTTAAAAAATGGCGTACATGGATGGAAAGGTCTCTTTACTCTCAGTTTAACGGTGAAAACCGCAACCACCAACGAGGCTTGGTTGCGGAGATATCGGGTTTTAAAGAGATTTTGATTTTTAAAGTTTTTAACGATGCCGGCATCGCAAGTTTTGTCAAAAAGTGATGAAAAATTTTTTTGTGGAGATTTAAAAAATGGCGTACATGGATGGAAAGGTCTCTTTACTCTCAGTTTAACGGTGAAAACCACAACCACCAACGAGGCTTGGTTGCGGAGATATCGGGTTTTAAAGAGATTTTGATTTTTAAAGTTTTTAATGATGCCGGCATCGCAAGTTTTGTCAAAAAGTGATGAAAAATTTTTTTGTGGAGATTTAAAAAATGGCGTACATGGATGGAAAGGTCTCTTTACTCTTTACTCTCAGTTTAACGGTGAAAACCGCAACCACCAACGAGGCTTGGTTGCGGAGATATCGGGTTTTAAAGAGATTTTGATTTTTAAAGTTTTTAACGATGCCGGCATCGCAAGTTTTGTCAAAAAGTGATGAAAAATTTTTTTGTGGAGATTTAAAAAATGGCGTACATGGATGGAAAGGTCTCTTTACTCTCAGTTTAACGGTGAAAACCGCAACCACCAACGAGGCTTGGTTGCGGAGATATCGGGTTTTAAAGAGATTTTGATTTTTAAAGTTTTTAACGACGCCGGCATCGCAAGTTTTGTCAAAAAGTGATGAAAAATTTTTTTGTGGAGATTTAAAAAATGGCGTACATGGATGGAAAGGTCTCTTTACTCTCAGTTTAACGGTGAAAACCGCAACCACCAACGAGGCTTGGTTGCGGAGATATCGGGTTTTAAAGAGATTTTGATTTTTAAAGTTTTTAACGATGCCGGCATCGCAAGTTTTGTCAAAAAGTGATGAAAAATTTTTTTGTGGAGATTTAAAAAATGGCGTACATGGATGGAAAGGTCTCTTTACTCTCAGTTTAACGGTGAAAACCGCAACCACCAACGAGGCTTGGTTGCGGAGATATCGGCTTTTAAAGAGATTTTGATTTTTAAAGTTTTTAACGATGCCGGCATCGCAAGTTTTGTCAAAAAGTGATGAAAAATTTTTTTGTGGAGATTTAAAAAATGGCGTACATAGATGGAAAGGTCTCTTTACTCTCAGTTTAACGGTGAAAACCGCAACCACCAACGAGGCTTGGTTGCGGAGATATCGGGTTTTAAAGAGATTTTGATTTTTAAAGTTTTTAACGATGCCGGCATCGCAAGTTTTGTCAAAAAGTGATGAAAAATTTTTTTGTGGAGATTTAAAAAATGGCGTACATGGATGGAAAGGTCTCTTTACTCTCAGTTTAACGGTGAAAACCGCAACCACCAACGAGGATTGGTTGCGGAGATATCGGCTTTTAAAGAGATTTTGATTTTTAAAGTTTTTAACGATGCCGGCATCGCAAGTTTTGTCAAAAAGTGATGAAAATTTTTTTTTGTGGAGATTTAAAAAATGGCGTACATGGATGGAAAGGTCTCTTTACTCTCAGTTTAACGGTGAAAACCGCAACCACCAACGAGGCTTGGTTGCGGAGATATCGGGTTTTAAAGAGATTTTGATTTTTAAAGTTTTTAACGATGGCGTACATGGATGGAAAGGTCTCTTTACGTCTCTAACGGTGAAAACCGCAACCACCAACGAGGCTTGGTTGCGGAGATATCGGGTTTTAAAGAGATTTTGATTTTTAAAGTTTTTAACGATGCCGGCATCGCAAGTTTTGTCAAAAAGTGATGAAAAATTTTTTTGTGGAGATTTAAAAAATGGCGTACATAGATGGAAAGGTCTCTTTACTCTCAGTTTAACGGTGAAAACCGCAACCACCAACGAGGCTTGGTTGCGGAGATATCGGGTTTTAAAGAGATTTTGATTTTTAAAGTTTTTAACGATGCCGGCATCGCAAGTTTTGTCAAAAAGTGATGAAAAATTTTTTTGTGGAGATTTAAAAAATGGCGTACATGGATGGAAAGGTCTCTTTACTCTCAGTTTAACGGTGAAAACCGCAACCACCAACGAGGATTGGTTGCGGAGATATCGGCTTTTAAAGAGATTTTGATTTTTAAAGTTTTTAACGATGCCGGCATCGCAAGTTTTGTCAAAAAGTGATGAAAAATTTTTTTGTGGAGATTTAAAAAATGGCGTACATGGATGGAAAGGTCTCTTTACTCTCAGTTTAACGGTGAAAACCGCAACCACCAACGAGGATTGGTTGCGGAGATATCGGCTTTTAAAGAGATTTTGATTTTTAAAGTTTTTAACGATGCCGGCATCGCAAGTTTTGTCAAAAAGTGATGAAAATTTTTTCTGTGGAGATTTAAAAAATGGCGTACATGGATGGAAAGGTCTCTTTACTCTCAGTTTAACGGTGAAAACCGCAACCACCAACGAGGCTTGGTTGCGGAGATATCGGGTTTTAAAGAGATTTTGATTTTTAAAGTTTTTAACGATGCCGGCATCGCAAGTTTTGTCAAAAAGTGATGAAAAATTTTTTTGTGGAGATTTAAAAAATGGCGTACATGGATGGAAAGGTCTCTTTACTCTCAGTTTAACGGTGAAAACCGCAACCACCAACGAGGCTTGGTTGCGGAGATATCGGGTTTTAAAGAGATTTTGATTTTTAAAGTTTTTAACGATGCCGGCATCGCAAGTTTTGTCAAAAAGTGATGAAAAATTTTTTTGTGGAGATTTAAAAAATGGCGTACATGGATGGAAAGGTCTCTTTACTCTCAGTTTAACGGTGAAAACCGCAACCACCAACGAGGCTTGGTTGCGGAGATATCGGCTTTTAAAGAGGTTTTGATTTTTAAAGTTTTTAACGATGCCGGCATCGCAAGTTTTGTCAAAAAGTGATGAAAAATTTTTTGTGGAGATTTAAAAAATGGCGTACATGGATGGAAAGGTCTCTTTACTCTCAGTTTAACGGTGAAAACCGCAACCACCAACGAGGCTTGGTTGCGGAGATATCGGCTTTTAAAGAGATTTTGATTTTTAAAGTTTTTAACGATGCCGGCATCGCAAGTTTTGTCAAAAAGTGATGAAAATTTTTTTTGTGGAGATTTAAAAAATGGCGTACATGGATGGAAAGGTCTCTTTACTCTCAGTTTAACGGTGAAAACCGCAACCACCAACGAGGCTTGGTTGCGGAGATATCGGCTTTTAAAGAGATTTTGATTTTTAAAGTTTTTAACGATCCGGCATCGCAAGTTTTGTCAAAAAGTGATGAAAAATTTTTTTGTGGAGATTTAAAAAATGGCGTACATGGATGGAAAGGTCTCTTTACTCTCAGTTTAACGGTGAAAACCGCAACCACCAACGAGGCTTGGTTGCGGAGATATCGGGTTTTAAAGAGATTTTGATTTTTAAAGTTTTTAACGATGCCGGCATCGCAAGTTTTGTCAAAAAGTGATGAAAAATTTTTTTGTGGAGATTTAAAAAATTGCGTACATGGATGGAAAGGTCTCTTTACTCTCAGTTTAACGGTGAAAACCGCAACCACCAACGGGGCTTGGTTGTGGAGATATCGGGTTTTAAAGAGATTTTGATTTTTAAAGTTTTTAACGATGCCGGCATCGCAAGTTTTGTCAAAAAGTGATGAAAAATTTTTTTGTGGAGATTTAAAAAATGGCGTACATGGATGGAAAGGTCTCTTTACGTCTCTAACGGTGAAAACCGCAACCACCAACGAGGCTTGGTTGCGGAGATATCGGGTTTTAAAGAGATTTTGATTTTTAAAGTTTTTAACGATGCCGGCATCGCAAGTTTTGTCAAAAAGTGATGAAAAATTTTTTTGTGGAGATTTAAAAAATGGCGTACATGGATGGAAAGGTCTCTTTACTCTCAGTTTAACGGTGAAAACCGCAACCACCAACGAGGCTTGGTTGCGGAGATATCGGCTTTTAAAGAGATTTTGATTTTTAAAGTTTTTAACGATGCCGGCATCGCAAGTTTTGTCAAAAAGTGATGAAAAATTTTTTTGTGGAGATTTAAAAAATGGCGTACATGGATGGAAAGGTCTCTTTACTCTCAGTTTAACGGTGAAAACCGCAACCACCAACGAGGCTTGGTTGCGGAGATATCGGCTTTTAAAGAGATTTTGATTTTTAAAGTTTTTAACGATGCCGGCATCGCAAGTTTTTGTCAAAAAGTGATGAAAAATTTTTTTGTGGAGATTTAAAAAATGGCGTACATGGATGGAAAGGTCTCTTTACTCTCAGTTTAACGGTGAAAACCGCAACCACCAACGAGGCTTGGTTGCGGAGATATCGGCTTTTAAAGAGATTTTGATTTTTAAAGTTTTTAACGATCCGGCATCGCAAGTTTTGTCAAAAAGTGATGAAAAATTTTTTTGTGGAGATTTAAAAAATGGCGTACATGGATGGAAAGGTCTCTTTACTCTCAGTTTAACGGTGAAAACCGCAACCACCAACGAGGCTTGGTTGCGGAGATATCGGGTTTTAAAGAGATTTTGATTTTTAAAGTTTTTAACGATGCCGGCATCGCAAGTTTTGTCAAAAAGTGATGAAAAATTTTTTTGTGGAGATTTAAAAAATGGCGTATATGGATGGAAAGGTCTCTTTACTCTCAGTTTAACGGTGAAAACCGCAACCACCAACGAGGCTTGGTTGCGGAGATATCGGGTTTTAAAGAGATTTTGATTTTTAAAGTTTTTAACGATGCCGGCATCGCAAGTTTTGTCAAAAAGTGATGAAAAAATTTTTTGTGGAGATTTAAAAAATGGCGTACATGGATGGAAAGGTCTCTTTACTCTCAGTTTAACGGTGAAAACCGCAACCACCAACGAGGCTTGGTTGCGGAGATATCGGCTTTTAAAGAGATTTTGATTTTTAAAGTTTTTAACGATGCCGGCATCGCAAGTTTTGTCAAAAAGTGATGAAAAATTTTTTTGTGGAGATTTAAAAAATGGCGTACATGGATGGAAAGGTCTCTTTACTCTCAGTTTAACGGTGAAAACCGCAACCACCAACGAGGCTTGGTTGCGGAGATATCGGGTTTTAAAGAGATTTTGATTTTTAAAGTTTTTAACGATGCCGGCATCGCAAGTTTTGTCAAAAAGTGATGAAAAATTTTTTTGTGGAGATTTAAAAAATGGCGTACATGGATGGAAAGGTCTCTTTACTCTCAGTTTAACGGTGAAAACCGCAACCACCAACGAGGCTTGGTTGCGGAGATATCGGGTTTTAAAGAGATTTTGATTTTTAAAGTTTTTAACGATGCCGGCATCGCAAGTTTTGTCAAAAAGTGATGAAAAATTTTTTTGTGGAGATTTAAAAAATGGCGTACATGGATGGAAAGGTCTCCTTACTCTCAGTTTAACGGTGAAAACCGCAACCACCAACGAGGCTTGGTTGCGGAGATATCGGCTTTTAAAGAGATTTTGATTTTTAAAGTTTTTAACGATCCGGCATCGCAAGTTTTGTCAAAAAGTGATGAAAAATTTTTTTGTGGAGATTTAAAAAATGGCGTACATGGATGGAAAGGTCTCTTTACTCTCAGTTTAACGGTGAAAACCGCAACCACCAACGAGGCTTGGTTGCGGAGATATCGGGTTTTAAAGAGATTTTGATTTTTAAAGTTTTTAACGATGCCGGCATCGCAAGTTTTGTCAAAAAGTGATGAAAAATTTTTTTGTGGAGATTTAAAAAATGGCGTACATGGATGGAAAGGTCTCTTTACTCTCAGTTTAACGGTGAAAACCGCAACCACCAACGAGGCTTGGTTGCGGAGATATCGGCTTTTAAAGAGATTTTGATTTTTAAAGTTTTTAACGATCCGGCATCGCAAGTTTTGTCAAAAAGTGATGAAAAATTTTTTTGTGGAGATTTAAAAAATGGCGTACATGGATGGAAAGGTCTCTTTACTCTCAGTTTAACGGTGAAAACCGCAACCACCAACGAGGCTTGGTTGCGGAGATATCGGGTTTTAAAGAGATTTTGATTTTTAAAGTTTTTAACGATGCCGGCATCGCAAGTTTTGTCAAAAAGTGATGAAAAATTTTTTTGTGGAGATTTAAAAAATGGCGTACATGGATGGAAAGGTCTCTTTACTCTCAGTTTAACGGTGAAAACCGCAACCACCAACGGGGCTTGGTTGTGGAGATATCGGGTTTTAAAGAGATTTTGATTTTTAAAGTTTTTAACGATGCCGGCATCGCAAGTTTTGTCAAAAAGTGATGAAAAATTTTTTTGTGGAGATTTAAAAAATGGCGTACATGGATGGAAAGGTCTCTTTACGTCTCTAACGGTGAAAACCGCAACCACCAACGAGGCTTGGTTGCGGAGATATCGGGTTTTAAAGAGATTTTGATTTTTAAAGTTTTTAACGATGCCGGCATCGCAAGTTTTGTCAAAAAGTGATGAAAAATTTTTTTGTGGAGATTTAAAAAATGGCGTACATGGATGGAAAGGTCTCTTTACTCTCAGTTTAACGGTGAAAACCGCAACCACCAACGAGGCTTGGTTGCGGAGATATCGGCTTTTAAAGAGATTTTGATTTTTAAAGTTTTTAACGATGCCGGCATCGCAAGTTTTGTCAAAAAGTGATGAAAAATTTTTTTGTGGAGATTTAAAAAATGGCGTACATGGATGGAAAGGTCTCTTTACTCTCAGTTTAACGGTGAAAACCGCAACCACCAACGAGGCTTGGTTGCGGAGATATCGGCTTTTAAAGAGATTTTGATTTTTAAAGTTTTTAACGATGCCGGCATCGCAAGTTTTTGTCAAAAAGTGATGAAAAATTTTTTTGTGGAGATTTAAAAAATGGCGTACATGGATGGAAAGGTCTCTTTACTCTTTACTCTCAGTTTAACGGTGAAAACCGCAACCACCAACGAGGCTTGGTTGCGGAGATATCGGGTTTTAAAGAGATTTTGATTTTTAAAGTTTTTAACGATGCCGGCATCGCAAGTTTTGTCAAAAAGTGATGAAAAATTTTTTTGTGGAGATTTAAAAAATGGCGTACATGGATGGAAAGGTCTCTTTACTCTCAGTTTAACGGTGAAAACCGCAACCACCAACGAGGCTTGGTTGCGGAGATATCGGGTTTTAAAGAGATTTTGATTTTTAAAGTTTTTAACGATGCCGGCATCGCAAGTTTTGTCAAAAAGTGATGAAAAATTTTTTTGTGGAGATTTAAAAAATGGCGTACATGGATGGAAAGGTCTCTTTACTCTCAGTTTAACGGTGAAAACCGCAACCACCAACGAGGCTTGGTTGCGGAGATATCGGCTTTTAAAGAGATTTTGATTTTTAAAGTTTTTAACGATGCCGGCATCGCAAGTTTTGTCAAAAAGTGATGAAAAATTTTTTTGTGGAGATTTAAAAAATGGCGTACATGGATGGAAAGGTCTCTTTACTCTCAGTTTAACGGTGAAAACCGCAACCACAAACGAGGCTTGGTTGCGGAGATATCGGGTTTTAAAGAGATTTTGATTTTTAAAGTTTTTAACTATGCCGGCATCGCAAATGGCGTACATGGATGGAAAGGTCTCTTTACTCTCAGTTTAACGGTGAAAACCGCAATTACCAACGAGGCTTGGTTGCGGAGATATCGGCTTTTAAAGAGATTTTGATTTTTAAAGTTTTTAACGATGCCGGCATCGCAAGTTTTGTCAAAAAGTGATGAAAAATTTTTTTGTGGAGATTTAAAAAATGGCGTACATGGATGGAAAGGTCTCTTTACTCTCAGTTTAACGGTGAAAACCGCAACCACCAACGAGGCTTGGTTGCGGAGATATCGGGTTTTAAAGAGATTTTGATTTTTAAAGTTTTTAACGATGCCGGCATCGCAAGTTTTGTCAAAAAGTGATGAAAAATTTTTTTGTGGAGATTTAAAAAATGGCGTACATGGATGGAAAGGTCTCTTTACTCTCAGTTTAACGGTGAAAACCGCAACCACCAACGAGGCTTGGTTGCGGAGATATCGGGTTTTAAAGAGATTTTGATTTTTAAAGTTTTTAACGATGCCGGCATCGCAAGTTTTGTCAAAAAGTGATGAAAATTTTTTTTGTTGAGATTTAAAACATGGCGTACATGGATGGAAAGGTCTCTTTACTCTCAGTTTAACGCTGAAAACCGCAACCACCAACGAGGCTTGGTTGCGGAGATATCGGCTTTTAAAGAGATTTTGATTTTTAAAGTTTTTAACGATGCCGGCATCGCAAGTTTTGTCAAAAAGTGATGAAAATTTTTTTGTGGAGACTTAAAAATTGGCGTACATGGATGGAAAGGTCTCTTTACTCTCAGTTTAACGGTGAAAACCGCAACCACCAACGAGGCTTGGTTGCGGAGATATCGGCTTTTAAAGAGATTTTGATTTTTAAAGTTTTTAACGATGCCGGCATCGCAAGTTTTGTCAAAAAGTGATGAAAAATTTTTTTGTGGAGATTTAAAAAATGGCGTACATGGATGGAAAGGTCTCTTTACTCTCAGTTTAACGGTGAAAACCGCAACCACCAACGAGGCTTGGTTGCGGAGATATCGGCTTTTAAAGAGATTTTGATTTTTAAAGTTTTTAACGATCCGGCATCGCAAGTTTTGTCAAAAAGTGATGAAAAATTTTTTTGTGGAGATTTAAAAAATGGCGTACATGGATGGAAAGGTCTCTTTACTCTCAGTTTAACGGTGAAAACCGCAACCACCAACGAGGCTTGGTTGCGGAGATATCGGGTTTTAAAGAGATTTTGATTTTTAAAGTTTTTAACGATGCCGGCATCGCAAGTTTTGTCAAAAAGTGATGAAAAATTTTTTTGTGGAGATTTAAAAAATGGCGTACATGGATGGAAAGGTCTCTTTACTCTCAGTTTAACGGTGAAAACCGCAACCACCAACGAGGCTTGGTTGCGGAGATATCGGGTTTTAAAGAGATTTTGATTTTTAAAGTTTTTAACGATGCCGGCATCGCAAGTTTTGTCAAAAAGTGATGAAAAATTTTTTTGTGGAGATTTAAAAAATGGCGTACATGGATGGAAAGGTCTCTTTACTCTCAGTTTAACGGTGAAAACCGCAACCACCAACGAGGATTGGTTGCGGAGATATCGGCTTTTAAAGAGATTTTGATTTTTAAAGTTTTTAACGATGCCGGCATCGCAAGTTTTGTCAAAAAGTGATGAAAAATTTTTTTGTGGAGATTTAAAAAATGGCGTACATGGATGGAAAGGTCTCTTTACTCTCAGTTTAACGGTGAAAACCGCAACCACCAACGAGGCTTGGTTGTGGAGATATCGGCTTTTAAAGAGATTTTGATTTTTAAAGTTTTTAACGATGCCGGCATCGCAAGTTTTGTCAAAAAGTGATGAAAAATTTTTTTGTGGAGATTTTAAAAATGGCGTACATGGATGGAAAGGTCTCTTTACTCTCAGTTTAACGGTGAAAACCGCAACCACCAACGAGGATTGGTTGCGGAGATATCGGCTTTTAAAGAGATTTTGATTTTTAAAGTTTTTAACGATGCCGGCATCGCAAGTTTTGTCAAAAAGTGATGAAAAATTTTTTTGTGGAGATTTAAAAAATGGCGTACATGGATGGAAAGGTCTCTTTACTCTCAGTTTAACGGTGAAAACCGCAACCACCAACGAGGATTGGTTGCGGAGATATCGGGTTTTAAAGAGATTTTGATTTTTAAAGTTTTTAACGATGCCGGCATCGCAAGTTTTGTCAAAAAGTGATGAAAAATTTTTTTGTGGAGATTTAAAAAATGGCGTACATGGATGGAAAGGTCTCTTTACTCTCAGTTTAACGGTGAAAACCGCAACCACCAACGAGGCTTGGTTGTGGAGATATCGGCTTTTAAAGAGATTTTGATTTTTAAAGTTTTTAACGATGCCGGCATCGCAAGTTTTGTCAAAAAGTGATGAAAAATTTTTTTGTGGAGATTTTAAAAATGGCGTACATGGATGGAAAGGTCTCTTTACTCTCAGTTTAACGGTGAAAACCGCAACCACCAACGAGGCTTGGTTGCGGAGATATCGGCTTTTAAAGAGATTTTGATTTTTAAAGTTTTTAACGATTCCGGCATCGCAAGTTTTGTCAAAAAGTGATGAAAAATTTTTTTGTGGAGATTTAAAAAATGGCGTACATGGATGGAAAGGTCTCTTTACTCTCAGTTTAACGGTGAAAACCGCAACCACCAACGAGGATTGGTTGCGGAGATATCGGGTTTTAAAGAGATTTTGATTTTTAAAGTTTTTAACGATGCCGGCATCGCAAGTTTTGTCAAAAAGTGATGAAAAATTTTTTTGTGGAGATTTAAAAAATGGCGTACATGGATGGAAAGGTCTCTTTACTCTCAGTTTAACGGTGAAAACCGCAACCACCAACGAGGCTTGGTTGCGGAGATATCGGGTTTTAAAGAGATTTTGATTTTTAAAGTTTTTAACGATGCCGGCATCGCAAGTTTTGTCAAAAAGTGATGAAAAATTTTTTTGTGGAGATTTAAAAAATGGCGTACATGGATGGAAAGGTCTCTTTACTCTCAGTTTAACGGTGAAAACCGCAACCACCAACGAGGCTTGGTTGCGGAGATATCGGGTTTTAAAGAGATTTTGATTTTTAAAGTTTTTAACGATGCCGGCATCGCAAGTTTTGTCAAAAAGTGATGAAAAATTTTTTTGTTGAGATTTAAAACATGGCGTACATGGATGGAAAGGTCTCTTTACTCTCAGTTTAACGCTGAAAACCGCAAAAACCAACGAAGCTTGGTTGCGGAGATATCGGCTTTTAAAGAGATTTTGATTTTTAAAGTTTTTAACGATGCCGGCATCGCAAGTTTTGTCAAAAAGTGATGAAAATTTTTTTTGTGGAGACTTAAAAATTGGCGTACATGGATGGAAAGGTCTCTTTACTCTTAGTTTAACGGTGAAAACCGCAACCACCAACGAGGCTTGGTTGCGGAGATATCGGCTTTTAAAGAGATTTTGATTTTTAAAGTTTTTAACGATGCCGGCATCGCAAGTTTTGTCAAAAAGTGATGAAAAATTTTTTTGTGGAGATTTAAAAAATGGCGTACATGGATGGAAAGGTCTCTTTACTCTCAGTTTAACGGTGAAAACCGCAACCACCAACGAGGCTTGGTTGCGGAGATATCGGGTTTTAAAGAGATTTTGATTTTTAAAGTTTTTAACGATGCCGGCATCGCAAGTTTTGTCAAAAAGTGATGAAAAATTTTTTGTGGAGATTTAAAAAATGACGTACATGGATGGAAAGGTCTCTTTACTCTCAGTTTAACGGTGAAAACCGCAACCACCAACGAGGCTTGGTTGCGGAGATATCGGGTTTTAAAGAGATTTTGATTTTTAAAGTTTTTAACGATGCCGGCATCGCAAGTTTTGTCAAAAAGTGATGAAAAATTTTTTTGTGGAGATTTAAAAAATGGCGTACATGGATGGAAAGGTCTCTTTACTCTCAGTTTAACGGTGAAAACCGCAACCACCAACGAGGCTTGGTTGCGGAGATATCGGCTTTTAAAGAGATTTTGATTTTTAAAGTTTTTAACGATGCCGGCATCGCAAGTTTTGTCAAAAAGTGATGAAAAATTTTTTTGTGGAGATTTAAAAAATGGCGTACATGGATGGAAAGGTCTCTTTACTCTCAGTTTAACGGTGAAAACCACAACCACCAACGAGGCTTGGTTGCGGAGATATCGGGTTTTAAAGAGATTTTGATTTTTAAAGTTTTTAACGATGCCGGCATCGCAAGTTTTGTCAAAAAGTGATGAAAAATTTTTTTGTGGAGATTTAAAAAATGGATGGAAAGGTCTCTTTACTCTCAGTTTAACGGTGAAAACCGCAACCACCAACGAGGCTTGGTTGCGGAGATATCGGGTTTTAAAGAGATTTTGATTTTTAAAGTTTTTAACGATGCCGGCATCGCAAGTTTTGTCAAAAAGTGATGAAAAATTTTTTTGTGGAGATTTAAAAAATGGCGTACATGGATGGAAAGGTCTCTTTACTCTCAGTTTAACGGTGAAAACCGCAACCACCAACGAGGCTTGGTTGCGGAGATATCGGCTTTTAAAGAGATTTTGATTTTTAAAGTTTTTAACGATGCCGGCATCGCAAGTTTTGTCAAAAAGTGATGAAAAATTTTTTTGTGGAGATTTAAAAAATGGCGTACATGGATGGAAAGGTCTCTTTACTCTCAGTTTAACGGTGAAAACCGCAACCACAAACGAGGCTTGGTTGCGGAGATATCGGGTTTTAAAGAGATTTTGATTTTTAAAGTTTTTAACGATGCCGGCATCGCAAGTTTTGTCAAAAAGTAATGAAAAATTTTTTTGTGGAGATGTAAAAAATGGCGTACATGGATGGAAAGGTCTCTTTACTCTCAGTTTAACGGTGAAAACCGCAACCACCAACGAGGCTTGGTTGCGGAGATATCGGGTTTTAAAGAGATTTTGATTTTTAAAGTTTTTAACGATGCCGGCATCGCAAGTTTTGTCAAAAAGTGATGAAAAAATTTTTTGTGGAGATTTAAAAAATGGCGTACATGGATGGAAAGGTCTCTTTACTCTCAGTTTAACGGTGAAAACCGCAACCACCAAAGAGGCTTGGTTGCGGAGATATCGGCTTTTAAAGAGATTTTGATTTTTAAAGTTTTTAACGATGCCGGCATCGCAAGTTTTGTCAAAAAGTGATGAAAAATTTTTTTGTGGAGATTTAAAAAATGGCGTACATGGATGGAAAGGTCTCTTTACTCTCAGTTTAACGGTGAAAACCGCAACCACCAACGAGGCTTGGTTGCGGAGATATCGGGTTTTAAAGAGATTTTGATTTTTAAAGTTTTTAACGATGCCGGCATCGCAAGTTTTGTCAAAAAGTGATGAAAAATTTTTTTGTGGAGATTTAAAAAATGGCGTACATGGATGGAAAGGTCTCTTTACTCTCAGTTTAACGGTGAAAACCGCAACCACCAACGAGGCTTGGTTGCGGAGATATCGGGTTTTAAAGAGATTTTGATTTTTAAAGTTTTTAACGATGCCGGCATCGCAAGTTTTGTCAAAAAGTGATGAAAAATTTTTTTGTGGAGATTTAAAAAATGGCGTACATGGATGGAAAGGTCTCTTTACTCTCAGTTTAACGGTGAAAACCACAACCACCAACGAGGCTTGGTTGCGGAGATATCGGGTTTTAAAGAGATTTTGATTTTTAAAGTTTTTAACGATGCCGGCATCGCAAGTTTTGTCAAAAAGTGATGAAAAATTTTTTTGTGGAGATTTAAAAAATGGCGTACATGGATGGAAAGGTCTCTTTACTCTCAGTTTAACGGTGAAAACCGCAACCACCAACGAGGCTTGGTTGCGGAGATATCGGGTTTTAAAGAGATTTTGATTTTTAAAGTTTTTAACGATGCCGGCATCGCAAGTTTTGTCAAAAAGTGATGAAAATTTTTTTTGTGCAGATTTAAAAAATGGCGTACATGGATGGAAAGGTCTCTTTACTCTCAGTTTAACGGTGAAAACCGCAACCACCAACGAGGCTTGGTTGCGGAGATATCGGCTTTTAAAGAGATTTTGATTTTTAAAGTTTTTAACGACGCCGGCATCGCAAGTTTTGTCAAAAAGTGATGAAAAATTTTTTTGTGGAGATTTAAAAAATGGCGTACATGGATGGAAAGGTCTCTTTACTCTCAGTTTAACGGTGAAAACCGCAACCACCAACGAGGCTTGGTTGCGGAGATATCGGGTTTTAAAGAGATTTTGATTTTTAAAGTTTTTAACGATGCCGGCATCGCAAGTTTTGTCAAAAAGTGATGAAAAATTTTTTTGTGGAGATTTAAAAAATGGCGTACATGGATGGAAAGGTCTCTTTACTCTCAGTTTAACGGTGAAAACCGCAACCACCAACGAGGCTTGGTTGCGGAGATATCGGCTTTTAAAGAGATTTTGATTTTTAAAGTTTTTAACGATGCCGGCATCGCAAGTTTTGTCAAAAAGTGATGAAAAATTTTTTTGTGGAGATTTAAAAAATGGCGTACATGGATGGAAAGGTCTCTTTACTCTCAGTTTAACGGTGAAAACCGCAACCACCAACGAGGCTTGGTTGCGGAGATATCGGCTTTTAAAGAGATTTTGATTTTTAAAGTTTTTAACGATGCCGGCATCGCAAGTTTTGTCAAAAAGTGATGAAAAATTTTTTTGTGGAGATTTAAAAAATGGCGTACATGGATGGAAAGGTCTCTTTACTCTCAGTTTAACGGTGAAAACCGCAACCACCAACGAGGCTTGGTTGCGGAGATATCGGCTTTTAAAGAGATTTTGATTTTTAAAGTTTTTAACGATGCCGGCATCGCAAGTTTTCTCAAAAAGTGATGAAAAATTTTTTTGTTGAGATTTAAAACATGGCGTACATGGATGGAAAGGTCTCTTTACTCTCAGTTTAACGCTGAAAACCGCAACCACCAACGAGGCTTGGTTGCGGAGATATCGGCTTTTAAAGAGATTTTGATTTTTAAAGTTTTTAACGATGCCGGCATCGCAAGTTTTGTCAAAAAGTGATGAAAAATTTTTTTGTGGAGATTTAAAAAATGGCGTACATGGATGGAAAGGTCTCTTTACTCTCAGTTTAACGGTGAAAACCGCAACCACCAACGAGGCTTGGTTGCGGAGATATCGGCTTTTAAAGAGATTTTGATTTTTAAAGTTTTTAACGATGCCGGCATCGCAAGTTTTCTCAAAAAGTGATGAAAAATTTTTTTGTTGAGATTTAAAACATGGCGTACATGGATGGAAAGGTCTCTTTACTCTCAGTTTAACGCTGAAAACCGCAACCACCAACGAGGCTTGGTTGCGGAGATATCGGCTTTTAAAGAGATTTTGATTTTTAAAGTTTTTAACGATGCCGGCATCGCAAGTTTTGTCAAAAAGTGATGAAAAATTTTTTTGTGGAGACTTAAAAATTGGCGTACATGGATGGAAAGGTCTCTTTACTCTCAGTTTAACGGTGAAAACCGCAACCACCAACGAGGCTTGGTTGCGGAGATATCGGCTTTTAAAGAGATTTTGATTTTTAAAGTTTTTAACGATGCCGGCATCGCAAGTTTTGTCAAAAAGTGATGAAAAATTTTTTTGTGGAGATTTAAAAAATGGCGTACATGGATGGAAAGGTCTCTTTACTCTCAGTTTAACGGTGAAAACCGCAACCACCAACGAGGCTTGGTTGCGGAGATATCGGCTTTTAAAGAGATTTTGATTTTTAAAGTTTTTAACGATGCCGGCATCGCAAGTTTTGTCAAAAAGTGATGAAAAATTTTTTTGTGGAGATTTAAAAAATGGCGTACATGGATGGAAAGGTCTCTTTACTCTCAGTTTAACGGTGAAAACCGCAACCACCAACGAGGCTTGGTTGCGGAGATATCGGGTTTTAAAGAGATTTTGATTTTTAAAGTTTTTAACGATGCCGGCATCGCAAGTTTTGTCAAAAAGTGATGAAAAATTTTTTTGTACATGGATGGAAAGGTCTCTTTACTCTCAGTTTAATGGTGAAAGCCGCAACCACCAACGAGGCTTGGTTGCGGAGATATCGGGTTTTAAAGAGATTTTGATTTTTAAAGTTTTTAACGATGCCGGCATCGCAAGTTTTGTCAAAAAGTGATGAAAATTTTTTTTGTGGAGATTTAAAAAATGGCGTACATGGATGGAAAGGTCTCTTTACTCTCAGTTTAACGGTGAAAACCGCAACCACCAACGAGGCTTGGTTGCGGAGATATCGGCTTTTAAAGAGATTTTGATTTTTAAAGTTTTTAACGATGCCGGCATCGCAAGTTTTGTCAAAAAGTGATGAAAAATTTTTTGTGGAGATTTAAAAAATGGCGTTCATGGATGGAAAGGTCTCTTTACTCTCAGTTTAACGGTGAAAACCGCAACCACCAACGAGGCTTGGTTGCGGAGATATCGGCTTTTAAAGAGATTTTGATTTTTAAAGTTTTTAACGATGCCGGCATCGCAAGTTTTGTGAAAAAGTGATGAAAAATTTTTTTGTGGAGATTTAAAAAATGGCGTACATGGATGGAAAGGTCTCTTTACTCTCAGTTTAACGGTGAAAACCGCAACCACCAACGAGGCTTGGTTGCGGAGATATCGGGTTTTAAAGAGATTTTGATTTTTAAAGTTTTTAACGATGCCGGCAACGCAAGTTTTGTCAAAAAGTGATGAAAAATTTTTTTGTGGAGATTTAAAAAATGGCGTACATGGATGGAAAGGTCTCTTTACTCTCAGTTTAACGGTGAAAACCGCAACCACCAACGAGGCTTGGTTGCGGAGATATCGGCTTTTAAAGAGATTTTGATTTTTAAAGTTTTTAACGATGCCGGCATCGCAAGTTTTGTCAAAAAGTGATGAAAAATTTTTTTGTGGAGATTTAAAAAATGGCGTACATGGATGGAAAGGTCTCTTTACTCTCAGTTTAACGGTGAAAACCGCAACCAGCAACGAGGCTTGGTTGCGGAGATATCGGGTTTTAAAGAGATTTTGATTTTTAAAGTTTTTAACGATGCCGGCATCGCAAGTTTTGTCAAAAAGTGATGAAAATTTTTTTTGTGGAGATTTAAAAAATGGCGTACATGGATGGAAAGGTCTCTTTACTCTCAGTTTAACGGTGAAAACCGCAACCACCAACGAGGCTTGGTTGCGGAGATATCGGCTTTTAAAGAGATTTTGATTTTTTAAGTTTTTAACGATGCCGGCATCGCAAGTTTTGTCAAAAAGTGATGAAAAATTTTTTTGTGGAGATTTAAAAAATGGCGTATATGGATGGAAAGGTCTCTTTACTCTCAGTTTAACGGTGAAAACCGCAACCACCAACGAGGCTTGGTTGCGGAGATATCGGGTTTTAAAGAGATTTTGATTTTTAAAGTTTTTAACGATGCCGGCATCGCAAGTTTTGTCAAAAAGTGATGAACAATTTTTTTGTGGAGATTTAAAAAATGGCGTACATGGATGGAAAGGTCTCTTTACTCTCAGTTTAACGGTGAAAACCGCAACCACCAACGAGGCTTGGTTGCGGAGATATCGGCTTTTAAAGAGATTTTGATTTTTAAAGTTTTTAACGATGCCGGCATCGCAAGTTTTGTCAAAAAGTGATGAAAATTTTTTTTGTGAAAATTTAAAAAATGGCGTACATGGATGGAAAGGTCTCTTTACTCTCAGTTTAACGGTGAAAACCGCAACCACCAACGAGGCTTGGTTGCGGAGATATCAGCTTTTAAAGAGATTTTGATTTTTAAAGTTTTTAACGATGCCGGCATCGCAAGTTTTGTCAAAAAGTGATGAAAAATTTTTTTGTGGAGATTTAAAAAATGGCGTACATGGATGGAAAGGTCTCTTTACTCTCAGTTTAACGGTGAAAACCGCAACCACAAACGAGGCTTGGTTGCGGAGATATCGGGTTTTAAAGAGATTTTGATTTTTAAAGTTTTTAACGATGCCGGCATCGCAAGTTTTGTCAAAAAGTAATGAAAATTTTTTTTGTGGAGATTTAAAAAATGGCGTACATGGATGGAAAGGTCTCTTTACTCTCAGTTTAACGGTGAAAACCGCAACCACCAACGAGGCTTGGTTGCGGAGATATCGGGTTTTAAAGAGATTTTGATTTTTAAAGTTTTTAACGATGCCGGCATCGCAAGTTTTGTCAAAAAGTGATGAAAAATTTTTTTGTGGAGATTTAAAAAATGGCGTACATGGATGGAAAGGTCTCTTTACTCTCAGTTTAACGGTGAAAACCGCAACCACCAACGAGGCTTGGTTGCGGAGATATCGGGTTTTAAAGAGATTTTGATTTTTAAAGTTTTTAACGATGCCGGCATCGCAAGTTTTGTCAAAAAGTGATGAAAATTTTTTTTGTGGAGATTTAAAAAATGGCGTACATGGATGGAAAGGTCTCTTTACTCTCAGTTTAACGGTGAAAACCGCAACCACCAACGAGGCTTGGTTGCGGAGATATCGGCTTTTAAAGAGATTTTGATTTTTTAAGTTTTTAACGATGCCGGCATCGCAAGTTTTGTCAAAAAGTGATGAAAAATTTTTTTGTGGAGATTTAAAAAATGGCGTACATGGATGGAAAGGTCTCTTTACTCTCAGTTTAACGGTGAAAACCGCAACCACCAACGAGGCTTGGTTGCGGAGATATCGGGTTTTAAAGAGATTTTGATTTTTAAAGTTTTTAACGATGCCGGCATCGCAAGTTTTGTCAAAAAGTGATGAAAATTTTTTTTGTGAAAATTTAAAAAATGGCGTACATGGATGGAAAGGTCTCTTTACTCTCAGTTTAACGGTGAAAACCGCAACCACCAACGAGGCTTGGTTGCGGAGATATCAGCTTTTAAAGAGATTTTGATTTTTAAAGTTTTTAACGATGCCGGCATCGCAAGTTTTGTCAAAAAGTAATGAAAATTTTTTTTGTGGAGATTTAAAAAATGGCGTACATGGATGGAAAGGTCTCTTTACTCTCAGTTTAACGGTGAAAACCGCAACCACCAACGAGGCTTGGTTGCGGAGATATCGGGTTTTAAAGAGATTTTGATTTTTAAAGTTTTTAACGATGCCGGCATCGCAAGTTTTGTCAAAAAGTGATGAAAAATTTTTTTGTGGAGGTTTAAAAAATGGCGTACATGGATGGAAAGGTCTCTTTACTCTCAGTTTAACGGTGAAAACCGCAACCACCAACGAGGCTTGGTTGCGGAGATATCGGCTTTTAAAGAGATTTTGATTTTTAAAGTTTTTAACGATGCCGGCATCGCAAGTTTTGTCAAAAAGTGATGAAAAATTTTTTTGTGGAGATTTAAAAAATGGCGTACATGGATGGAAAGGTCTCTTTACTCTCAGTTTAACGGTGAAAACCGCAACCACCAACGAGGCTTGGTTGCGGAGATATCGGCTTTTAAAGAGATTTTGATTTTTTAAGTTTTTAACGATGCCGGCATCGCAAGTTTTGTCAAAAAGTGATGAAAAATTTTTTTGTGGAGATTTAAAAAATGGCGTATATGGATGGAAAGGTCTCTTTACTCTCAGTTTAACGGTGAAAACCGCAACCACCAACGAGGCTTGGTTGCGGAGATATCGGGTTTTAAAGAGATTTTGATTTTTAAAGTTTTTAACGATGCCGGCATCGCAAGTTTTGTCAAAAAGTGATGAAAAATTTTTTTGTGGAGATTTAAAAAATGGCGTACATGGATGGAAAGGTCTCTTTACTCTCAGTTTAACGGTGAAAACCGCAACCACCAACGAGGCTTGGTTGCGGAGATATCGGGTTTTAAAGAGATTTTGATTTTTAAAGTTTTTAACGATGCCGGCATCGCAAGTTTTGTCAAAAAGTGATGAAAATTTTTTTTGTGAAAATTTAAAAAATGGCGTACATGGATGGAAAGGTCTCTTTACTCTCAGTTTAACGGTGAAAACCGCAACCACCAACGAGGCTTGGTTGCGGAGATATCAGCTTTTAAAGAGATTTTGATTTTTAAAGTTTTTAACGATGCCGGCATCGCAAGTTTTGTCAAAAAGTGATGAAAAATTTTTTTGTGGAGATTTAAAAAATGGCGTACATGGATGAAAAAGGTCTCTTTACTCTCAGTTTAACGGTGAAAACCGCAACCACAAACGAGGCTTGGTTGCGGAGATATCGGGTTTTAAAGAGATTTTGATTTTTAAAGTTTTTAAGTTTTGTCAAAAAGTAATGAAAATTTTTTTTGTGGAGATTTAAAAAATGGCGTACATGGATGGAAAGGTCTCTTTACTCTCAGTTTAACGGTGAAAACCGCAACCACCAACGAGGCTTGGTTGCGGAGATATCGGGTTTTAAAGAGATTTTGATTTTTAAAGTTTTTAACGATGCCGGCATCGCAAGTTTTGTCAAAAAGTGATGAAAAAATTTTTTGTGGAGATTTAAAAAATGGCGTACATGGATGGAAAGGTCTCTTTACTCTCAGTTTAACAGTGAAAACCGCAACCACCAACGAGGCTTGGTTGCGGAGATATCGGCTTTTAAAGAGATTTTGATTTTTAAAGTTTTTAACGATGCCGGCATCGCAAGTTTTGTCAAAAAGTGATGAAAAATTTTTTTGTGGAGATTTAAAAAATGGCGTACATGGATGGAAAGGTCTCTTTACTCTCAGTTTAACGGTGAAAACCGCAACCACAAACGAGGCTTGGTTGCGGAGATATCGGGTTTTAAAGAGATTTTGATTTTTAAAGTTTTTAACGATGCCGGCATCGCAAGTTTTGTCAAAAAGTAATGAAAATTTTTTTTGTGGAGATTTAAAAAATGGCGTACATGGATGGAAAGGTCTCTTTACTCTCAGTTTAACGGTGAAAACCGCAACCACCAACGAGGCTTGGTTGCGGAGATTTAAAAAATGGCGTACATGGATGGAAAGGTCTCTTTACTCTCAGTTTAACGGTGAAAACCGCAACCACAAACGAGGCTTGGTTGCGGAGATATCGGGTTTTAAAGAGATTTTGATTTTTAAAGTTTTTAAGTTTTGTCAAAAAGTAATGAAAATTTTTTTTGTGGAGATTTAAAAAATGGCGTACATGGATGGAAAGGTCTCTTTACTCTCAGTTTAACGGTGAAAACCGCAACCACCAACGAGGCTTGGTTGCGGAGATATCGGGTTTTAAAGAGATTTTGATTTTTAAAGTTTTTAACGATGCCGGCATCGCAAGTTTTGTCAAAAAGTGATGAAAAAATTTTTTGTGGAGATTTAAAAAATGGCGTACATGGATGGAAAGGTCTCTTTACTCTCAGTTTAACAGTGAAAACCGCAACCACCAACGAGGCTTGGTTGCGGAGATATCGGCTTTTAAAGAGATTTTGATTTTTAAAGTTTTTAACGATGCCGGCATCGCAAGTTTTGTCAAAAAGTGATGAAAAATTTTTTTGTGGAGATTTAAAAAATGGCGTACATGGATGGAAAGGTCTCTTTACTCTCAGTTTAACGGTGAAAACCGCAACCACCAACGAGGCTTGGTTGCGGAGATATCGGGTTTTAAAGAGATTTTGATTTTTAAAGTTTTTAACGATGCCGGCATCGCAAGTTTTGTCAAAAAGTGATGAAAAAATTTTTTGTGGAGATTTAAAAAATGGCGTACATGGATGGAAAGGTCTCTTTACTCTCAGTTTAACGGTGAAAACCGCAACCACCAACGAGGCTTGGTTGCGGAGATATCGGGTTTTAAAGAGATTTTGATTTTTAAAGTTTTTAACGATGCCGGCATCGCAAGTTTTGTCAAAAAGTGATGAGAAAATTTTTTGTGGAGATTTAAAAAATGGCGTACATGGATGGAAAGGTCTCTTTACTCTCAGTTTAACAGTGAAAACCGCAACCACCAACGAGGCTTGGTTGCGGAGATATCGGCTTTTAAAGAGATTTTGATTTTTAAAGTTTTTAACGATGCCGGCATCGCAAGTTTTGTCAAAAAGTGATGAAAAATTTTTTTGTGGAGATTTAAAAAATGGCGTACATGGATGGAAAGGTCTCTTTACTCTCAGTTTAACGGTGAAAACCGCAACCACAAACGAGGCTTGGTTGCGGAGATATCGGGTTTTAAAGAGATTTTGATTTTTAAAGTTTTTAACGATGCCGGCATCGCAAGTTTTGTCAAAAAGTAATGAAAATTTTTTTTGTGGAGATTTAAAAAATGGCGTACATGGATGGAAAGGTCTCTTTACTCTCAGTTTAACGGTGAAAACCGCAACCACCAACGAGGCTTGGTTGCGGAGATATCGGGTTTTAAAGAGATTTTGATTTTTAAAGTTTTTAACGATGCCGGCATCGCAAGTTTTGTCAAAAAGTGATGAAAAATTTTTTTGTGGAGATTTAAAAAATGGCGTACATGGATGGAAAGGTCTCTTTACTCTCAGTTTAACGGTGAAAACCGCAACCACCAACGAGGCTTGGTTGCGGAGATATCGGGTTTTAAAGAGATTTTGATTTTTAAAGTTTTTAACGATGCCGGCATCGCAAGTTTTGTCAAAAAGTGATGAAAAATTTTTTTGTGGAGATTTAAAAAATGGCGTACATGGATGGAAAGGTCTCTTTACTCTCAGTTTAACGGTGAAAACCGCAACCACCAACGAGGCTTGGTTGCGGAGATATCGGCTTTTAAAGAGATTTTGATTTTTAAAGTTTTTAACGATGCCGGCATCGCAAGTTTTGTCAAAAAGTGATGAAAAATTTTTTTGTGGAGATTTAAAAAATGGCGTACATGGATGGAAAGGTCTCTTTACTCTCAGTTTAACGGTGAAAACCGCAACCACAAACGAGGCTTGGTTGCGGAGATATCGGGTTTTAAAGAGATTTTGATTTTTAAAGTTTTTAACGATGCCGGCATCGCAAGTTTTGTCAAAAAGTAATGAAAATTTTTTTTGTGGAGATTTAAAAAATGGCGTACATGGATGGAAAGGTCTCTTTACTCTCAGTTTAACGGTGAAAACCGCAACCACCAACGAGGCTTGGTTGCGGAGATTTAAAAAATGGCGTACATGGATGGAAAGGTCTCTTTACTCTCAGTTTAACGGTGAAAACCGCAACCACAAACGAGGCTTGGTTGCGGAGATATCGGGTTTTAAAGAGATTTTGATTTTTAAAGTTTTTAACGATGCCGGCATCGCAAGTTTTGTCAAAAAGTAATGAAAATTTTTTTTGTGGAGATTTAAAAAATGGCGTACATGGATGGAAAGGTCTCTTTACTCTCAGTTTAACGGTGAAAACCGCAACCACCAACGAGGCTTGGTTGCGGAGATATCGGGTTTTAAAGAGATTTTGATTTTTAAAGTTTTTAACGATGCCGGCATCGCAAGTTTTGTCAAAAAGTGATGAAAAAATTTTTTGTGGAGATTTAAAAAATGGCGTACATGGATGGAAAGGTCTCTTTACTCTCAGTTTAACGGTGAAAACCGCAACCACCAACGAGGCTTGGTTGCGGAGATATCGGCTTTTAAAGAGATTTTGATTTTTAAAGTTTTTAACGATGCCGGCATCGCAAGTTTTGTCAAAAAGTGATGAAAAATTTTTTTGCGGAGATTTAAAAAATGGCGTACATGGATGGAAAGGTCTATTTACTCTCAGTTTAACGGTGAAAACCGCAACCACCAACGAGGCTTGGTTGCGGAGATATCGGGTTTTAAAGAGATTTTGATTTTTAAAGTTTTTAACGATGCCGGCATCGCAAGTTTTGTCAAAAAGTGATGAAAAATTTTTTTGTGGAGATTTAAAAAATGGCGTACATGGATGGAAAGGTCTCTTTACTCTCAGTTTAACGGTGAAAACCGCAACCACCAACGAGGCTTGGTTGCGGAGATATCGGGTTTTAAAGAGATTTTGATTTTTAAAGTTTTTAACGATGCCGGCATCGCAAGTTTTGTCAAAAAGTGATGAAAAATTTTTTTGTGGAGATTTAAAAAATGGCGTACATGGATGGAAAGGTCTCTTTACTCTCAGTTTAACGGTGAAAACCGCAACCACCAACGAGGCTTGGTTGCGGAGATATCGGCTTTTAAAGAGATTTTGATTTTTAAAGTTTTTAACGATGCCGGCATCGCAAGTTTTGTCAAAAAGTGATGAAAAATTTTTTTGCGGAGATTTAAAAAATGGCGTACATGGATGGAAAGGTCTATTTACTCTCAGTTTAACGGTGAAAACCGCAACCACCAACGAGGCTTGGTTGCGGAGATATCGGGTTTTAAAGAGATTTTGATTTTTAAAGTTTTTAACGATGCCGGCATCGCAAGTTTTGTCAAAAAGTGATGAAAAATTTTTTTGTGGAGATTTAAAAAATGGCGTACATGGATGGAAAGGTCTCTTTACTCTCAGTTTAACGGTGAAAACCGCAACCACCAACGAGGCTTGGTTGCGGAGATATCGGCTTTTAAAGAGATTTTGATTTTTAAAGTTTTTAACGATGCCGGCATCGCAAGTTTTGTCAAAAAGTGATGAAAAATTTTTTTGTGGAGATTTAAAAAATGGCGTACATGGATGGAAAGGTCTCTTTACTCTCAGTTTAACGGTGAAAACCGCAACCACCAACGAGGCTTGGTTGCGGAGATATCGGGTTTTAAAGAGATTTTGATTTTTAAAGTTTTTAACGATGCCGGCATCGCAAGTTTTGTCAAAAAGTGATGAAAATTTTTTTTGTGCAGATTTAAAAAATGGCGTACATGGATGGAAAGGTCTCTTTACTCTCAGTTTAACGGTGAAAACCGCAACCACCAACGAGGCTTGGTTGCGGAGATATCGGCTTTTAAAGAGATTTTGATTTTTAAAGTTTTTAACGATGCCGGCATCGCAAGTTTTGTCAAAAAGTGATGAAAAATTTTTTTGTGGAGATTTAAAAAATGGCGTACATGGATGGAAAGGTCTCTTTACTCTCAGTTTAACGGTGAAAACCGCAACCACCAACGAGGCTTGGTTGCGGAGATATCGGGTTTTAAAGAGATTTTGATTTTTAAAGTTTTTAACGATGCCGGCATCGCAAGTTTTGTCAAAAAGTGATGAAAAATTTTTTTGTGGAGATTTAAAAAATGGCGTACATGGATGGAAAGGTCTCTTTACTCTCAGTTTAACGGTGAAAACCGCAACCACCAACGAGGCTTGGTTGCGGAGATATCGGCTTTTAAAGAGATTTTGATTTTTTAAGTTTTTAACGATCCGGCATCGCAAGTTTTGTCAAAAAGTGATGAAAATTTTTTTTGTGGAGATTTAAAAAATGGCGTACATGGATGGAAAGGTCTCTTTACTCTCAGTTTAACGGTGAAAACCGCAACCACCAACGAGGCTTGGTTGCGGAGATATCGGGTTTTAAAGAGATTTTGATTTTTAAAGTTTTTAACGATGCCGGCATCGCAAGTTTTGTCAAAAAGTGATGAAAAAATTTTTTGTGGAGATTTAAAAAATGGCGTACATGGATGGAAAGGTCTCTTTACTCTCAGTTTAACGGTGAAAACCGCAACCACCAACGAGGCTTGGTTGCGGAGATATCGGCTTTTAAAGAGATTTTGATTTTTAAAGTTTTTAACGATGCCGGCATCGCAAGTTTTGTCAAAAAGTGATGAAAAATTTTTTTGTGGAGATTTAAAAAATGGCGTACATGGATGGAAAGGTCTCTTTACTTTCAGTTTAACGGTGAAAACCGCAACCACAAACGAGGCTTGGTTGCGGAGATATCGGGTTTTAAAGAGATTTTGATTTTTAAAGTTTTTAACGATGCCGGCATCGCAAGTTTTGTCAAAAAGTAATGAAAATTTTTTTTGTGGAGATTTAAAAAATGGCGTACATGGATGGAAAGGTCTCTTTACTCTCAGTTTAACGGTGAAAACCGCAACCACCAACGAGGCTTGGTTGCGGAGATATCGGCTTTTAAAGAGATTTTGATTTTTAAAGTTTTTAACGATGCCGGCATCGCAAGTTTTGTCAAAAAGTGATGAAAAATTTTTTTGTGGAGATTTAAAAAATGGCGTACATGGATGGAAAGGTCTCTTTACTCTCAGTTTAACGGTGAAAACCGCAACCACCAACGAGGCTTGGTTGCGGAGATATCGGGTTTTAAAGAGATTTTGATTTTTAAAGTTTTTAACGATGCCGGCATCGCAAGTTTTGTCAAAAAGTGATGAAAAATTTTTTTGTGGAGATTTAAAAAATGGCGTACATGGATGGAAAGGTCTCTTTACTCTCAGTTTAACGGTGAAAACCGCAACCACCAACGAGGCTTGGTTGCGGAGATATCGGCTTTTAAAGAGATTTTGATTTTTAAAGTTTTTAACGATGCCGGCATCGCAAGTTTTGTCAAAAAGTGATGAAAAATTTTTTTGTGGAGATTTAAAAAATGGCGTACATGGATGGAAAGGTCTCTTTACTCTCAGTTTAACGGTGAAAACCGCAACCACCAACGAGGCTTGGTTGCGGAGATATCGGGTTTTAAAGAGATTTTGATTTTTAAAGTTTTTAACGATGCCGGCATCGCAAGTTTTGTCAAAAAGTGATGAAAATTTTTTTGTGGAGATTTAAAAAATGGCGTACATGGATGGAAAGGTCTCTTTACTCTCAGTTTAACGGTGAAAACCGCAACCACCAACGAGGCTTGGTTGCGGAGATATCGGCTTTTAAAGAGATTTTGATTTTTAAAGTTTTTAACGATGCCGGCATCGCAAGTTTTGTCAAAAAGTGATGAAAAATTTTTTTGTGGAGATTTAAAAAATGGCGTACATGGATGGAAAGGTCTCTTTACTCTCAGTTTAACGGTGAAAACCGCAACCACCAACGAGGCTTGGTTGCGGAGATATCGGGTTTTAAAGAGATTTTGATTTTTAAAGTTTTTAACGATGCCGGCATCGCAAGTTTTGTCAAAAAGTGATGAAAATTTTTTTGTGGAGATTTAAAAAATGGCGTACATGGATGGAAAGGTCTCTTTACTCTCAGTTTAACGGTGAAAACCGCAACCACCAACGAGGCTTGGTTGCGGAGATATCGGCTTTTAAAGAGATTTTGATTTTTTAAGTTTTTAACGATCCGGCATCGCAAGTTTTGTCAAAAAGTGATGAAAATTTTTTTTGTGGAGATTTAAAAAATGGCGTACATGGATGGAAAGGTCTCTTTACTCTCAGTTTAACGGTGAAAACCGCAACCACCAACGAGGCTTGGTTGCGGAGATATCGGGTTTTAAAGAGATTTTGATTTTTAAAGTTTTTAACGATGCCGGCATCGCAAGTTTTGTCAAAAAGTGATGAAAAATTTTTTTGTGGAGATTTAAAAAATGGCGTACATGGATGGAAAGGTCTCTTTACTCTCAGTTTAACGGTGAAAACCGCAACCACCAACGAGGCTTGGTTGCGGAGATATCGGCTTTTAAAGAGATTTTGATTTTTAAAGTTTTTAACGATGCCGGCATCGCGGCATCGCAAGTTTTGTCAAAAAGTGATGAAAAATTTTTTTGTGGAGATTTAAAAAATGGCGTACATGGATGGAAAGGTCTCTTTACTTTCAGTTTAACGGTGAAAACCGCAACCACAAACGAGGCTTGGTTGCGGAGATATCGGGTTTTAAAGAGATTTTGATTTTTAAAGTTTTTAACGATGCCGGCATCGCAAGTTTTGTCAAAAAGTAATGAAAATTTTTTTTGTGGAGATTTAAAAAATGGCGTACATGGATGGAAAGGTCTCTTTACTCTCAGTTTAACGGTGAAAACCGCAACCACCAACGAGGCTTGGTTGCGGAGATATCGGCTTTTAAAGAGATTTTGATTTTTAAAGTTTTTAACGATGCCGGCATCGCAAGTTTTGTCAAAAAGTGATGAAAAATTTTTTTGTGGAGATTTAAAAAATGGCGTACATGGATGGAAAGGTCTCTTTACTCTCAGTTTAACGGTGAAAACCGCAACCACCAACGAGGCTTGGTTGCGGAGATATCGGCTTTTAAAGAGATTTTGATTTTTAAAGTTTTTAACGATGCCGGCATCGCGGCATCGCAAGTTTTGTCAAAAAGTGATGAAAAATTTTTTTGTGGAGATTTAAAAAATGGCGTACATGGATGGAAAGGTCTCTTTACTTTCAGTTTAACGGTGAAAACCGCAACCACAAACGAGGCTTGGTTGCGGAGATATCGGGTTTTAAAGAGATTTTGATTTTTAAAGTTTTTAACGATGCCGGCATCGCAAGTTTTGTCAAAAAGTAATGAAAATTTTTTTTGTGGAGATTTAAAAAATGGCGTACATGGATGGAAAGGTCTCTTTACTCTCAGTTTAACGGTGAAAACCGCAACCACCAACGAGGCTTGGTTGCGGAGATATCGGCTTTTAAAGAGATTTTGATTTTTAAAGTTTTTAACGATGCCGGCATCGCAAGTTTTGTCAAAAAGTGATGAAAAATTTTTTTGTGGAGATTTAAAAAATGGCGTACATGGATGGAAAGGTCTCTTTACTCTCAGTTTAACGGTGAAAACCGCAACCACCAACGAGGCTTGGTTGCGGAGATATCGGGTTTTAAAGAGATTTTGATTTTTAAAGTTTTTAACGATGCCGGCATCGCAAGTTTTGTCAAAAAGTGATGAAAAATTTTTTTGTGGAGATTTAAAAAATGGCGTACATGGATGGAAAGGTCTATTTACTCTCAGTTTAACGGTGAAAACCGCAACCACCAACGAGGCTTGGTTGCGGAGATATCGGGTTTTAAAGAGATTTTGATTTTTAAAGTTTTTAACGATGCCGGCATCGCAAGTTTTGTCAAAAAGTGATGAAAAATTTTTTTGTGGAGATTTAAAAAATGGCGTACATGGATGGAAAGGTCTCTTTACTCTCAGTTTAACGGTGAAAACCGCAACCACCAACGAGGCTTGGTTGCGGAGATATCGGCTTTTAAAGAGATTTTGATTTTTAAAGTTTTTAACGATGCCGGCATCGCAAGTTTTGTCAAAAAGTGATGAAAAATTTTTTTGTGGAGATTTAAAAAATGGCGTACATGGATGGAAAGGTCTCTTTACTCTCAGTTTAACGGTGAAAACCGCAACCACCAACGAGGCTTGGTTGCGGAGATATCGGGTTTTAAAGAGATTTTGATTTTTAAAGTTTTTAACGATGCCGGCATCGCAAGTTTTGTCAAAAAGTGATGAAAATTTTTTTTGTGGAGATTTAAAAAATGGCGTACATGGATGGAAAGGTCTCTTTACTCTCAGTTTAACGGTGAAAACCGCAACCACCAACGAGGCTTGGTTGCGGAGATATCGGCTTTTAAAGAGATTTTGATTTTTAAAGTTTTTAACGATGCCGGCATCGCAAGTTTTGTCAAAAAGTGATGAAAAATTTTTTTGTGGAGATTTAAAAAATGGCGTACATGGATGGAAAGGTCTCTTTACTCTCAGTTTAACGGTGAAAACCGCAACCACCAACGAGGCTTGGTTGCGGAGATATCGGGTTTTAAAGAGATTTTGATTTTTAAAGTTTTTAACGATGCCGGCATCGCAAGTTTTGTCAAAAAGTGATGAAAAATTTTTTTGTGGAGATTTAAAAAATGGCGTACATGGATGGAAAGGTCTCTTTACTCTCAGTTTAACGGTGAAAACCGCAACCACCAACGAGGCTTGGTTGCGGAGATATCGGCTTTTAAAGAGATTTTGATTTTTTAAGTTTTTAACGATCCGGCATCGCAAGTTTTGTCAAAAAGTGATGAAAATTTTTTTTGTGGAGATTTAAAAAATGGCGTACATGGATGGAAAGGTCTCTTTACTCTCAGTTTAACGGTGAAAACCGCAACCACCAACGAGGCTTGGTTGCGGAGATATCGGGTTTTAAAGAGATTTTGATTTTTAAAGTTTTTAACGATGCCGGCATCGCAAGTTTTGTCAAAAAGTGATGAAAAATTTTTTTGTGGAGATTTAAAAAATGGCGTACATGGATGGAAAGGTCTCTTTACTCTCAGTTTAACGGTGAAAACCGCAACCACCAACGAGGCTTGGTTGCGGAGATATCGGGTTTTAAAGAGATTTTGATTTTTAAAGTTTTTAACGATGCCGGCGTCGCAAGTTTTGTCAAAAAGTGATGAAAATTTTTTTTGTGAAAATTTAAAAAATGGCGTACATGGATGGAAAGGTCTCTTTACTCTCAGTTTAACGGTGAAAACCGCAACCACCAACGAGGCTTGGTTGCGGAGATATCGGCTTTTAAAGAGATTTTGATTTTTAAAGTTTTTAACGATGCCGGCATCGCAAGTTTTGTCAAAAAGTGATGAAAAATTTTTTTGTGGAGATTTAAAAAATGGCGTACATGGATGGAAAGGTCTCTTTACTCTCAGTTTAACGGTGAAAACCGCAACCACAAACGAGGCTTGGTTGCGGAGATATCGGGTTTTAAAGAGATTTTGATTTTTAAAGTTTTTAACGATGCCGGCATCGCAAGTTTTGTCAAAAAGTGATGAAAATTTTTTTTGTGGAGATTTAAAAAATGGCGTACATGGATGGAAAGGTCTCTTTACTCTCAGTTTAACGGTGAAAACCGCAACCACCAACGAGGCTTGGTTGCGGAGATATCGGGTTTTAAAGAGATTTTGATTTTTAAAGTTTTTAACGATGCCGGCATCGCAAGTTTTGTCAAAAAGTGATGAAAAATTTTTTTGTGGAGATTTAAAAAATGGCGTACATGGATGGAAAGGTCTCTTTACTCTCAGTTTAACGGTGAAAACCGCAACCACCAACGAGGCTTGGTTGCGGAGATATCGGGTTTTAAAGAGATTTTGATTTTTAAAGTTTTTAACGATGCCGGCATCGCAAGTTTTGTCAAAAAGTGATGAAAAATTTTTTTGTGGAGACTTAAAAATTGGCGTACATGGATGGAAAGGTCTCTTTACTCTCAGTTTAACGGTGAAAACCGCAACCACCAACGAGGCTTGGTTGCGGAGATATCGGCTTTTAAAGAGATTTTGATTTTTAAAGTTTTTAACGATGCCGGCATCGCAAGTTTTGTCAAAAAGTGATGAAAAATTTTTTTGTGGAGATTTAAAAAATGGCGTACATGGATGGAAAGGTCTCTTTACTCTCAGTTTAACGGTGAAAACCGCAACCACCAACGAGGCTTGGTTGCGGAGATATCGGCTTTTAAAGAGATTTTGATTTTTAAAGTTTTTAACGATGCCGGCATCGCAAGTTTTGTCAAAAAGTGATGAAAAATTTTTTTGTGGAGATTTAAAAAATGGCGTACATGGATGGAAAGGTCTCTTTACTCTCAGTTTAACGGTGAAAACCGCAACCACCAACGAGGCTTGGTTGCGGAGATATCGGGTTTTAAAGAGATTTTGATTTTTAAAGTTTTTAACGATGCCGGCATCGCAAGTTTTGTCAAAAAGTGATGAAAAATTTTTTTGTGGAGATTTAAAAAATGGCGTACATGGATGGAAAGGTCTCTTTACTCTCAGTTTAACGGTGAAAACCGCAACCACCAACGAGGCTTGGTTGCGGAGATATCGGGTTTTAAAGAGATTTTGATTTTTAAAGTTTTTAACGATGCCGGCATCGCAAGTTTTGTCAAAAAGTGATGAAAAATTTTTTTGTGGAGATTTAAAAAATGGCGTACATGGATGGAAAGGTCTCTTTACTCTCAGTTTAACGGTGAAAACCGCAACCACCAACGAGGCTTGGTTGCGGAAATATCGGCTTTTAAAGAGATTTTGATTTTTTAAGTTTTTAACGATCCGGCATCGCAAGTTTTGTCAAAAAGTGATGAAAATTTTTTTTGTGGAGATTTAAAAAATGGCGTACATGGATGGAAAGGTCTCTTTACTCTCAGTTTAACGGTGAAAACCGCAACCACCAACGAGGCTTGGTTGCGGAGATATCGGGTTTTAAAGAGATTTTGATTTTTAAAGTTTTTAACGATGCCGGCATCGCAAGTTTTGTCAAAAAGTGATGAAAAATTTTTTTGTGGAGATTTAAAAAATGGCGTACATGGATGGAAAGGTCTCTTTACTCTCAGTTTAACGGTGAAAACCGCAACCACCAACGAGGCTTGGTTGCGGAGATATCGGGTTTTAAAGAGATTTTGATTTTTAAAGTTTTTAACGATGCCGGCGTCGCAAGTTTTGTCAAAAAGTGATGAAAATTTTTTTTGTGAAAATTTAAAAAATGGCGTACATGGATGGAAAGGTCTCTTTACTCTCAGTTTAACGGTGAAAACCGCAACCACCAACGAGGCTTGGTTGCGGAGATATCGGCTTTTAAAGAGATTTTGATTTTTAAAGTTTTTAACGATGCCGGCATCGCAAGTTTTGTCAAAAAGTGATGAAAAATTTTTTTGTGGAGATTTAAAAAATGGCGTACATGGATGGAAAGGTCTCTTTACTCTCAGTTTAACGGTGAAAACCGCAACCACAAACGAGGCTTGGTTGCGGAGATATCGGGTTTTAAAGAGATTTTGATTTTTAAAGTTTTTAACGATGCCGGCATCGCAAGTTTTGTCAAAAAGTGATGAAAATTTTTTTTGTGGAGATTTAAAAAATGGCGTACATGGATGGAAAGGTCTCTTTACTCTCAGTTTAACGGTGAAAACCGCAACCACCAACGAGGCTTGGTTGCGGAGATATCGGGTTTTAAAGAGATTTTGATTTTTAAAGTTTTTAACGATGCCGGCATCGCAAGTTTTGTCAAAAAGTGATGAAAAATTTTTTTGTGGAGATTTAAAAAATGGCGTACATGGATGGAAAGGTCTCTTTACTCTCAGTTTAACGGTGAAAACCGCAACCACAAACGAGGCTTGGTTGCGGAGATATCGGCTTTTAAAGAGATTTTGATTTTTAAAGTTTTTAACGATGCCGGCATCGCAAGTTTTGTCAAAAAGTAATGAAAATTTTTTTTGTGGAGATTTAAAAAATGGCGTACATGGATGGAAAGGTCTCTTTACTCTCAGTTTAACGGTGAAAACCGCAACCACCAACGAGGCTTGGTTGCGGAGATATCGGCTTTTAAAGAGATTTTGATTTTTAAAGTTTTTAACGATGCCGGCATCGCAAGTTTTGTCAAAAAGTGATGAAAAATTTTTTTGTGGAGATTTAAAAAATGGCGTACATGGATGGAAAGGTCTCTTTACTCTCAGTTTAACGGTGAAAACCGCAACCACCAACGAGGCTTGGTTGCGGAGATATCGGCTTTTAAAGAGATTTTGATTTTTAAAGTTTTTAACGATGCCGGCATCGCAAGTTTTGTCAAAAAGTGATGAAAAATTTTTTTGTGGAGACTTAAAAATTGGCGTACATGGATGGAAAGGTCTCTTTACTCTCAGTTTAACGGTGAAAACCGCAACCACCAACGAGGCTTGGTTGCGGAGATATCGGCTTTTAAAGAGATTTTGATTTTTAAAGTTTTTAACGATGCCGGCATCGCAAGTTTTGTCAAAAAGTGATGAAAAATTTTTTTGTGGAGATTTAAAAAATGGCGTACATGGATGGAAAGGTCTCTTTACTCTCAGTTTAACGGTGAAAACCGCAACCACCAACGAGGCTTGGTTGCGGAGATATCGGCTTTTAAAGAGATTTTGATTTTTAAAGTTTTTAACGATGCCGGCATCGCAAGTTTTGTCAAAAAGTGATGAAAAATTTTTTTGTGGAGATTTAAAAAATGGCGTACATGGATGGAAAGGTCTCTTTACTCTCAGTTTAACGGTGAAAACCGCAACCACCAACGAGGCTTGGTTGCGGAGATATCGGGTTTTAAAGAGATTTTGATTTTTAAAGTTTTTAACGATGCCGGCATCGCAAGTTTTGTCAAAAAGTGATGAAAAATTTTTTTGTGGAGATTTAAAAAATGGCGTACATGGATGGAAAGGTCTCTTTACTCTCAGTTTAACGGTGAAAACCGCAACCACCAACGAGGCTTGGTTGCGGAGATATCGGGTTTTAAAGAGATTTTGATTTTTAAAGTTTTTAACGATGCCGGCATCGCAAGTTTTGTCAAAAAGTGATGAAAAATTTTTTTGTGGAGATTTAAAAAATGGCGTACATGGATGGAAAGGTCTCTTTACTCTCAGTTTAACGGTGAAAACCGCAACCACCAACGAGGCTTGGTTGCGGAGATATCGGCTTTTAAAGAGATTTTGATTTTTAAAGTTTTTAACGACGCCGGCATCGCAAGTTTTGTCAAAAAGTGATGAAAAATTTTTTTGTGGAGATTTAAAAAATGGCGTACATGGATGGAAAGGTCTCTTTACTCTCAGTTTAACGGTGAAAACCGCAACCACCAACGAGGCTTGGTTGCGGAGATATCGGCTTTTAAAGAGATTTTGATTTTTAAAGTTTTTAACGATGCCGGCATCGCAAGTTTTGTCAAAAAGTGATGAAAAATTTTTTTGTGGAGATTTAAAAAATGGCGTACATGGATGGAAAGGTCTCTTTACTCTCAGTTTAACGGTGAAAACCGCAACCACCAACGAGGCTTGGTTGCGGAGATATCGGGTTTTAAAGAGATTTTGATTTTTAAAGTTTTTAACGATGCCGGCATCGCAAGTTTTGTCAAAAAGTGATGAAAAATTTTTTTGTGGAGATTTAAAAAATGGCGTACATGGATGGAAAGGTCTCTTTACTCTCAGTTTAACGGTGAAAACCGCAACCACCAACGAGGCTTGGTTGCGGAGATATCGGCTTTTAAAGAGATTTTGATTTTTTAAGTTTTTAACGATGCCGGCATCGCAAGTTTTGTCAAAAAGTGATGAAAAATTTTTTTGTGGAGATTTAAAAAATGGCGTATATGGATGGAAAGGTCTCTTTACTCTCAGTTTAACGGTGAAAACCGCAACCACCAACGAGGCTTGGTTGCGGAGATATCGGGTTTTAAAGAGATTTTGATTTTTAAAGTTTTTAACGATGCCGGCATCGCAAGTTTTGTCAAAAAGTGATGAAAAATTTTTTTGTGGAGATTTAAAAAATGGCGTACATGGATGGAAAGGTCTCTTTACTCTCAGTTTAACGGTGAAAACCGCAACCACCAACGAGGCTTGGTTGCGGAGATATCGGGTTTTAAAGAGATTTTGATTTTTAAAGTTTTTAACGATGCCGGCATCGCAAGTTTTGTCAAAAAGTGATGAAAATTTTTTTTGTGAAAATTTAAAAAATGGCGTACATGGATGGAAAGGTCTCTTTACTCTCAGTTTAACGGTGAAAACCGCAACCACAAACGAGGCTTGGTTGCGGAGATATCGGGTTTTAAAGAGATTTTGATTTTTAAAGTTTTTAACGATGCCGGCATCGCAAGTTTTGTCAAAAAGTAATGAAAATTTTTTTTGTGGAGATTTAAAAAATGGCGTACATGGATGGAAAGGTCTCTTTACTCTCAGTTTAACGGTGAAAACCGCAACCACCAACGAGGCTTGGTTGCGGAGATATCGGGTTTTAAAGAGATTTTGATTTTTAAAGTTTTTAACGATGCCGGCATCGCAAGTTTTGTCAAAAAGTGATGAAAAAATTTTTTGTGGAGATTTAAAAAATGGCGTACATGGATGGAAAGGTCTCTTTACTCTCAGTTTAACGGTGAAAACCGCAACCACCAACGAGGCTTGGTTGCGGAGATATCGGCTTTTAAAGAGATTTTGATTTTTAAAGTTTTTAACGATGCCGGCATCGCAAGTTTTGTCAAAAAGTGATGAAAAATTTTTTTGTGGAGATTTAAAAAATGGCGTACATGGATGGAAAGGTCTCTTTACTCTCAGTTTAACGGTGAAAACCGCAACCACAAACGAGGCTTGGTTGCGGAGATATCGGGTTTTAAAGAGATTTTGATTTTTAAAGTTTTTAACGATGCCGGCATCGCAAGTTTTGTCAAAAAGTGATGAAAAATTTTTTTGTGGAGATTTAAAAAATGGCGTACATGGATGGAAAGGTCTCTTTACTCTCAGTTTAACGGTGAAAACCGCAACCACCAACGAGGCTTGGGTGCGGAGATATCGGGTTTTAAAGAGATTTTGATTTTTAAAGTTTTTAACGATGCCGGCATCGCAAGTTTTGTCAAAAAGTAATGAAAATTTTTTTTGTGGAGATTTAAAAAATGGCGTACATGGATGGAAAGGTCTCTTTACTCTCAGTTTAACGGTGAAAACCGCAACCACCAACGAGGCTTGGTTGCGGAGATATCGGCTTTTAAAGAGATTTTGATTTTTAAAGTTTTTAACGATGCCGGCATCGCAAGTTTTGTCAAAAAGTGATGAAAAATTTTTTTGTGGAGATTTAAAAAATGGCGTACATGGATGGAAAGGTCTCTTTACTCTCAGTTTAACGGTGAAAACCGCAACCACCAACGAGGCTTGGTTGCGGAGATATCGGCTTTTAAAGAGATTTTGATTTTTAAAGTTTTTAACGATGCCGGCATCGCAAGTTTTGTCAAAAAGTGATGAAAAATTTTTTTGTGGAGATTTAAAAAATGGCGTACATGGATGGAAAGGTCTCTTTACTCTCAGTTTAACGGTGAAAACCGCAACCACCAACGAGGCTTGGTTGCGGAGATATCGGGTTTTAAAGAGATTTTGATTTTTAAAGTTTTTAACGATGCCGGCATCGCAAGTTTTGTCAAAAAGTGATGAAAAATTTTTTTGTGGAGATTTAAAAAATGGCGTACATGGATGGAAAGGTCTCTTTACTCTCAGTTTAACGGTGAAAACCGCAACCACCAACGAGGCTTGGTTGCGGAGATATCGGGTTTTAAAGAGATTTTGATTTTTAAAGTTTTTAACGATGCCGGCATCGCAAGTTTTGTCAAAAAGTGATGAAAAATTTTTTTGTGGAGATTTAAAAAATGGCGTACATGGATGGAAAGGTCTCTTTACTCTCAGTTTAACGGTGAAAACCGCAACCACCAACGAGGCTTGGTTGCGGAGATATCGGGTTTTAAAGAGATTTTGATTTTTAAAGTTTTTAACGATGCCGGCATCGCAAGTTTTGTCAAAAAGTGATGAAAATTTTTTTTGTGGAGATTTAAAAAATGGCGTACATGGATGGAAAGGTCTCTTTACTCTCAGTTTAACGGTGAAAACCGCAACCACCAACGAGGCTTGGTTGCGGAGATATCGGCTTTTAAAGAGATTTTGATTTTTAAAGTTTTTAACGATGCCGGCATCGCAAGTTTTGTCAAAAAGTGATGAAAAATTTTTTTGTGGAGATTTAAAAAATGGCGTACATGGATGGAAAGGTCTCTTTACTCTCAGTTTAACGGTGAAAACCGCAACCACCAACGAGGCTTGGTTGCGGAGATATCGGGTTTTAAAGAGATTTTGATTTTTAAAGTTTTTAACGATGCCGGCATCGCAAGTTTTGTCAAAAAGTGATGAAAAATTTTTTTGTGGAGATTTAAAAAATGGCGTACATGGATGGAAAGGTCTCTTTACTCTCAGTTTAACGGTGAAAACCGCAACCACCAACGAGGCTTGGTTGCGGAGATATCGGCTTTTAAAGAGATTTTGATTTTTTAAGTTTTTAACGATCCGGCATCGCAAGTTTTGTCAAAAAGTGATGAAAAATTTTTTTGTGGAGATTTAAAAAATGGCGTACATGGATGGAAAGGTCTCTTTACTCTCAGTTTAACGGTGAAAACCGCAACCACCAACGAGGCTTGGTTGCGGAGATATCGGGTTTTAAAGAGATTTTGATTTTTAAAGTTTTTAACGATGCCGGCGTCGCAAGTTTTGTCAAAAAGTGATGAAAATTTTTTTTGTGAAAATTTAAAAAATGGCGTACATGGATGGAAAGGTCTCTTTAGTCTCAGTTTAACGGTGAAAACCGCAACCACCAACGAGGCTTGGTTGCGGAGATATCGGCTTTTAAAGAGATTTTGATTTTTAAAGTTTTTAACGATGCCGGCATCGCAAGTTTTGTCAAAAAGTGATGAAAAATTTTTTTGTGGAGATTTAAAAAATGGCGTACATGGATGGAAAGGTCTCTTTACTCTCAGTTTAACGGTGAAAACCGCAACCACCAATGAGGCTTGGTTGCGGAGATATCGGCTTTTAAAGAGATTTTGATTTTTAAAGTTTTTAACGATGCCGGCATCGCAAGTTTTGTCAAAAAGTGATGAAAAATTTTTTTGTGGAGATTTAAGAAATGGCGTACATGGATGGAAAGGTCTCTTTACTCTCAGTTTAACGGTGAAAACCGCAAACACAAACGAGGCTTGGTTGCGGAGATATCGGGTTTTAAAGAGATTTTGATTTTTAAAGTTTTTAACGATGCCGGCATCGCAAGTTTTGTCAAAAAGTAATGAAAATTTTTTTTGTGGAGATTTAAAAAATGGCGTACATGGATGGAAAGGTCTCTTTACTCTCAGTTTAACGGTGAAAACCGCAACCACCAACGAGGCTTGGTTGCGGAGATATCGGCTTTTAAAGAGATTTTGATTTTTAAAGTTTTTAACGATGCCGGCATCGCAAGTTTTGTCAAAAAGTGATGAAAATTTTTTTTGTGGAGATTTAAAAAATGGCGTACATGGATGGAAAGGTCTCTTTACTCTCAGTTTAACGGTGAAAACCGCAACCACCAACGAGGCTTGGTTGCGGAGATATCGGCTTTTAAAGAGATTTTGATTTTTAAAGTTTTTAACGATGCCGGCATCGCAAGTTTTGTCAAAAAGTGATGAAAAATTTTTTTGTGGAGATTTAAAAAATGGCGTACATGGATGGAAAGGTCTCTTTACTCTCAGTTTAACGGTGAAAACCGCAACCACCAACGAGGCTTGGTTGCGGAGATATCGGGTTTTAAAGAGATTTTGATTTTTAAAGTTTTTAACGATGCCGGCATCGCAAGTTTTGTCAAAAAGTGATGAAAAATTTTTTTGTGGAGACTTAAAAAATGGCGTACATGGATGGAAAGGTCTCTTTACTCTCAGTTTAACGGTGAAAACCGCAACCACCAACGAGGCTTGGTTGCGGAGATATCGGCTTTTAAAGAGATTTTGATTTTTAAAGTTTTTAACGATGCCGGCATCGCAAGTTTTGTCAAAAAGTGATGAAAATTTTTTTTGTGGAGATTTAAAAAATGGCGTACATGGATGGAAAGGTCTCTTTACTCTCAGTTTAACGGTGAAAACCGCAACCACCAACGAGGCTTGGTTGCGGAGATATCGGCTTTTAAAGAGATTTTGATTTTTAAAGTTTTTAACGATGCCGGCATCGCAAGTTTTGTCAAAAAGTGATGAAAAATTTTTTTGTGGAGATTTAAAAAATGGCGTACATGGATGGAAAGGTCTCTTTACTCTCAGTTTAACGGTGAAAACCGCAACCACCAACGAGGCTTGGTTGCGGAGATATCGGGTTTTAAAGAGATTTTGATTTTTAAAGTTTTTAACGATGCCGGCATCGCAAGTTTTGTCAAAAAGTGATGAAAAATTTTTTTGTGGAGATTTAAAAAATGGCTTACATGGATGGAAAGGTCTCTTTACTCTCAGTTTAACGGTGAAAACCGCAACCACCAACGAGGCTTGGTTGCGGAGATATCGGGTTTTAAAGAGATTTTGATTTTTAAAGTTTTTAACGATGCCGGCATCGCAAGTTTTGTCAAAAAGTGATGAAAAATTTTTTTGTGGAGATTTAAAAAATGGCGTACATGGATGGAAAGGTCTCTTTACTCTCAGTTTAACGGTGAAAACCGCAACCACCAACGAGGCTTGGTTGCGGAGATATCGGCTTTTAAAGAGATTTTGATTTTTAAAGTTTTTAACGACGCCGGCATCGCAAGTTTTGTCAAAAAGTGATGAAAAATTTTTTTGTGGAGATTTAAAAAATGGCGTACACGGATGGAAAGGTCTCTTTACTCTCAGTTTAACGGTGAAAACCGCAACCACCAACGAGGCTTGGTTGCGGAGATATCGGGTTTTAAAGAGATTTTGATTTTTAAAGTTTTTAACGATGCCGGCATCGCAAGTTTTGTCAAAAAGTGATGAAAAATTTTTTTGTGGAGATTTAAAAAATGGCGTACATGGATGGAAAGGTCTCTTTACTCTCAGTTTAACGGTGAAAACCGCAACCACCAACGAGGCTTGGTTGCGGAGATATCGGCTTTTAAAGAGATTTTGATTTTTAAAGTTTTTAACGATGCCGGCATCGCAAGTTTTGTCAAAAAGTGATGAAAAATTTTTTTGTGGAGATTTAAAAAATGGCGTACATGGATGGAAAGGTCTCTTTACTCTCAGTTTAACGGTGAAAACCGCAACCACAAACGAGGCTTGGTTGCGGAGATATCGGGTTTTAAAGAGATTTTGATTTTTAAAGTTTTTAACGATGCCGGCATCGCAAGTTTTGTCAAAAAGTAATGAAAATTTTTTTTGTGGAGATTTAAAAAATGGCGTACATGGATGGAAAGGTCTCTTTACTCTCAGTTTAACGGTGAAAACCGCAACCACCAACGAGGCTTGGTTGCGGAGATATCGGGTTTTAAAGAGATTTTGATTTTTAAAGTTTTTAACGATGCCGGCATCGCAAGTTTTGTCAAAAAGTGATGAAAAAATTTTTTGTGGAGATTTAAAAAATGGCGTACATGGATGGAAAGGTCTCTTTACTCTCAGTTTAACGGTGAAAACCGCAACCACCAACGAGGCTTGGTTGCGGAGATATCGGCTTTTAAAGAGATTTTGATTTTTAAAGTTTTTAACGATGCCGGCATCGCAAGTTTTGTCAAAAAGTGATGAAAAATTTTTTTGTGGAGATTTAAAAAATGGCGTACATGGATGGAAAGGTCTATTTACTCTCAGTTTAACGGTGAAAACCGCAACCACCAACGAGGCTTGGTTGCGGAGATATCGGGTTTTAAAGAGATTTTGATTTTTAAAGTTTTTAACGATGCCGGCATCGCAAGTTTTGTCAAAAAGTGATGAAAAATTTTTTTGTGGAGATTTAAAAAATGGCGTACATGGATGGAAAGGTCTCTTTACTCTCAGTTTAACGGTGAAAACCGCAACCACCAACGAGGCTTGGTTGCGGAGATATCGGCTTTTAAAGAGATTTTGATTTTTAAAGTTTTTAACGATGCCGGCATCGCAAGTTTTGTGAAAAAGTGATGAAAAATTTTTTTGTATAGATTTAAAAAATGGCGTACATGGATGGAAAGGTCTCTTTACTCTCAGTTTAACGGTGAAAACTGCAACCACCAACGAGGCTTGGTTGCGGAGATATCGGGTTTTAAAGAGATTTTGATTTTTAAAGTTTTTAACGATGCCGGCATCGCAAGTTTTGTCAAAAAGTGATGAAAATTTTTTTTGTGGAGATTTAAAAAATGGCGTACATGGATGGAAAGGTCTCTTTACTCTCAGTTTAACGGTGAAAACCGCAACCACCAACGAGGCTTGGTTGCGGAGATATCGGCTTTTAAAGAGATTTTGATTTTTAAAGTTTTTAACGATGCCGGCATCGCAAGTTTTGTCAAAAAGTGATGAAAAATTTTTTTGTGGAGATTTAAAAAATGGCGTACATGGATGGAAACGTCTCTTTACTCTCAGTTTAACGGTGAAAACCGCAACCACCAACGAGGCTTGGTTGCGGAGATATCGGGTTTTAAAGAGATTTTGATTTTTAAAGTTTTTAACGATGCCGGCATCGCAAGTTTTGTCAAAAAGTGATGAAAAATTTTTTTGTGGAGATTTAAAAAATGGCGTACATAGATGGAAAGGTCTCTTTACTCTCAGTTTAACGGTGAAAACCGCAACCACCAACGAGGCTTGGTTGCGGAGATATCGGCTTTTAAAGAGATTTTGATTTTTTAAGTTTTTAACGATGCCGGCATCGCAAGTTTTGTCAAAAAGTGATGAAAAATTTTTTTGTGGAGATTTAAAAAATGGCGTAGATGGATGGAAAGGTCTCTTTACTCTCAGTTTAACGGTGAAAACCGCAACCACCAACGAGGCTTGGTTGCGGAGATATCGGGTTTTAAAGAGATTTTGATTTTTAAAGTTTTTAACGATGCCGGCATCGCAAGTTTTGTCAAAAAGTGATGAAAAATTTTTTTGTGGAGATTTAAAAAATGGCGTACATGGATGGAAAGGTCTCTTTACTCTCAGTTTAACGGTGAAAACCGCAACCACCAACGAGGCTTGGTTGCGGAGATATCGGCTTTTAAAGAGATTTTGATTTTTAAAGTTTTTAACGATGCCGGCATCGCAAGTTTTGTCAAAAAGTGATGAAAATTTTTTTTGTGGAGATTTAAAAAATGGCGTACATGGATGGAAAGGTCTCTTTACTCTCAGTTTAACGGTGAAAACCGCAACCACAAACGAGGCTTGGTTGCGGAGATATCGGGTTTTAAAGAGATTTTGATTTTTAAAGTTTTTAACGATGCCGGCATCGCAAGTTTTGTCAAAAAGTAATGAAAATTTTTTTTGTGGAGATTTAAAAAATGGCGTACATGGATGGAAAGGTCTCTTTACTCTCAGTTTAACGGTGAAAACCGCAACCACCAACGAGGCTTGGTTGCGGAGATATCGGGTTTTAAAGAGATTTTGATTTTTAAAGTTTTTAACGATGCCGGCATCGCAAGTTTTGTCAAAAAGTGATGAAAAAATTTTTTGTGGAGATTTAAAAAATGGCGTACATGGATGGAAAGGTCTCTTTACTCTCAGTTTAACGGTGAAAACCGCAACCACCAACGAGGCTTGGTTGCGGAGATATCGGCTTTTAAAGAGATTTTGATTTTTAAAGTTTTTAACGATGCCGGCATCGCAAGTTTTGTCAAAAAGTGATGAAAAATTTTTTTGTGGAGATTTAAAAAATGGCGTACATGGATGGAAAGGTCTCTTTACTCTCAGTTTAACGGTGAAAACCGCAACCACAAACGAGGCTTGGTTGCGGAGATATCGGGTTTTAAAGAGATTTTGATTTTTAAAGTTTTTAACGATGCCGGCATCGCAAGTTTTGTCAAAAAGTAATGAAAATTTTTTTTGTGGAGATTTAAAAAATGGCGTACATGGATGGAAAGGTCTCTTTACTCTCAGTTTAACGGTGAAAACCGCAACCACCAACGAGGCTTGGTTGCGGAGATATCGGCTTTTAAAGAGATTTTGATTTTTAAAGTTTTTAACGATGCCGGCATCGCAAGTTTTGTCAAAAAGTGATGAAAAATTTTTTTGTGGAGATTTAAAAAATGGCGTACATGGATGGAAAGGTCTCTTTACTCTCAGTTTAACGGTGAAAACCGCAACCACCAACGAGGCTTGGTTGCGGAGATATCGGCTTTTAAAGAGATTTTGATTTTTAAAGTTTTTAACGATGCCGGCATCGCAAGTTTTGTCAAAAAGTGATGAAAAATTTTTTTGTGGAGATTTAAAAAATGGCGTACATGGATGGAAAGGTCTCTTTACTCTCAGTTTAACGGTGAAAACCGCAACCACCAACGAGGCTTGGTTGCGGAGATATCGGGTTTTAAAGAGATTTTGATTTTTAAAGTTTTTAACGATGCCGGCATCGCAAGTTTTGTCAAAAAGTGATGAAAAATTTTTTTGTGGAGACTTAAAAATTGGCGAACATGGATGGAAAGGTCTCTTTACTCTTAGTTTAACGGTGAAAACCGCAACCACCAACGAGGCTTGGTTGCGGAGATATCGGCTTTTAAAGAGATTTTGATTTTTAAAGTTTTTAACGATGCCGGCATCGCAAGTTTTGTCAAAAAGTGATGAAAAATTTTTTTGTGGAGATTTAAAAAATGGCGTACATGGATGGAAAGGTCTCTTTACTCTCAGTTTAACGGTGAAAACCGCAACCACCAACGAGGCTTGGTTGCGGAGATATCGGCTTTTAAAGAGATTTTGATTTTTAAAGTTTTTAACGATGCCGGCATCGCAAGTTTTGTCAAAAAGTGATGAAAAATTTTTTTGTGGAGATTTAAAAAATGGCGTACATGGATGGAAAGGTCTCTTTACTCTCAGTTTTATGGTGAAAACCGCAACCACCAACGAGGCTTGGTTGCGGAGATATCGGGTTTCAAAGAGATTTTGATTTTTAAAGTTTTTAACGATGCCGGCATCGCAAGTTTTGTCAAAAAGTGATGAAAAATTTTTTTGTGGAGATTTAAAAAATGGCGTACATGGATGGAAAGGTCTCTTTACTCTCAGTTTAACGGTGAAAACTGCAACCACCAACGAGGCTTGGTTGCGGAGATATCGGGTTTCAAAGAGATTTTGATTTTTAAAGTTTTTAACGATGCCGGCATCGCAAGTTTTGTCAAAAAGTGATGAAAATTTTTTTTGTGGAGATTTAAAAAATGGCTTACATGGATGGAAAGGTCTCTTTACTCTCAGTTTAACGGTGAAAACCGCAACCACCAACGAGGCTTGGTTGCGGAGATATCGGGTTTCAAAGAGATTTTGATTTTTAAAGTTTTTAACGATGCCGGCATCGCAAGTTTTGTCAAAAAGTGATGAAAAATTTTTTTGTGGAGATTTAAAAAATGGCGTACATGGATGGAAAGGTCTCTTTACTCTCAGTTTAACGGTGAAAACCGCAACCACCAACGAGGCTTGGTTGCGGAGATATCGGGTTTCAAAGAGATTTTGATTTTTAAAGTTTTTAACGATGCCGGCATCGCAAGTTTTGTCAAAAAGTGATGAAAATTTTCTTTGTGGAGATTTAAAAAATGGCGTACATGGATGGAAAGGTCTCTTTACTCTCAGTTTAACGGTGAAAACCGCAACCACCAACGAGGCTTGGTTGCGGAGATATCGGGTTTCAAAGAGATTTTGATTTTTAAAGTTTTTAACGATGCCGGCATCGCAAGTTTTGTCAAAAAGTGATGAAAAATTTTTTTGTGGAGATTTAAAAAATGGCGTACATGGATGGAAAGGTCTCTTTACTCTCAGTTTAACGGTGAAAACCGCAACCACCAACGAGGCTTGGTTGCGGAGATATCGGGTTTCAAAGAGATTTTGATTTTTAAAGTTTTTAACGATGCCGGCATCGCAAGTTTTGTCAAAAAGTGATGAAAATTTTCTTTGTGGAGATTTAAAAAATGGCGTACATGGATGGAAAGGTCTCTTTACTCTCAGTTTAACGGTGAAAACCGCAACCACCAACGAGGCTTGGTTGCGGAGATATCGGGTTTCAAAGAGATTTTGATTTTTAAAGTTTTTAACGATGCCGGCATCGCAAGTTTTGTCAAAAAGTGATGAAAATTTTTTTTGTGGAGATTTAAAAAATGGCGTACATGGATGGAAAGGTCTCTTTACTCTCAGTTTAACGGTGAAAACCGCAACCACCAACGAGGCTTGGTTGCGGAGATATCGGGTTTCAAAGAGATTTTGATTTTTAAAGTTTTTAACGATGCCGGCATCGCAAGTTTTGTCAAAAAGTGATGAAAAATTTTTTTGTAGAGATTTAAAAAATGGCGTACATGGATGGAAAGGTCTCTTTACTCTCAGTTTAACGGTGAAAACCGCAACCACCAACGAGGCTTGGTTGCGGAGATATCGGGTTTCAAAGAGATTTTGATTTTTAAAGTTTTTAACGATGCCGGCATCGCAAGTTTTGTCAAAAAGTGATGAAAAATTTTTTTGTGGAGATTTAAAAAATGGCGTACATGGATGGAAAGGTCTCTTTACTCTCAGTTTTATGGTGAAAACCGCAACCACCAACGAGGCTTGGTTGCGGAGATATCGGGTTTCAAAGAGATTTTGATTTTTAAAGTTTTTAACGATGCCGGCATCGCAAGTTTTGTCAAAAAGTGATGAAAAATTTTTTTGTGGAGATTTAAAAAATGGCGTACATGGATGGAAAGGTCTCTTTACTCTCAGTTTAACGGTGAAAACCGCAACCACCAACGAGGCTTGGTTGCGGAGATATCGGGTTTCAAAGAGATTTTGATTTTTAAAGTTTTTAACGATGCCGGCATCGCAAGTTTTGTCAAAAAGTGATGAAAAATTTTTTTGTGGAGATTTAAAAAATGGCGTACATGGATGGAAAGGTCTCTTTACTCTCAGTTTTATGGTGAAAACCGCAACCACCAACGAGGCTTGGTTGCGGAGATATCGGGTTTCAAAGAGATTTTGATTTTTAAAGTTTTTAACGATGCCGGCATCGCAAGTTTTGTCAAAAAGTGATGAAAATTTTCTTTGTGGAGATTTAAAAAATGGCGTACATGGATGGAAAGGTCTCTTTACTCTCAGTTTAACGGTGAAAACCGCAACCACCAACGAGGCTTGGTTGCGGAGATATCGGGTTTCAAAGAGATTTTGATTTTTAAAGTTTTTAACGATGCCGGCATCGCAAGTTTTGTCAAAAAGTGATGAAAAATTTTTTTGTGGAGATTTAAAAAATGGCGTACATGGATGGAAAGGTCTCTTTACTCTCAGTTTAACGGTGAAAACCGCAACCACCAACGAGGCTTGGTTGCGGAGATATCGGGTTTCAAAGAGATTTTGATTTTTAAAGTTTTTAACGATGCCGGCATCGCAAGTTTTGTCAAAAAGTGATGAAAATTTTCTTTGTGGAGATTTAAAAAATGGCGTACATGGATGGAAAGGTCTCTTTACTCTCAGTTTAACGGTGAAAACCGCAACCACCAACGAGGCTTGGTTGCGGAGATATCGGGTTTCAAAGAGATTTTGATTTTTAAAGTTTTTAACGATGCCGGCATCGCAAGTTTTGTCAAAAAGTGATGAAAATTTTTTTTGTGGAGATTTAAAAAATGGCGTACATGGATGGAAAGGTCTCTTTACTCTCAGTTTAACGGTGAAAACCGCAACCACCAACGAGGCTTGGTTGCGGAGATATCGGGTTTCAAAGAGATTTTGATTTTTAAAGTTTTTAACGATGCCGGCATCGCAAGTTTTGTCAAAAAGTGATGAAAAATTTTTTTGTAGAGATTTAAAAAATGGCGTACATGGATGGAAAGGTCTCTTTACTCTCAGTTTAACGGTGAAAACCGCAACCACCAACGAGGCTTGGTTGCGGAGATATCGGGTTTCAAAGAGATTTTGATTTTTAAAGTTTTTAACGATGCCGGCATCGCAAGTTTTGTCAAAAAGTGATGAAAAATTTTTTTGTGGAGATTTAAAAAATGGCGTACATGGATGGAAAGGTCTCTTTACTCTCAGTTTAACGGTGAAAACCGCAACCACCAACGAGGCTTGGTTGCGGAGATATCGGGTTTCAAAGAGATTTTGATTTTTAAAGTTTTTAACGATGCCGGCATCGCAAGTTTTGTCAAAAAGTGATGAAAATTTTTTTTGTGGAGATTTAAAAAATGGCGTACATGGATGGAAAGGTCTCTTTACTCTCAGTTTAACGGTGAAAACCGCAACCACCAACGAGGCTTGGTTGCGGAGATATCGGGTTTCAAAGAGATTTTGATTTTTAAAGTTTTTAACGATGCCGGCATCGCAAGTTTTGTCAAAAAGTGATGAAAAATTTTTTTGTAGAGATTTAAAAAATGGCGTACATGGATGGAAAGGTCTCTTTACTCTCAGTTTAACGGTGAAAACCGCAACCACCAACGAGGCTTGGTTGCGGAGATATCGGGTTTCAAAGAGATTTTGATTTTTAAAGTTTTTAACGATGCCGGCATCGCAAGTTTTGTCAAAAAGTGATGAAAAATTTTTTTGTGGAGATTTAAAAAATGGCGTACATGGATGGAAAAGTCTCTTTACTCTCAGTTTAACGGTGAAAACCGCAACCACCAACGAGGCTTGGTTGCGGAGATATCGGGTTTCAAAGAGATTTTGATTTTTAAAGTTTTTAACGATGCCGGCATCGCAAGTTTTGTCAAAAAGTGATGAAAAATTTTTTTGTGGAGATTTAAAAAATGGCGTACATGGATGGAAAGGTCTCTTTACTCTCAGTTTTATGGTGAAAACCGCAACCACCAACGAGGCTTGGTTGCGGAGATATCGGGTTTCAAAGAGATTTTGATTTTTAAAGTTTTTAACGATGCCGGCATCGCAAGTTTTGTCAAAAAGTGATGAAAATTTTTTTTGTGGAGATTTAAAAAATGGCGTACATGGATGGAAAGGTCTCTTTACTCTCAGTTTAACGGTGAAAACCGCAACCACCAACGAGGCTTGGTTGCGGAGATATCGGGTTTCAAAGAGATTTTGATTTTTAAAGTTTTTAACGATGCCGGCATCGCAAGTTTTGTCAAAAAGTGATGAAAAATTTTTTTGTGGAGATTTAAAAAATGGCGTACATGGATGGAAAGGTCTCTTTACTCTCAGTTTAACGGTGAAAACCGCAACCACCAACGAGGCTTGGTTGCGGAGATATCGGGTTTCAAAGAGATTTTGATTTTTAAAGTTTTTAACGATGCCGGCATCGCAAGTTTTGTCAAAAAGTGATGAAAATTTTCTTTGTGGAGATTTAAAAAATGGCGTACATGGATGGAAAGGTCTCTTTACTCTCAGTTTAACGGTGAAAACCGCAACCACCAACGAGGCTTGGTTGCGGAGATATCGGGTTTCAAAGAGATTTTGATTTTTAAAGTTTTTAACGATGCCGGCATCGCAAGTTTTGTCAAAAAGTGATGAAAATTTTCTTTGTGGAGATTTAAAAAATGGCGTACATGGATGGAAAGGTCTCTTTACTCTCAGTTTAACGGTGAAAACCGCAACCGTCAACGAGGCTTGGTTGCGGAGATATCGGGTTTCAAAGAGATTTTGATTTTTAAAGTTTTTAACGATGCCGGCATCGCAAGTTTTGTCAAAAAGTGATGAAAAATTTTTTTGTAGAGATTTAAAAAATGGCGTACATGGATGGAAAGGTCTCTTTACTCTCAGTTTAACGGTGAAAACCGCAACCACCAACGAGGCTTGGTTGCGGAGATATCGGGTTTCAAAGAGATTTTGATTTTTAAAGTTTTTAACGATTTAACGCAAGTTTTGTCAAAAAGTGATGAAAAATTTTTTTGTGGAGATTTAAAAAATGGCGTACATGGATGGAAAGGTCTCTTTACTCTCAGTTTAACGGTGAAAACCGCAACCACCAACGAGGCTTGGTTGCGGAGATATCGGGTTTCAAAGAGATTTTGATTTTTAAAGTTTTTAACGATGCCGGCATCGCAAGTTTTGTCAAAAAGTGATGAAAAATTTTTTTGTGGAGATTTAAAAAATGGCGTACATGGATGGAAAGGTCTCTTTACTCTCAGTTTAACGGTGAAAACTGCAACCAAAACGAGGCTTGGTTGCGGAGATATCGGGTTTCAAAGAGATTTTGATTTTTAAAGTTTTTAACGATGCCGGCATCGCAAGTTTTGTCAAAAAGTGATGAAAATTTTTTTTGTGGAGATTTAAAAAATGGCGTACATGGATGGAAAGGTCTCTTTACTCTCAGTTTAACGGTGAAAACCGCAACCACCAACGAGGCTTGGTTGCGGAGATATCGGGTTTCAAAGAGATTTTGATTTTTAAAGTTTTTAACGATGCCGGCATCGCAAGTTTTGTCAAAAAGTGATGAAAAATTTTTTTGTGGAGATTTAAAAAATGGCGTACATGGATGGAAAGGTCTCTTTACTCTCAGTTTAACGGTGAAAACCGCAACCACCAACGAGGCTTGGTTGCGGAGATATCGGGTTTCAAAGAGATTTTGATTTTTAAAGTTTTTAACGATGCCGGCATCGCAAGTTTTGTCAAAAAGTGATGAAAAATTTTTTGTGGAGATTTAAAAAATGGCGTACATGGATGGAAAGGTCTCTTTACTCTCAGTTTAACGGTGAAAACCGCAACCACCAACGAGGCTTGGTTGCGGAGATATCGGGTTTCAAAGAGATTTTGATTTTTAAAGTTTTTAACGATGCCGGCATCGCAAGTTTTGTCAAAAAGTGATGAAAATTTTTTTTGTGGAGATTTAAAAAATGGCGTACATGGATGGAAAGGTCTCTTTACTCTCAGTTTAACGGTGAAAACCGCAACCACCAACGAGGCTTGGTTGCGGAGATATCGGGTTTCAAAGAGATTTTGATTTTTAAAGTTTTTAACGATGCCGGCATCGCAAGTTTTGTCAAAAAGTGATGAAAAATTTTTTTGTGGAGATTTAAAAAATGGCGTACATGGATGGAAAGGTCTCTTTACTCTCAGTTTAACGGTGAAAACCGCAACCACCAACGAGGCTTGGTTGCGGAGATATCGGGTTTCAAAGAGATTTTGATTTTTAAAGTTTTTAACGATGCCGGCATCGCAAGTTTTGTCAAAAAGTGATGAAAATTTTCTTTGTGGAGATTTAAAAAATGGCGTACATGGATGGAAAGGTCTCTTTACTCTCAGTTTAACGGTGAAAACCGCAACCACCAACGAGGCTTGGTTGCGGAGATATCGGGTTTCAAAGAGATTTTGATTTTTAAAGTTTTTAACGATGCCGGCATCGCAAGTTTTGTCAAAAAGTGATGAAAAATTTTTTTGTGGAGATTTAAAAAATGGCGTACATGGATGGAAAGGTCTCTTTACTCTCAGTTTAACGGTGAAAACCGCAACCACCAACGAGGCTTGGTTGCGGAGATATCGGGTTTCAAAGAGATTTTGATTTTTAAAGTTTTTAACGATGCCGGCATCGCAAGTTTTGTCAAAAAGTGATGAAAAATTTTTTTGTAGAGATTTAAAAAATGGCGTACATGGATGGAAAGGTCTCTTTACTCTCAGTTTAACGGTGAAAACCGCAACCACCAACGAGGCTTGGTTGCGGAGATATCGGGTTTCAAAGAGATTTTGATTTTTAAAGTTTTTAACGATGCCGGCATCGCAAGTTTTGTCAAAAAGTGATGAAAAATTTTTTTGTGGAGATTTAAAAAATGGCGTACATGGATGGAAAGGTCTCTTTACTCTCAGTTTAACGGTGAAAACCGCAACCACCAACGAGGCTTGGTTGCGGAGATATCGGGTTTCAAAGAGATTTTGATTTTTAAAGTTTTTAACGATGCCGGCATCGCAAGTTTTGTCAAAAAGTGATGAAAATTTTCTTTGTGGAGATTTAAAAAATGGCGTACATGGATGGAAAGGTCTCTTTACTCTCAGTTTAACGGTGAAAACCGCAACCACCAACGAGGCTTGGTTGCGGAGATATCGGGTTTCAAAGAGATTTTGATTTTTAAAGTTTTTAACGATGCCGGCATCGCAAGTTTTGTCAAAAAGTGATGAAAAATTTTTTTGTAGAGATTTAAAAAATGGCGTACATGGATGGAAAGGTCTCTTTACTCTCAGTTTAACGGTGAAAACCGCAACCACCAACGAGGCTTGGTTGCGGAGATATCGGGTTTCAAAGAGATTTTGATTTTTAAAGTTTTTAACGATGCCGGCATCGCAAGTTTTGTCAAAAAGTGATGAAAATTTTTTTTGTGGAGATTTAAAAAATGGCGTACATGGATGGAAAGGTCTCTTTACTCTCAGTTTAACGGTGAAAACCGCAACCACCAACGAGGCTTGGTTGCGGAGATATCGGGTTTCAAAGAGATTTTGATTTTTAAAGTTTTTAACGATGCCGGCATCGCAAGTTTTGTCAAAAAGTGATGAAAAATTTTTTTGTGGAGATTTAAAAAATGGCGTACATGGATGGAAAGGTCTCTTTACTCTCAGTTTAACGGTGAAAACCGCAACCACCAACGAGGCTTGGTTGCGGAGATATCGGGTTTCAAAGAGATTTTGATTTTTAAAGTTTTTAACGATGCCGGCATCGCAAGTTTTGTCAAAAAGTGATGAAAATTTTCTTTGTGGAGATTTAAAAAATGGCGTTCATGGATGGAAAGGTCTCTTTACTCTCAGTTTAACGGTGAAAACCGCAACCACCAACGAGGCTTGGTTGCGGAGATATCGGGTTTCAAAGAGATTTTGATTTTTAAAGTTTTTAACGATGCCGGCATCGCAAGTTTTGTCAAAAAGTGATGAAAAATTTTTTTGTGGAGATTTAAAAAATGGCGTACATGGATGGAAAGGTCTCTTTACTCTCAGTTTAACGGTGAAAACCGCAACCACCAACGAGGCTTGGTTGCGGAGATATCGGGTTTCAAAGAGATTTTGATTTTTAAAGTTTTTAACGATGCCGGCATCGCAAGTTTTGTCAAAAAGTGATGAAAAATTTTTTTGTAGAGATTTAAAAAATGGCGTACATGGATGGAAAGGTCTCTTTACTCTCAGTTTAACGGTGAAAACCGCAACCACCAACGAGGCTTGGTTGCGGAGATATCGGGTTTCAAAGAGATTTTGATTTTTAAAGTTTTTAACGATGCCGGCATCGCAAGTTTTGTCAAAAAGTGATGAAAATTTTTTTTGTGGAGATTTAAAAAATGGCGTACATGGATGGAAAGGTCTCTTTACTCTCAGTTTAACGGTGAAAACCGCAACCACCAACGAGGCTTGGTTGCGGAGATATCGGGTTTCAAAGAGATTTTGATTTTTAAAGTTTTTAACGATGCCGGCATCGCAAGTTTTGTCAAAAAGTGATGAAAAATTTTTTTGTGGAGATTTAAAAAATGGCGTACATGGATGGAAAGGTCTCTTTACTCTCAGTTTAACGGTGAAAACCGCAACCACCAACGAGGCTTGGTTGCGGAGATATCGGGTTTCAAAGAGATTTTGATTTTTAAAGTTTTTAACGATGCCGGCATCGCAAGTTTTGTCAAAAAGTGATGAAAAATTTTTTTGTGGAGATTTAAAAAATGGCGTACATGGATGGAAAGGTCTCTTTACTCTCAGTTTAACGGTGAAAACCGCAACCACCAACGAGGCTTGGTTGCGGAGATATCGGGTTTCAAAGAGATTTTGATTTTAAAAGTTTTTAACGATGCCGGCATCGCAAGTTTTGTCAAAAAGTGATGAAAAATTTTTTGTGGAGATTTAAAAAATGGCGTACATGGACGGAAAGGTCCCTTTACTCTCAGTTTTATGGTGAAAACCGCAACCACCAACGAGGCTTGGTTGCGGAGATATCGGGTTTCAAAGAGATTTTGATTTTTAAAGTTTTTAACGATGCCGGCATCGCAAGTTTTGTCAAAAAGTGATGAAAATTTTCTTTGTGGAGATTTAAAAAATGGCGTACATGGATGGAAAGGTCTCTTTACTCAACGAGGCTTGGTTGCGGAGATATCGGGTTTCAAAGAGATTTTGATTTTTAAAGTTTTTAACGATGCCGGCATCGCAAGTTTTGTCAAAAAGTGATGAAAAATTTTTTTGTGGAGATTTAAAAAATGGCGTACATGGATGGAAAGGTCTCTTTACTCTCAGTTTTATGGTGAAAACCGCAACCACCAACGAGGCTTGGTTGCGGAGATATCGGGTTTCAAAGAGATTTTGATTTTTAAAGTTTTTAACGATGCCGGCATCGCAAGTTTTGTCAAAAAGTGATGAAAAATTTTTTTGTGGAGATTTAAAAAATGGCGTACATGGATGGAAAGGTCTCTTTACTCTCAGTTTAACGGTGAAAACCGCAACCACCAACGAGGCTTGGTTGCGGAGATATCGGGTTTCAAAGAGATTTTGATTTTTAAAGTTTTTAACGATGCCGGCATCGCAAGTTTTGTCAAAAAGTGATGAAAAATTTTTTTGTGGAGATTTAAAAAATGGCGTACATGGATGGAAAGGTCTCTTTACTCTCAGTTTTATGGTGAAAACCGCAACCACCAACGAGGCTTGGTTGCGGAGATATCGGGTTTCAAAGAGATTTTGATTTTTAAAGTTTTTAACGATGCCGGCATCGCAAGTTTTGTCAAAAAGTGATGAAAAATTTTTTTGTGGAGATTTAAAAAATGGCGTACATGGATGGAAAGGTCTCTTTACTCTCAGTTTAACGGTGAAATCCGCAACCACCAACGAGGCTTGGTTGCGGAGATATCGGGTTTCAAAGAGATTTTGATTTTTAAAGTTTTTAACGATGCCGGCATCGCAAGTTTTGTCAAAAAGTGATGAAAAATTTTTTTGTGGAGATTTAAAAAATGGCGTACATGGATGGAAAGGTCTCTTTACTCTCAGTTTAACGGTGAAAACAGCAACCACCAACGAGGCTTGGTTGCGGAGATATCGGGTTTCAAAGAGATTTTGATTTTTAAAGTTTTTAACGATGCCGGCATCGCAAGTTTTGTCAAAAAGTGATGAAAAATTTTTTTGTGGAGATTTAAAAAATGGCGTACATGGACGGAAAGGTCCCTTTACTCTCAGTTTTATGGTGAAAACCGCAACCACCAACGAGGCTTGGTTGCGGAGATATCGGGTTTCAAAGAGATTTTGATTTTTAAAGTTTTTAACGATGCCGGCATCGCAAGTTTTGTCAAAAAGTGATGAAAATTTTCTTTGTGGAGATTTAAAAAATGGCGTACATGGATGGAAAGGTCTCTTTACTCTCAGTTTAACGGTGAAAACCGCAACCACCAACGAGGCTTGGTTGCGGAGATATCGGGTTTCAAAGAGATTTTGATTTTAAAAGTTTTTAACGATGCCGGCATCGCAAGTTTTGTCAAAAAGTGATGAAAAATTTTTGTGTGGAGATTTAAAAAATGGCGTACATGGATGGAAAGGTCTCTTTACTCTCAGTTTAACGGTGAAAACCGCAACCACCAACGAGGCTTGGTTGCGGAGATATCGGGTTTCAAAGAGATTTTGATTTTTAAAGTTTTTAACGATGCCGGCATCGCAAGTTTTGTCAAAAAGTGATGAAAAATTTTTTTGTGGAGATTTAAAAAATGGCGTACATGGATGGAAAGGTCTCTTTACTCTCAGTTTAACGGTGAAAACCGCAACCACCAACGAGGCTTGGTTGCGGAGATATCGGGTTTTGATTTTTAAAGTTTTTAACGATGCCGGCATCGCAAGTTTTGTCAAAAAGTGATGAAAATTTTCTTTGTGGAGATTTAAAAAATGGCGTACATGGATGGAAAGGTCTCTTTACTCAACGAGGCTTGGTTGCGGAGATATCGGGTTTCAAAGAGATTTTGATTTTTAAAGTTTTTAACGATGCCGGCATCGCAAGTTTTGTCAAAAAGTGATGAAAAATTTTTTTGTGGAGATTTAAAAAATGGCGTACATGGATGGAAAGGTCTCTTTACTCTCAGTTTAACGGTGAAAACCGCAACCACCAACGAGGCTTGGTTGCGGAGATATCGGGTTTCAAAGAGATTTTGATTTTTAAAGTTTTTAACGATGCCGGCATCGCAAGTTTTGTCAAAAAGTGATGAAAAATTTTTTTGTGGAGATTTAAAAAATGGCGTACATGGATGGAAAGGTCTCTTTACTCTCAGTTTAACGGTGAAAACCGCAACCACCAACGAGGCTTGGTTGCGGAGATATCGGGTTTCAAAGAGATTTTGATTTTTAAAGTTTTTAACGATGCCGGCATCGCAAGTTTTGTCAAAAAGTGATGAAAAATTTTTTTGTGGAGATTTAAAAAATGGCGTACATGGATGGAAAGGTCTCTTTACTCTCAGTTTAACGGTGAAAACCGCAACCACCAACGAGGCTTGGTTGCGGAGATATCGGGTTTCAAAGAGATTTTGATTTTTAAAGTTTTTAACGATGCCGGCATCGCAAGTTTTGTCAAAAAGTGATGAAAAATTTTTTTGTGGAGATTTAAAAAATGGCGTACATGGATGGAAAGGTCTCTTTACTCTCAGTTTAACGGTGAAAACCGCAACCACCAACGAGGCTTGGTTGCGGAGATATCGGGTTTCAAAGAGATTTTGATTTTTAAAGTTTTTAACGATGCCGGCATCGCAAGTTTTGTCAAAAAGTGATGAAAAATTTTTTTGTGGAGATTTAAAAAATGGCGTACATGGATGGAAAGGTCTCTTTACTCTCAGTTTAACGGTGAAAACCGCAACCACCAACGAGGCTTGGTTGCGGAGATATCGGGTTTCAAAGAGATTTTGATTTTTAAAGTTTTTAACGATGCCGGCATCGCAAGTTTTGTCAAAAAGTGATGAAAAATTTTTTTGTGGAGATTTAAAAAATGGCGTACATGGATGGAAAGGTCTCTTTACTCTCAGTTTAACGGTGAAAACCGCAACCACCAACGAGGCTTGGTTGCGGAGATATCGGGTTTCAAAGAGATTTTGATTTTTAAAGTTTTTAACGATGCCGGCATCGCAAGTTTTGTCAAAAAGTGATGAAAAATTTTTTTGTGGAGATTTAAAAAATGGCGTACATGGATGGAAAGGTCTCTTTACTCTCAGTTTAACGGTGAAAACCGCAACCACCAACGAGGCTTGGTTGCGGAGATATCGGGTTTCAAAGAGATTTTGATTTTTAAAGTTTTTAACGATGCCGGCATCGCAAGTTTTGTCAAAAAGTGATGAAAAATTTTTTTGTGGAGATTTAAAAAATGGCGTACATGGATGGAAAGGTCTCTTTACTCTCAGTTTAACGGTGAAAACCGCAACCACCAACGAGGCTTGGTTGCGGAGATATCGGGTTTCAAAGAGATTTTGATTTTTAAAGTTTTTAACGATGCCGGCATCGCAAGTTTTGTCAAAAAGTGATGAAAAATTTTTTTGTGGAGATTTAAAAAATGGCGTACATGGATGGAAAGGTCTCTTTACTCTCAGTTTTATGGTGAAAACCGCAACCACCAACGAGGCTTGGTTGCGGAGATATCGGGTTTCAAAGAGATTTTGATTTTTAAAGTTTTTAACGATGCCGGCATCGCAAGTTTTGTCAAAAAGTGATGAAAATTTTTTTTGTGGAGATTTAAAAAATGGCGTACATGGATGGAAAGGTCTCTTTACTCTCAGTTTAACGGTGAAAACCGCAACCACCAACGAGGCTTGGTTGCGGAGATATCGGGTTTCAAAGAGATTTTGATTTTTAAAGTTTTTAACGATGCCGGCATCGCAAGTTTTGTCAAAAAGTGATGAAAAATTTTTGTGTGGAGATTTAAAAAATGGCGTACATGGATGGAAAGGTCTCTTTACTCTCAGTTTAACGGTGAAAACCGCAACCACCAACGAGGCTTGGTTGCGGAGATATCAGGTTTCAAAGAGATTTTGATTTTTAAAGTTTTTAACGATGCCAGCATCGCAAGTTTTGTCAAAAAGTGATGAAAAAATTTTTTGTGGAGATTTAAAAAATGGCGTACATGGATGGAAAGGTCTCTTTACTCTCAGTTTTATGGTAAAAACCGCAACCACCAACGAGGTTTGGTTGCGGAGATATCGGGTTTCAAAGAGATTTTGATTTTTAAAGTTTTTAACGATGCCGGCATCGCAAGTTTTGTCAAAAAGTGATGAAAAATTTTTTTGTGGAGATTTAAAAAATGGCGTACATGGATGGAAAGGTCTCTTTACTCTCAGTTTAACGGTGAAAACCGCAACCACCAACGAGGCTTGGTTGCGGAGATATCGGGTTTCAAAGAGATTTTGATTTTTAAAGTTTTTAACGATGCCGGCATCGCAAGTTTTGTCAAAAAGTGATGAAAAATTTTTTTGTGGAGATTTAAAAAATGGCGTACATGGATGGAAAGGTCTCTTTACTCTCAGTTTAACGGTGAAAACCGCAACCACCAACGAGGCTTGGTTGCGGAGATATCGGGTTTCAAAGAGATTTTGATTTTTAAAGTTTTTAACGATGCCGGCATCGCAAGTTTTGTCAAAAAGTGATGAAAAATTTTTTGTGGAGATTTAAAAAATGGCGTAAATGGATGGAAAGGTCTCTTTACTCTCAGTTTAACGGTGAAAACCGCAACCACCAACGAGGCTTGGTTGCGGAGATATCGGGTTTCAAAGAGATTTTGATTTTTAAAGTTTTTAACGATGCCGGCATCGCAAGTTTTGTCAAAAAGTGATGAAAATTTTCTTTCTGGAGATTTAAAAAATGGCGTACATGGATGGAAAGGTCTCTTTACTCTCAGTTTAACGGTGAAAACCGCAACCACCAACGAGGCTTGGTTGCGGAGATATCGGGTTTCATAGAGATTTTGATTTTTAAAGTTTTTAACGATGCCGACATCGCAAGTTTTGTCAAAAAGTGATGAAAAATTTTTTTGTGGAGATTTAAAAAATGGCGTACATGGATGGAAAGGTCTCTTTACTCTCAGTTTAACGGTGAAAACCGCAACCACCAACGAGGCTTGGTTGCGGAGATATCGGGTTTCAAAGAGATTTTGATTTTTAAAGTTTTTAACGATGCCGGCATCGCAAGTTTTGTCAAAAAGTGATGAAAAATTTTTTGTGGAGATTTAAAAAATGGCGTAAATGGATGGAAAGGTCTCTTTACTCTCAGTTTAACGGTGAAAACCGCAACCACCAACGAGGCTTGGTTGCGGAGATATCGGGTTTCAAAGAGATTTTGATTTTTAAAGTTTTTAACGATGCCGGCATCGCAAGTTTTGTCAAAAAGTGATGAAAAATTTTTTTGTGGAGATTTAAAAAATGGCGTACATGGATGGAAAGGTCTCTTTACTCTCAGTTTAACGGTGAAAACCGCAACCACCAACGAGGCTTGGTTGCGGAGATATCGGGTTTCAAAGAGATTTTGATTTTTAAAGTTTTTAACGATGCCGGCATCGCAAGTTTTGTCAAAAAGTGATGAAAAATTTTTTTGTGGAGATTTAAAAAATGGCGTACATGGATGGAAAGGTCTCTTTACTCTCAGTTTAACGGTGAAAACCGCAACCACCAACGAGGCTTGGTTGCGGAGATATCGGGTTTCAAAGAGATTTTGATTTTTAAAGTTTTTAACGATGCCGGCATCGCAAGTTTTGTCAAAAAGTGATGAAAAATTTTTTGTGGAGATTTAAAAAATGGCGTACATGGATGGAAAGGTCTCTTTACTCTCAGTTTAACGGTGAAAACCGCAACCACCAACGAGGCTTGGTTGCGGAGATATCGGGTTTCAAAGAGATTTTGATTTTTAAAGTTTTTAACGATGCCGGCATCGCAAGTTTTGTCAAAAAGTGATGAAAATTTTCTTTGTGGAGATTTAAAAAATGGCGTACATGGATGGAAAGGTCTCTTTACTCTCAGTTTAACGGTGAAAACCGCAACCACCAACGAGGCTTGGTTGCGGAGATATCGGGTTTCAAAGAGATTTTGATTTAACGGTGAAAACCGCAACCACCAACGAGGCTTGGTTGCGGAGATATCGGGTTTCAAAGAGATTTTGATTTTTAAAGTTTTTAACGATGCCGGCATCGCAAGTTTTGTCAAAAAGTGATGAAAAATTTTTTTGTGGAGATTTAAAAAATGGCGTACATGGATGGAAAGGTCTCTTTACTCTCAGTTTAACGGTGAAAACCGCAACCACCAACGAGGCTTGGTTGCGGAGATATCGGGTTTCAAAGAGATTTTGATTTTTAAAGTTTTTAACGATGCCGGCATCGCAAGTTTTGTCAAAAAGTGATGAAAAATTTTTTTGTGGAGATTTAAAAAATGGCGTACATGGATGGAAAGGTCTCTTTACTCTCAGTTTTATGGTGAAAACCGCAACCACCAACGAGGCTTGGTTGCGGAGATATCGGGTTTCAAAGAGATTTTGATTTTTAAAGTTTTTAACGATGCCGGCATCGCAAGTTTTGTCAAAAAGTGATGAAAATTTTTTTTGTGGAGATTTAAAAAATGGCGTACATGGATGGAAAGGTCTCTTTACTCTCAGTTTAACGGTGAAAACCGCAACCACCAACGAGGCTTGGTTGCGGAGATATCGGGTTTCAAAGAGATTTTGATTTTAAAAGTTTTTAACGATGCCGGCATCGCAAGTTTTGTCAAAAAGTGATGAAAAATTTTTGTGTGGAGATTTAAAAAATGGCGTACATGGATGGAAAGGTCTCTTTACTCTCAGTTTAACGGTGAAAACCGCAACCACCAACGAGGCTTGGTTGCGGAGATATCAGGTTTCAAAGAGATTTTGATTTTTAAAGTTTTTAACGATGCCAGCATCGCAAGTTTTGTCAAAAAGTGATGAAAAAATTTTTTGTGGAGATTTAAAAAATGGCGTACATGGATGGAAAGGTCTCTTTACTCTCAGTTTTATGGTAAAAACCGCAACCACCAACGAGGTTTGGTTGCGGAGATATCGGGTTTCAAAGAGATTTTGATTTTTAAAGTTTTTAACGATGCCGGCATCGCAAGTTTTGTCAAAAAGTGATGAAAAATTTTTTTGTGGAGATTTAAAAAATGGCGTACATGGATGGAAAGGTCTCTTTACTCTCAGTTTAACGGTGAAAACCGCAACCACCAACGAGGCTTGGTTGCGGAGATATCGGGTTTCAAAGAGATTTTGATTTTTAAAGTTTTTAACGATGCCGGCATCGCAAGTTTTGTCAAAAAGTGATGAAAAATTTTTTTGTGGAGATTTAAAAAATGGCGTACATGGATGGAAAGGTCTCTTTACTCTCAGTTTAACGGTGAAAACCGCAACCACCAACGAGGCTTGGTTGCGGAGATATCGGGTTTCAAAGAGATTTTGATTTTTAAAGTTTTTAACGATGCCGGCATCGCAAGTTTTGTCAAAAAGTGATGAAAAATTTTTTGTGGAGATTTAAAAAATGGCGTAAATGGATGGAAAGGTCTCTTTACTCTCAGTTTAACGGTGAAAACCGCAACCACCAACGAGGCTTGGTTGCGGAGATATCGGGTTTCAAAGAGATTTTGATTTTTAAAGTTTTTAACGATGCCGGCATCGCAAGTTTTGTCAAAAAGTGATGAAAATTTTCTTTCTGGAGATTTAAAAAATGGCGTACATGGATGGAAAGGTCTCTTTACTCTCAGTTTAACGGTGAAAACCGCAACCACCAACGAGGCTTGGTTGCGGAGATATCGGGTTTCATAGAGATTTTGATTTTTAAAGTTTTTAACGATGCCGGCATCGCAAGTTTTGTCAAAAAGTGATGAAAAATTTTTTTGTGGAGATTTAAAAAATGGCGTACATGGATGGAAAGGTCTCTTTACTCTCAGTTTAACGGTGAAAACCGCAACCACCAACGAGGCTTGGTTGCGGAGATATCGGGTTTCAAAGAGATTTTGATTTTTAAAGTTTTTAACGATGCCGGCATCGCAAGTTTTGTCAAAAAGTGATGAAAAATTTTTTTGTGGAGATTTAAAAAATGGCGTACATGGATGGAAAGGTCTCTTTACTCTCAGTTTAACGGTGAAAACCGCAACCACCAACGAGGCTTGGTTGCGGAGATATCGGGTTTCAAAGAGATTTTGATTTTTAAAGTTTTTAACGATGCCGGCATCGCAAGTTTTGTCAAAAAGTGATGAAAAATTTTTTTGTGGAGATTTAAAAAATGGCGTACATGGATGGAAAGGTCTCTTTACTCTCAGTTTAACGGTGAAAACCGCAACCACCAACGAGGCTTGGTTGCGGAGATATCGGGTTTCAAAGAGATTTTGATTTTTAAAGTTTTTAACGATGCCGGCATCGCAAGTTTTGTCAAAAAGTGATGAAAAATTTTTTGTGGAGATTTAAAAAATGGCGTACATGGATGGAAAGGTCTCTTTACTCTCAGTTTAACGGTGAAAACCGCAACCACCAACGAGGCTTGGTTGCGGAGATATCGGGTTTCAAAGAGATTTTGATTTTTAAAGTTTTTAACGATGCCGGCATCGCAAGTTTTGTCAAAAAGTGATGAAAATTTTCTTTGTGGAGATTTAAAAAATGGCGTACATGGATGGAAAGGTCTCTTTACTCTCAGTTTAACGGTGAAAACCGCAACCACCAACGAGGCTTGGTTGCGGAGATATCGGGTTTCAAAGAGATTTTGATTTTTAAAGTTTTTAACGATGCCGGCATCGCAAGTTTTGTCAAAAAGTGATGAAAAAATTTTTTGTGGAGATTTAAAAAATGGCGTACATGGATGGAAAGGTCTCTTTACTCTCAGTTTTATGGTAAAAACCGCAACCACCAACGAGGCTTGGTTGCGGAGATATCGGGTTTCAAAGAGATTTTGATTTTTAAAGTTTTTAACGATGCCGGCATCGCAAGTTTTGTCAAAAAGTGATGAAAAATTTTTTTGTGGAGATTTAAAAAATGGCGTACATGGATGGAAAGGTCTCTTTACTCTCAGTTTAACGGTGAAAACCGCAACCACCAACGAGGCTTGGTTGCGGAGATATCGGGTTTCAAAGAGATTTTGATTTTTAAAGTTTTTAACGATGCCGGTTGCGGAGATATCGGGTTTCAAAGAGATTTTGATTTTTAAAGTTTTTAACGATGCCGGCATCGCAAGTTTTGTCAAAAAGTGATGAAAAAATTTTTTGTGGAGATTTAAAAAATGGCGTACATGGATGGAAAGGTCTCTTTACTCTCAGTTTTATGGTAAAAACCGCAACCACCAACGAGGCTTGGTTGCGGAGATATCGGGTTTCAAAGAGATTTTGATTTTTAAAGTTTTTAACGATGCCGGCATCGCAAGTTTTGTCAAAAAGTGATGAAAAATTTTTTTGTGGAGATTTAAAAAATGGCGTACATGGATGGAAAGGTCTCTTTACTCTCAGTTTAACGGTGAAAACCGCAACCACCAACGAGGCTTGGTTGCGGAGATATCGGGTTTCAAAGAGATTTTGATTTTTAAAGTTTTTAACGATGCCGGCATCGCAAGTTTTGTCAAAAAGTGATGAAAATTTTCTTTGTGGAGATTTAAAAAATGGCGTACATGGATGGAAAGGTCTCTTTACTCTCAGTTTAACGGTGAAAACCGCAACCACCAACGAGGCTTGGTTGCGGAGATATCGGGTTTCAAAGAGATTTTGATTTTTAAAGTTTTTAACGATGCCGGCATCGCAAGTTTTGTCAAAAAGTGATGAAAAATTTTTTTGTGGAGATTTAAAAAATGGCGTACATGGATGGAAAGGTCTCTTTACTCTCAGTTTAACGGTGAAAACCGCAACCACCAACGAGGCTTGGTTGCGGAGATATCGGGTTTCAAAGAGATTTTGATTTTTAAAGTTTTTAACGATGCCGGCATCGCAAGTTTTGTCAAAAAGTGATGCAAATTTTTTTTGTGGAGATTTAAAAAATGGCGTACATGGATGGAAAGGTCTCTTTACTCTCAGTTTTATGGTGAAAACCGCAACCACCAACGAGGCTTGGTTGCGGAGATATCGGGTTTCAAAGAGATTTTGATTTTTAAAGTTTTTAACGATGCCGGCATCGCAAGTTTTGTCAAAAAGTGATGAAAAATTTTTTTGTGGAGATTTAAAAAATGGCGTACATGGATGGAAAGGTCTCTTTACTCTCAGTTTAACGGTGAAAACCGCAACCACCAACGAGGCTTGGTTGCGGAGATATCGGGTTTCAAAGAGATTTTGATTTTTAAAGTTTTTAACGATGCCGGCGTCGCAAGTTTTGTCAAAAAGTGATGAAAAATTTTTTTGTGGAGATTTAAAAAATGGCGTACATGGATGGAAAGGTCTCTTTACTCTCAGTTTAACGGTGAAAACCGCAACCACCAACGAGGCTTGGTTGCGGAGATATCGGGTTTCAAAGAGATTTTGATTTTTAAAGTTTTTAACGATGCCGGCATCGCAAGTTTTGTCAAAAAGTGATGAAAAATTTTTTTGTGGAGATTTAAAAAATGGCGTACATGGATGGAAAGGTCTCTTTACTCTCAGTTTAACGGTGAAAACCGCAACCACCAACGAGGCTTGGTTGCGGAGATATCGGGTTTCAAAGAGATTTTGATTTTTAAAGTTTTTAACGATGCCGGCATCGCAAGTTTTGTCAAAAAGTGATGAAAAATTTTTTTGTGGAGATTTAAAAAATAGCGTACATGGATGGAAAGGTCTCTTTACTCTCAGTTTAACGGTGAAAACCGCAACCACCAACGAGGCTTGGTTGCGGAGATATCGGGTTTCAAAGAGATTTTGATTTTTAAAGTTTTTAACGATGCCGGCATCGCAAGTTTTGTCAAAAAGTGATGAAAAATTTTTTTGTGGAGATTTAAAAAATGGCGTACATGGATGGAAAGGTCTCTTTACTCTCAGTTTAACGGTGAAAACCGCAACCACCAACGAGGCTTGGTTGCGGAGATATCGGGTTTCAAAGAGATTTTGATTTTTAAAGTTTTTAACGATGCCGGCATCGCAAGTTTTGTCAAAAAGTGATGAAAAATTTTTTTGTGGAGATTTAAAAAATGGCGAACATGGATGGAAAGGTCTCTTTACTCTCAGTTTAACGGTGAAAACCGCAACCACCAACGAGGCTTGGTTGCGGAGATATCGGGTTTCAAAGAGATTTTGATTTTTAAAGTTTTTAACGATGCCGGCATCGCAAGTTTTGTCAAAAAGTGATGAAAAATTTTTTGTGGAGATTTAAAAAATGGCGTACATGGATGGAAAGGTCTCTTTACTCTCAGTTTAACGGTGAAAACCGCAACCACCAACGAGGCTTGGTTGCGGAGATATCGGGTTTCAAAGAGATTTTGATTTTTAAAGTTTTTAACGATGCCGGCATCGCAAGTTTTGTCAAAAAGTGATGAAAATTTTCTTTGTGGAGATTTAAAAAATGGCGTACATGGATGGAAAGGTCTCTTTACTCTCAGTTTAACGGTGAAAACCGCAACCACCAACGAGGCTTGGTTGCGGAGATATCGGGTTTCAAAGAGATTTTGATTTTTAAAGTTTTTAACGATGCCGGCATCGCAAGTTTTGTCAAAAAGTGATGAAAAATTTTTTTGTGGAGATTTAAAAAATGGCGTACATGGATGGAAAGGTCTCTTTACTCTCAGTTTAACGGTGAAAACCGCAACCACCAACGAGGCTTGGTTGCGGAGATATCGGGTTTCAAAGAGATTTTGATTTTTAAAGTTTTTAACGATGCCGGCATCGCAAGTTTTGTCAAAAAGTGATGAAAAATTTTTTTGTGGAGATTTAAAAAATGGCGTACATGGATGGAAAGGTCTCTTTACTCTCAGTTTTATGGTGAAAACCGCAACCACCAACGAGGCTTGGTTGCGGAGATATCGGGTTTCAAAGAGATTTTGATTTTTAAAGTTTTTAACGATGCCGGCATCGCAAGTTTTGTCAAAAAGTGATGAAAATTTTTTTGTGGAGATTTAAAAAATGGCGTACATGGATGGAAAGGTCTCTTTACTCTCAGTTTAACGGTGAAAACCGCAACCACCAACGAGGCTTGGTTGCGGAGATATCGGGTTTCAAAGAGATTTTGATTTTAAAAGTTTTTAACGATGCCGGCATCGCAAGTTTTGTCAAAAAGTGATGAAAAATTTTTTGTGGAGATTTAAAAAATGGCGTACATGGATGGAAAGGTCTCTTTACTCTCAGTTTAACGGTGAAAACCGCAACCACCAACGAGGCTTGGTTGCGGAGATATCGGGTTTCAAAGAGATTTTGATTTTTAAAGTTTTTAACGATGCCGGCATCGCAAGTTTTGTCAAAAAGTGATGAAAAAATTTTTTGTGGAGATTTAAAAAATGGCGTACATGGATGGAAAGGTCTCTTTACTCTCAGTTTTATGGTGAAAACCGCAACCACCAACGAGGCTTGGTTGCGGAGATATCGGGTTTCAAAGAGATTTTGATTTTTAAAGTTTTTAACGATGCCGGCATCGCAAGTTTTGTCAAAAAGTGATGAAAAATTTTTTTGTGGAGATTTAAAAAATGGCGTACATGGATGGAAAGGTCTCTTTACTCTCAGTTTAACGGTGAAAACCGCAACCACCAACGAGGCTTGGTTGCGGAGATATCGGGTTTCAAAGAGATTTTGATTTTTAAAGTTTTTAACGATGCCGGCATCGCAAGTTTTGTCAAAAAGTGATGAAAAAATTTTTTGTGGAGATTTAAAAAATGGCGTACATGGATGGAAAGGTCTCTTTACTCTCAGTTTAACGGTGAAAACCGCAACCACCAACGAGGCTTGGTTGCGGAGATATCGGGTTTCAAAGAGATTTTGATTTTTAAAGTTTTTAACGATGCCGGCATCGCAAGTTTTGTCAAAAAGTGATGAAAATTTTTTTGTGGAGATTTAAAAAATGGCGTACATGGATGGAAAGGTCTCTTTACTCTCAGTTTAACGGTGAAAACCGCAACCACCAACGAGGCTTGGTTGCGGAGATATCGGGTTTCAAAGAGATTTTGATTTTTAAAGTTTTTAACGATGCCGGCATCGCAAGTTTTGTCAAAAAGTGATGAAAAATTTTTTGTGGAGATTTAAAAAATGGCGTACATGGATGGAAAGGTCTCTTTACTCTCAGTTTAACGGTGAAAAACCGCAACCACCAACGAGGCTTGGTTGCGGAGATATCGGGTTTCAAAGAGATTTTGATTTTTAAAGTTTTTAACGATGCCGGCATCGCAAGTTTTGTCAAAAAGTGATGAAAAATTTTTTTGTGGAGATTTAAAAAATGGCGTACATGGATGGAAAGGTCTCTTTACTCTCAGTTTAACGGTGAAAACCGCAACCACCAACGAGGCTTGGTTGCGGAGATATCGGGTTTCAAAGAGATTTTGATTTTTAAAGTTTTTAACGATGCCGGCATTGCAAGTTTTGTCAAAAAGTGATGAAAAATTTTTTTGTGGAGATTTAAAAAATGGCGTACATGGATGGAAAGGTCTCTTTACTCTCAGTTTAACGGTGAAAACCGCAACCACCAACGAGGCTTGGTTGCGGAGATATCGGGTTTCAAAGAGATTTTGATTTTTAAAGTTTTTAACGATGCCGGCATCGCAAGTTTTGTCAAAAAGTGATGCAAAATTTTTTTGTGGAGATTTAAAAAATGGCGTACATGGATGGAAAGGTCTCTTTACTCTCAGTTTAACGGTGAAAACCGCAACCACCAACGAGGCTTGGTTGCGGAGATATCGGGTTTCAAAGAGATTTTGATTTTTAAAGTTTTTAACGATGCCGGCATCGCAAGTTTTGTCAAAAAGTGATGAAAAATTTTTTGTGGAGATTTAAAAAATGGCGTACATGGATGGAAAGGTCTCTTTACTCTCAGTTTAACGGTGAAAACCGCAACCACCAACGAGGCTTGGTTGCGGAGATATCGGGTTTCAAAGAGATTTTGATTTTTAAAGTTTTTAACGATGCCGGCATCGCAAGTTTTGTCAAAAAGTGATGAAAATTTT